>KZ451916.1:1505601-1548915 GCA_002786265.1 Apostasia shenzhenica
TTTTAAAATATGGATCAAAAGATTCCAAACTCTTAAATAAGTGTAACAGCTATCCTAACTGGAGTTATAAAAAAATTCCAAACTCTTAGTTACTGACTTGAAATTTTTACGTTATAATATAAAGTGTAAATCACTTTTGAATTCTTGAGATTGATAGAACGCTTTAAATTATTTTCTAACTTTTGAAATCTTTCACACAGGCCTCTGGGTTAATAGAGCTCTTCAAACTGGTTCATAAATTTTAAAATCTTTTATACCAATTTCTAAAATTAATAAAATACTTCAAATTGGTCCCTCAAATTAAATTTTGCCACCTTAAAGCCCTGTTTGGCTCAAGGACCAAAACAGGACTAAAATAGGACCAAATTGATACTAATTTAAAAAATAATAATAATAATAATAAATAATTTTTTTATACCATTCTACATAAATTTTAATATAAAAAAAATATTATTTTACTTTACTTACTCAATAATTTAAAATAAAAATATTAATTTTATTTCACATTCTAGACTAAATTATTTGAATCGAGTATTTAAATAAAAATATCAATAATTTAAAAATGTGATATAAAGTTTATATTTTTATTAAAAATTATTGAGTATGTGAAGTAAAATATTATTTTTATATTAAAATTTGTATAAAATAATTTAAAAAATATTTATTATTATTATTATTATTGTTTTTAAAATTAGTACTATTTTAGTCATGATTTGGGTCCTCGCGCCAAACAGGGCCTTTAGAGGGGAAGTGAGGGGTCATATTGAAATCAATCCATCAACTTTAAAAATACAAGTGAAAAATTTAAAAATTCATGGATCAATTTATAGAGCTCTACCAACTTTGAGAATTTGTGTGAAATATTTAAAAATTCATGGACTAATTTAAAACTCCCTATCAACCTTAGGTTATATGTGACATCCAACATAAAAAAAATTTTAATACTCTTGATTATAATTTTGATTAACAAATAATTTCTCAACTACTCAGCATTTATTCTGTTGACAAAGGATGAGGGACCTAGTTGCAAGTGTTATTCTTTATGATTTAATTGAAAGAAAAAAAAATTATAAATCTCTAGCTGTAATTTTTAGAAATAAAATATTTCCTACCAGTTTTTCTGTCTAAAAAAAATAAATAAATTAAATTAAATACTCAGTGACCTTTTAATATCAGGTAAATACCAAACAAATTTTTTTGTCATTTTCTCCCTTTTTGATAGCTGTATAAATCTCTCTCCCCTTTCGTTTAAACTACTTTAGAAATATCTTATCTTAAAAAATATTTATGAGGACGAGTTAAGTAAGTGGTTATGCAGTATTTAACTATCAATTTAAGGGTCTTTTATATCTTTTATAGTAATTTGTGATATTTTGTATTGGATCCTAATTTTAGGAAGCTAAGGCTTCGGACGCCTCGGCATTCTTGAGGGGTTTGTCCCCATGCTGTTTATGCAACTTTTGTATAAGTTTTGTTTAGCTAGTAATCTATTTTAAAATATTAATTTATACTCTATTTTGAATTCATATAATTGGAAGTCTTGGAAGACCATGAACTACTTATATTCATAATATAAATATCTGTATTTGTATTTTAATTTTATTTTGACTTTAAATATTTTGAGATTTTCACACACTAATCTTAATTTCTCAAGTATTATGAAAAGATTAGGGTTGGGGTGTGACAATACATAAATAATTTGCTCTAATATAAACGCACTTAGTGGATTGACGAAAATGATGGTTACAATATAGTATTAAAGACAACAAGGCAAAATGTGGCAATATGATCACAAGATTATTTATTAATCATTTCCACTCAGTTAATACTATTAATATGGATTGAATATCGAAAATCGATAAAAGTTAAATCGATTTTAGATTAAATTGAAATTAAGTTGATCTAAATGTGCTGACTAATGGACCAAAAGTTCGGCTTGGTGATTTGTTTAGCTAATCTCGAGCCAGGGTAGGATCAACTCCATCTAACTCGAGACTAAATCGATTTATATATGCATGTATATATATATATATAAACATAAATATACATATATATACATATACATATATAGATACTTATACTTAGATATATTTATATATAGCTATATATATAGATCTATACATATATATTTAGTATATATATATATATTAGCACGATCAAACCTGATATTTGAGTCCAATATATCGAATCAATTAGTTATGAGAGCTCCACACCGGGTGGCATGATAAGGCAAACTACTATGATAACACAACTTTAATCTTGGAATAAACTAGCAAACGAAATTTTAGATTAGCAGTTGGTCAACTTATATGAAGAATAATAATTATCACATACATGTCAAGCCACATGATTTGATCATATTAGCAATGAAATTTCAATTTATACATCACTTGAGAGTTATCGAAAGTTAATATATCAGAAGTTTTCTAAAAAGCATAAAAGATTAATGACAGAAATAAAGAAAAAAACTATAACTAAATACTTTTTATATGTCTATGTTTTTCTTTTTTTGAATCTCTAGTATAGCAGTACCTGCCAAAATAAATATCAGCCATCTAACCCCAAGCTAAGTAGACATAGCACTAACAAGTTAAATAAAAATAATTACAAATAAACATATAATCTTAGTTTTATCACAAATAATAATAATAAACAATAATTAGAACAAATATAATGATTATAATATAATTTTTATGAATGAGAAATCACGAGTCAAGTTTTATTTTTTATTATCAATTTTATACTATAGGGCCTAGTTTTTTTTGTTTATGCCTCAATTGCCTTTTTTCATTGTCAATCAATATCCTCAACAGCTAGTTAATCATAAATAGCTCTCAGTGTTTGATTTGGGATCATCACTTCCAAAGCTTGAGATAAGGCAGTGACGTAAACACAACAAGAAATCTCATTTAATATCTATTGTCATACTTTAAAATTATAAGTTTCATTAATTAGTTACGTTTTGCAATCCGTGCACTGCCCATATCTAAATCTGTAACCTTTAGACAAGCTTGAACACTTATGTCTCATGCTCTATTTCAGAGCTACATGTAGCCAAACACTAGTAAGCATTATAAGGACCTCGTTATTAATATAATTGGAGCAAAAATAATCACAATTTATCTAGCATGAGTATCTTATATCATGCACAACTATAAAGATCATCAAAGAATAGCTGGTTTTCATATCACAATTGCTAAGAACTAAGAATGATAATACTACTACTCCTCGGACAAATTTAACAGTGAACAACATAACGAATAGTATTAGAAATGTCACGATTACATAACTAATATTATTATTAGCAATGGCACGGAAAAGAAAACTGTGTGTTAAATTGAGCAATCTACAAGTGTAAGCAATTATAACATCCTTATCAACTGAGAAATCCTAACAGCTTAATGAGTACTAACATGTAATCACATTCAGGGGGGAAAATTCTAAGTAATTGAGAGTAAAACACTTTAATTTACTCACAGCAGCAAGCATTGTCATATGCTTCAAATTATCTATTTTTATGTTAAGGTTTAGTATTTATATTACTTGTTAGAAGCTAAGCCTGCCTTGGATTAGCCATACAAGTGGAAATTCCAGCTAATTCTCTCCTCCACTAATGTTCTAATGCTGGAAAAGTTTCTAGCAATGCAGGTTGTAGCTTCAGGTTGCAGTGAACAGCAGGAAGGGAGAAAAAAATGGAGATTTGAGCTAGATCCAACCTTCTCTCTCTCTCTCTCTCTCTCCCCTAAATTCCATGGCAGCAAAAGAGAGAAAAATGAAGGAGATGCATACCTTCTTTTCTCTCTAATTCATGAAATAATTTCTCAATCACTTTAACATCAGGACATTTGGTCTTTTTTATAGAGCACTTGTCTCTTTCATGCTTGCATGGAGATCAAGTATTGGAGCTAACTGTCCAGCACTTAGGCTGATCTTGGTCTTTTGTTCAGTTTTTATTTAGGCTTAGGCCTTTATAGCCCATTAGCTAACTGTACAGCACTTAGGCGCATCCTAATTTCTTCTGTTCTCAGTTCTCTACTCTCATCTTAAATATGTTTCTCTCCACACATCCTCCGCTAGCTTTTATGTTTTTCTCTACTCTCATTTTAAATCTGTTTCTCTCCTCACATCATTCCCTATTTTCATCTCTTGTTCTTCATTTTCCTGACTTCAATTGAAGGATCTTGCAATCTCTGAACTGAAAGGGAGTTCTACTCTCTTCTCTACCTCGCATCAAGCCGTCGGCAAACTAAACCTTCATCTAAGGTTTGTGCTTCTTCTATAGCCCCCAGATTTTCTTGTTTCTACATCACACCATTTATCAAAAATGCTTCCTCGAGTACCATAGTAGTCACGTGATGGTAGAAACAACCCTAGATATATATCTCTGCAATCTGTTGTAATAGTTTTTGATCTATTACTCTCATTCTCTTGAAAGCCTTATTGTTCTCTGTCATTACACGATGAAAATCTATTAGATGTATACTTGCATGTTAGTTTTCCGAAGTTCTAAACATGTGACGTGACGTTTCCTTGTTATTTAACTGATTCTTTGATGAGTTTTTGATTTAAAATCTTGGTTTTCTCTTGTTATGCCCTATGATGATAAATTTGAAAGTTGATAAACTATATTTGGTTTTGTGATATAAATCAATTAGATATAGTTGCATGCTACTTTTTTTATGAGCTTAAAGATATAATCTCATATTTATTCCTATTCTTTGATTGTTCTATGATGATTGTAGTATCTGAGAAACTTCTTTACTTTTAGTGGTGCCCTATGATTATTTGATAATATAAATGAGAGGCTCAGTCTTTATCTATTTGTGAGGATCAATTTTGCTCTATGATTCTCTTTTTTATTGTTTTCTGCCAGCTCTATGATGAGTTTTAATCTGAGGTGCTTATTTGATTATAACGATGCCTATAATTGGTAACTTCAACTCCTAAATCTTGATTCTATGCATGTTTTTTATTTCAATAAGCTCGATAATGAAATCTATCTTTGAAACTATAGTACTTGATTTATGGATGGAATCAAGCTCTTTGATGAAATTTAGACATTTTGACATCTTTTTATTTTATTATGACATTTGATTTTAGTAAGCCCTACCCTTATGATGAAATCTTTCATTTAAACAGTAATTTGTTAGCTTTTTGAATCAAATTAAGCCCATTGTTTTTGGGATTCTTATTTCTATGGACCTATAAATCTACGATGAAATTTTGGCAGTTGATTATGTATATTCTTTTGATTGCTTTGAATTCTTGTGTTACTATTTATATGTTGCCATGCGAATTTCAAAATTTATAGATTCTCTATGATCTTAGGCTCTGTTTGGTAATAAGAAAAAAAAGAAGTTTTGGTTAGAATTTATAGTGATTTTTGAAAAATTTGTATGATGTGAAATAAAGTAAGTTTGTTATATTAAAAATTGTGTATGATATGAAATAAAGTTGATTGATTTATTGAGAATTGTGTTGGATGTGAAATAAAGTGATTGTTTAATGTTGGAATTTGTGTGAGATAAGATATAAAATAATTTTTAAAATTTTTTTAAAATAAATTTAAGATTTTGACTATGGGTAATTTTAGCCATGATTTTTATTCCATTGCCAAACAGGGCCTTAAAGTAATGAAATATCAATATCTTCACGATTGTACTAATTTTGAGGCTGAAAATTTATTTTTTTAGGACAAAATTCATTCATATAATATTTTATTATATTGTTTAGACTCTATTCTTTAAGTTTTATTTTCTTGTGAATAGGTTATTTGGAATACAAAGCAAAGGTTTCATTCAATTAACATTAAACCTCAGTTGTAAGATTGCAAAAATAAAAACAGAAAGTGGGATAAGGGGGACCATGTTGTCATGTGCTTGATATACTATATATAAATAATCAGCTACTTAACAAAAACAATCAAACTAATAACATAAGAAAGTACTATAAATCTTACTCATACACACTTGAATGCTAATAACAACTATGATCTTCTCTCTAACTTAAGCAAGCCTTTAGGAAGAAGCCAAGAAACAACATTCCTATCATCTATACCATGAAACTACGTTACAATTATAACCACAATTGAAGATAAGCACTGAAAGGCATGGTTCATCTCAAGACATTTAATTCAATTCAGTAGATAGGATGAAATTTGCGCGAAACATTTGTCAATCAATCATGATAAATGCAGCATATCTCATACTCAAAAGAAGCATTGAATAGCCTGAGTGCCACAAGGAGAGTTGGGTCTTAAAGTACTCCAAGAACTTAAATAGACTTCTCATCTATTAAAAGCATGCCAAAATAAATCGACAAATTCTTTCCAAGTTCCTTTAAGTAGAATTACATTTAAATTTTTGTAAACAGAAAAATAAGGCAATATGCTCCGATAACTTTGCGACTTTCGGAACATCGTCAAACTATAGAATCATATAGAACATTGAAGAATAACCTATTGGAATAAGTATGCTGGAAAATCGAGAAGAAAAAGAATATCAGTTGAAAATGGGTCGAGAGTTGAGAGTAACAATTCAAATAAAGCTTGGATTTCAAGCCGATCTCATCCCTTGCATAGATAGCCTCACAGCATTTTATAGTCCTGCTTATTATTGACATCACAAACTAAATTATCAGTATAAAACAATCACTAAACCTGAAAGACTTGTGTAAAATAATTTAAATTTCGAGGACCAACTGAAATGAGGACCTCCACAATAACCAAGATGAAATTTAATGTAAAATAAATTTATGAACTTAACTATCTTCTTTATTGTTTCTTTCTTGCGGATAACACTACTTGTCTAATTAAAGTAAACTTTGCCTTCTGCTTGTTGGAGCTAGGAAGGTTATATCACATCATACTAATTAAAAAGAAGTTGATCATGAAAACAGGCAAGTTTTTGGTGAATTCCTTAAAATGGCAAGAAACATGGTATTGGATTCGACAAGTTACGAGCACTTAGTATTCTATATTTAGCATTAAACAATATTTCGCTATGATATATTACTTATTTTTTTCAAACAAGTATGTGCTCTAAGGAATTAAAAATGTTGTCAAGGATCTTATACAAGCGTGAGGTCATCAACAAACAGTGTCATCGCAAACCACATCCCTCATCGGGCAACAATTTTCTCACTACAACCATTTTTCCAAAGCATAGTCTTGTGCATCAGAGAAAGCCACAATTCTAGCCAATCCCTTGAGATGAAGAGCATTATCTCTTTTCCGCAGAATACTCTGAACATCCTACCTTGCTTTCTACGTCGATTACAATCACCCCGACATATAATAGTTTCCTTAATTTGTGTTAGATGGCACTGGCAACAATTGAAGTGTATCAAGTTAGAATTAAAGCAGTAGTGCTGATAAAGTCGCAGTAAATGATACTTTTTTTTCACAGTCCCTCCAACTAACACTATTCACTCTACTTACAAATATCAAACAAAAAATATATAATCATATAATGCATTATCAAATTATTCTTTTTTTGTGTATTTCATTATGAATTAATTACAGATTACAGCCCTTAAAGGCTTAATCCTAATCCATTCAATATGTGGATTGAGCCCAATATGATTATATATTAGCAAAGAATGATTGATTAATCTAACAAAAAAATAATTATATGTTGTGTTGCAGAATTCTATGGATCAGCAAATTCCCAAAGAAACCTAATACCAACTCCAATATTAAAACTAATCCACCGAAAAGAGATTTAATTCTATGCAAAATCCATTAATGGACTGCGAAATCGAATTCTGCTTAAAAAAACCAATAGAACATTAATTTGCATGTTTTAAACTTCCAACAGAAATGATAAATAGTTTTCACAAAGATAAATACCAAGCACAACGCAAGATTCAAAAAAGTATAGTAATTGTTTGGGAAAAAAATCCGAAGTAAATAATAGCATGTGTCAAGAAGAGAAAACAAAAGTTTTCCACTAATAACATAAGTTACGATTGTAGAAGGGGAGTTAGGGAAAAGAAGCATCCCTGTAAAGGAGGCTATGAGCTGTGCAGGCTGCCCACTGTGGTAGAGAATCAGGCAAAGTTATGAAGCCCGGGTGGAGCCTTGTGTGCTGAAGTGGGTCTGAAGCCAGCCGAATAACTTAAGGAGGAAGAAGTGCAATAGGACAGATAGAAAAATAGAGAGAACAAAAGTTCTCCCTTTATATTAAATAGTGTTATTTATAGAGAGAGAGAGAGAAAGGAGTTGGTACAATAATAGAATAAGTGATTTTCATTAATAAGGGGTCTCCTAAGAATGGGCTTGCTCATTCCAAGAGACTGTCTTCTATTAGTTGAGAGTCATCTCCTTAGGCAATTAGGCTTGTTCACTATACTGTGAAGATGTGGCTTGATAAGGTTACATCAGTTGCTCTCTAAGAGAGAGACAGAGAGAGAACAAAAAAAAGTAACTAATTTGAATTGCTCATTAGAGTGGGTTATTCAGGCAGGCTATTCGACTGAATGGTTCTATCAGAACACCTAGCTCCGACTAAACTTAATCCCTGTATGGGTTATTCGGTCAACCCAAGCAAGCCAAAATCGTGCGAACTCGATTGCATTTAGCTCGATCCTTTTTAGTCGGCTAAACCAACATGGCAATTTAACTGCATAACTATAATCTAAGGCATACAAATAACTGATTGAAAGCAAATTTCAAAGGACACCACCGAGTAAATAGTTTTCTTATAATTCAACTTTTGCTGTCCATATTTCATTTTTTTGATAGTATTCAACTGCATCATAGGAGAAAAAGATACTAGAAAAATTTGCAATCTCCATCCACCAATAATATTCCAAGTTACTAATTATTTACCTCAACTAAGAAGTTTGATTGAATGGTATACCCTACAATTAGAAAGAAAGTACATTTATAAATAGAATAAGAAAGTATATGAAAAATTTCAAGAGGTGAAAGGGGAAAAGGAAGAAGCTACAATAGGGCTGTTATCGGGCCGATTTCGAGCGAGTCAAACTCAACTCAAAAATCGATAATTTCGAGCTCGGCTCGGCTCGAAATCGGTCCGAAATCGAAAAGGGATATGATTCGAGCTGGTTCGGCTCGAAATGACTCGATTTCGAGCCGGCTCGAATCATGATTCGAATCAGCTCGGAATTGTAAAAAATATGTTGAAATGTAAGTATTTAAGAGGATTTGATCCCTAGACCTTGAGGAAAATAAACCATAAATCTCCTCTACTCTACCACTAAACCACTAACTAAATTATATAAAGTAATAATTTATTTATGTATATATTTATATAATATATATATATATTATTTATGTTATATATATAATTTCGAGCCAAATCGAATCATGTTTCGAGCGAGCTAGGGCCAACTCGAAATGAACTTCGAGCCAAAATCCTTAGCTCATGATTCGATTCAAAATTTTCGAACCGATTTCGAGTCGATTCAAAAATCAAACGAATTCCAAGCGAGTTTCGAGTTTCGGATATTTTCGAATAAAATCCGTGCCCCAGATCCCCCTCAAAAATGAACTCAAATCTGACATTTTTGTCAGTTAAAGATTTAAAATAAATTTATAAATTATTTTTTATTTTAAAAATATTAATCAATTCATTGATCAATTGTAATTTTAAATTTTAGTCCGTTAGATACTCTAATAAATTAAAATTTAAAATTATAATTAGTCAATCTATTAGCTAATTATTGGGGCTATACAATAAGCCTTTTAATAGTAGGTTGTATTGCTGAGTAAACTTAATAAATATAGTATTTTTAAATTAAAATAATTTGAAATATGTGAAAAATTACTACTAATAATATAATTGAAAGACAAAAAGCATGAGATTAGTATCAAATTTATTTTTTAATTAAAATAATTACCTACATGTCATAATAAATTTATTATTTTTCATATTAATTATTTATACTTGATAAATTATATTATATATATTTTTATTATACTATGCTGTATACATAATATAAAATATTAAAAATATAATACTAGACATAATATGATTGTAATACGGTTGTAATTTTCATAATTTTGTGGTATATAAAATATAATTTATCAAAACAAATAAATGAAATATGTAAAAAGGTCAGTTGTTGTTACACGTAGGTAATTGCTTGGCCCATTAAAAGGCTGCAAAGCCCATAATGTGAGGCCCGTTTTATTACAGTCCTAAAAAGACCAACTCAATTCCAAAATTCGACTCCAATTTTCCGTAATTTACAAACATGCCCTCAAAGCTGACAGCTGTCGGCAAGAGAGCACGATGGCATCATAGCGCACCATGCGTCATGATCCTCCTTCGACGGTCATCTTCCGATGGACCTGCGGCGAAATCATGAGTCATGACTGCTGTCGGAGGTTCCAGACTTTATACTCACCGCGAAAAACATGATGCTTTTTTAAATAATAATAATGGTTATAATGTTACACAAAGTTTTGAAGACCGAAAGATTCAAGGTTCAATGGTCGAACCGGGATCAAATCGGAGTCGAACCGGAATGAAGTAAAAATTTAAAAAAATAATAAAATATAATATAAATATAGTTAAGATATATATTATTCACGCATCAACACAATAATTAGACATAAAATGAATGTTTAATAATTGAATTTAACAAATAATATTTTATGTCAATAACCCAAAAAATAATTTCAAACAAATCGAAATAACAATAACCCAACAAAATATTCGTAAATCACAAATTGAGTATAATATTTAGTATATTATTAAAAGATCTGAACAAATATATGCTTTATTAATATTAAAATACTAAATTATTTCATCATTTCATAAAAGAGAGTGCGAGGCAAGAGAAATCGCGAGTTCGTGACTGTCGCGCGAGTAGAGGCCGCAGAACGGAGGCTGAGTTAAGAACCCAGAGTTTAGGAAATTTTTTTTTTAAATTTTAAACTCAATCGGTCCAACTGTACCGGTTCACCGGTTGACCAGTTGAACCGTGGTTTAGACCGATTATGGCCTGTTTTAAGCGAATTCGATTATAAAATTAAACTGGATCAGTTGGCTGACCGGTTCATGGTTTGACCGGTTGAACCAGCCGATCCGGCATGAATTTTAAAACCTTGAACTTACTAATAAATTAACTAATTAAAATTTAAAACTTTAATGCATTATATTATTTAATAAACTAAATATAATTCATTAAATAATTTAGTATATTGAAAGATTTTCTATACAACAATGATATCATAATTAAAATCAATTTTTTATTTGTATTAATTAATATTTTCACATAAACCATAATTTAATTAATATATATTATGATTGAATCTGTGTACTCCAATTCTCTTATTATAATTCCATAAAAAAACTCACTTCTTACAAGCATACTACTATTTTTATATTTATTTTATATAAAAATTATTTCATTTCTCAAATCCCAATTACACTCTATCAAAAATTTTCAATCATAAAATAAATTTTTTAATATTACGACATTTATAATAAGTTTCTCCCTCTTTCTTAAAATAATTTAAATTATCTCAAAAATAAATTTTTTCACATTGAGCCAATAACTCAGTAAGTAAAGGTTTAATGTTTTGATCTACAGTTAAAAAAAAAAATAGATAGAATCTATGTTATTTAATTAGATTTATTTAAATCACCAAAATATCTAAAGTTCAAAAAACTCTATCGAAAAATGAGTTGATTTAAAGTCGACTTAAAAATATTTTATTAAAATCATGAGCTGCAGGCACCGAGTCAATTTCAAATATCGTATGACTCGCACAAAATTTCACTCTAATTTAATTAAGTTACACGTGTGTATATATTATTTATTTATTTATTTAAAAAACACTTAAGTAGAAATTAAATAAATAAATTATAGCAAATTCTACCTAAGTGTTGAGCTGGAATTTAAAATTTGCTATAATTTATAGAAAGATAGATAGAGCTAGTTGAGCTCGAATTTAAAATTTAGTTCGCTCAAAATTAATAATTTTGTGTCGAATCAGCTAGAAATTAAAAAAAAAAAAGTTAATTTCGATTTAGAACTCTAATCTTTAAGATAATAATTTTGAAATTTTTAAAATTGGGTTTACTTTGCGTGAATTCGATCGATAACAATCCTACTTAAGTTAAAGGTAAATTTAAATCCAAATATTTTAATGTATAGACTAATTCATACAATTAGAAGTTATAGTGTTATCCAAATATTTTAATGAATATTTTCTTTTAAGTCCAGTTTAGTGTGAGGATTAAAATTAAAATTAAAATTTAAATAATACTAGTTTAAATAATAATAATAATAATAATATATTATTTTAATTATTTTATATAAAATTTAACATAAAAATACTATTTTTATTTTATATAATAAAAAAAATTTAATAAAAATATTAATTTTATTTCACATCGTAGATTAAAATATTAAAATCTAGTATTTTATTCTATGATGTAAAATAATATTTTATATTAAAATTTGTATAGAATGTAATAAAAGTTTATTTATTTATTATTATTATTATTATTATTTGTAATACATGCACACTGAAATATATAAATGCATACATAAATATAAAAAAAAAATGCATACGCATACATATATTTATACTTAATAGTTATTGTTATATATGAATAAATACAATTCAACATGTATAGTTAGTTTCAAGTGGTAGTATAAATCTCTTACATAATAGTTGATTTTATATTTAAATATGATTGATCATAATTAACAACGAAAAATAAAAAAAATCATAATTAATTGTAATGATTTAAAATATATAAATTTCTAAGCTTATGATCGAGTATTTTTTGTGAGTATTTTGTATAGTCATAATTTGTCCAAAATTCATGCATTATATATAGATAAAAAATTATCTCATTTTTTCACATCAACATCACATGAGATAATTATTTTTTGTAAAATTAAGTCCTATTAGGCAAATACTTAAAATTAAGCAAAAAAATATAATAATAATAATATTTTTAATTTATTATAAATTTTAATAATTTTATTTTATATTCAACATAAATTTTAATCTTAAAATCAAATTTATTTTATATTTTACATGTTTTTTAATATTAAAATTAATTTTTTTATTAATTTTATAAAATAAAATATATTTTTTTAATTAAATTTATTCTCCAATCAAAAAAACAGTTGATATCACATGTCATAAAAGTAACCCTCACTGCATTTAGCATTTTATATTTTCATATCTAGAAATTGTATATTTGCAAAAAGGTCCTTTTTTTACATTTTTCATCTCCTCCTCTTTTTGCAGGAAATGATGCGCAGTCAGCATGCTTTTTGACGAATAAAGCGCTCGTTGTTTATTAATGGCCACCTTTCGAGGCGGCGCCGCCTGCAGACAACCCTCCTTTTCTCTCTCTCTCTCTCGCTCTCTCTTCGTCTCTCTCTCTTTCTCTCTCTTCGTCTCTCCCTTTCTATCTCTTTCTGCTGAGCTGAGTGCATTTGTTCTTCAAGAACAGGAGGACGATGAATCTTCAGCTCCCAGCTATCAGTAATGGCGTTGGAATTAAAAAAAAAAAAAAAAAAGGTAAATTACATATTGGTCTGTAAAGTTCTTCCATTCTTTTGTTAAAGTTTATATATAGTTTACTTTTAAGTAAAGTTTTGTTTGGTCTTAAAGCTTAATCTTTAAATTTATCTGAGTGGAATCTATTTAAATAAATTTTATATGTAATAAGCTTTCAATATTAATCAACACATCATTCTTTCTTTTAATGAAAAAAATAACGAGAAGAATACTAGTAAAAAAAGGAAGAAATTAAGGGAAATTTTAATTAAAAACACAAGAACTTTAAAATATTTTAATTAAAATTTTGAGGACTTAAAGAAAAAGATCAAGAGATGACAATATTTACTGAGTTGATAAAAAAAATGGCAAAAAGAGCTGCTTGAAATAATTTAATTATGTCAAAGCTCAAATAAAATAATTAAAGAATATAAATTATGTGTAGGGGTGTTAAAAATATCCGAAACGCGAAACTCGCTCGGAACTCGTTCGATTTTTGAATCAACTCAAAATCGGTTCAAAAATTTTGAAACGAATCATGAGATAAGGCATTTCGAGCTAATTTCGAGTTAGCCTTAGCTTGCTCGAAATATAAAATGTTATTATATATAAGTAAGTTGGTGATTTAGTGGTAGAGTGGGGGAGATTTAAGACTTATCTTCCTTAAAGTCTAGAGATTAAATCCTTTAACGCATACTATTTATGTATTTTTTTACAATTACAAGCTGATTCGTATCATGTTTTGAGCCGGTTCGAATCATATCTCATTTTGATTTCAGACCGATTTCGAGCCGATTCGAATTTGAAACTTTCAATTTGGAGCTGATTTTGACTCGCTCGAAATCAGTCCGATAACAGCCCCATCTTGTAGTACCATATTAACTAGGTTTTGATTCTTTAAACCCAAAAACTCCAACTAACCAACCTTAACCTAGGCAGTATCTTTAGACCTCCTAAAACTCGATGAGAGAACTTGAAATCGAATATATTTAATTAAGAAATCTCAATAGGGCTATGCTCAGGCTCCTATCATGTAAGATGATACTTCAACCAGTTTCTAAAAAATCAGATCAAATAAAATCATGCATATTCTATAATTTCTGACTTATTATTTGAGCTATGATATTGATATTAGATCTCGTAGATTTAATTTAGAACTATTATTTTTTTTATTTTGTAAAATTTGTTATAAAAACTTAAAGTAATAATATAACCCTACCACAATATAACTATGAACCTCCTTACAGCTGTTCGTCTCCTCAACAGAACTTAACAGTAATTTTTATTAGCTTTTCTTCATGTATTTATCTATGATTAATAAAGCCTTTTATCTGCAGTACTATATCGAGAGGAAGTATCAACCTAAGGTATCCAATCGTAATTTACCCTGAAAATCGGGAAGAGAGAGAAAGAGAGAGAGAGAGAGAGAAAGGAGGGGCATGCGTGTGTTATTACACTACCGGCAAAGATTCTTGGCTTTTCCCCCCGAGAGCTCGACAGGAGCATCGGGCTAGTCATAGCCTGCTGCTCTCTCTTTCTATCTCTACCTCGGGGTTCGCTACTTTTCTTTTTTCTCTCTCTATGATTTTCTCTTTCTATCTCTAGAAAATTGATCTTCTCTTTCTAGCTGGTAGTTCAGCTGGCCGCACATTAGTCTGGAAATTAGTGAACCAGTGATCCTTCGTATTAAGGTTCTTTGAGAGGTTACATCACCATATAGGTTTTTAAAATTAAAATAATTATATTTAATTTTATTTTTATTTTTTCATTCATTCTTAATTAATTATAGGAATTTTTAGTGACACAAAAAACTTTAATATTTATTTATTAGACATCCTAAAATTAAATATTACATGACACACACTTATTTATTTTTATTTTACAACTAACATACCCTATTTAAAAAATTCTTACATTTTATTTAAGTAAATCATACTTAAGTTATGTTTTAACTTAAATAAGGTTCATAAGAATAAAATCTAACCTCATTTGTATCTTAAATCTAATCGTTAAGATGAGCATCTAACGAGTAGATTTAAAATATTTTACATAAATAATAGATTTAAATAGTTTTTTAACATGTAAGATTTAAGTTAAGATGCACCGAGAGTTAGATTTTATTCTTATGAATCTTATTTAAGTTAAAACATAACTTAAGTATGGTTTACTTAAATAAAATGTAAGAATTTTTTAACTAGGATGTGTTGATTGTAAAATTAAAATAAATAAATGTGTGTCATGTAATATTTAACTTTAGGGTGTCTAATAAGTAAATATTGAAGTTTTTTGTGTCATATGGGTAAAAATCTCTTAATTATATTATGCACATTCAAAACATTGCAAAATCTTACATACACACACTTGAGCTAAAACTTAATCAAAATCTATTTGAAAAAAAATATTTTGTTAGTAAATCATTAAAATTATATTTTTACCCTTAATAGTATATCTTTATCTCTTCCTCAATACCACACTAAAGCGTTGATTTATCTTAAAGCAGATGTCTCCCTCCTTTGCCGCCACCGAAATATTAAGATTTTACATTTTTCACTTAAAATATATTTAAATATCCTTAAAATAATATGATGAACGGCTCAGATTTTTTATAATCTAACTATAATTAGGTTATTGAAAAATTATAATTACTCATTATAATAAAAATAAGTTAAAATATGTGTATGTAAGATTTTATAATATTTTGAGTGTGAATAGCATAATTAACTAAGAGTTGATGGGTAAGACATAAATAAAACTAAATTATGTGACATGTAGGTAATTATCCCCAAAATTTTATTATTACTAATTACTATAAATTTTTAAATTAAGAAATTCAATTATCTAATTAACAAAATTTACATTTTTTTTAAAATCCGGAGGCCTCTTTAGCCAGTTAAAATTAGTTTAATTTAATTTTAAATATACATATTACATACTTAATAAAATTTACTTTACATCCTATATATATTATTAAAATATTAATTAATTTAGACTACATCTCTCATATATTACAATATAATAACTAACTTTATTTAATAAAATATATTTCTATTTAAATTTAATTTTAACTTTATTCAAAATATATTTTGAATAGAATAGCGGCCATCGAAAAAGTCGTTAGTCAAAGAGAGACTTTCTCAGTTACTCAAAATTGCTTATACTTTACATGATTTAAAAATAATTCGATTTTACTCTAGCTTGGACTTAGCTCGCACGAGAAAAAATTAATTCAATTCGTAATAGGCTCGATATGTGATAAATATACATATTTTTTATTTTTTAAAATATAGTAAGGAAATTATAAATATATATATATATATATATATATAAAAGTATGTTATAATATTTATATAAAAAAAATAATATTATAAATACTGACATAATACTTAGCAATGTCTTTATAATATTATAGTTTAATATATTTAATATATAAATAGACATTTTTATATAAATATAATTTATAATTATGCTCGATTAAAGTAAAAGATTAACTTGAAATTAAAAAAAAAATTAACATGCTCGAATCAAAATTTAAATTTAAATTTTGAGTTTATCGTGACTCATTGAAACTAGACTAGAAATACGACATAAAACTTTGTATTTATGAATGCCAAATGAAATTTTAAGTATTACATTTAAAAAAAAAATAATCAGCCCCTTAGCTGAAATTTTGTGATGAAAATAACCTATAAGTAATGTTCAAAATTTGAGTGATGTTTAAATAATTGTCCCTTATTTGTTTTCAAAATATATATTATATATTTTATTTTAAAATAATATTATAATACAAATAAAGTATGATTTTTGGACATTTGTTGTCACTTTCTCTCAGATTTTCTTACATAAAAAATTGTAAATTATTATCTTTTAATACATATTATATTTTGTAAGAAGAGTGAATGTGAGTAATATTCAAATTTTTTTAATATATTTGTAAATTAAATTTATAATTCAAATAAATTGGTATTTCATCACACTCTTTTATTATAAGCTTAGTGTTAGATGAATATTTTGTTAATTGAAATTCTATAATATATAATATTATTATATTAAAATTCTGTATGCATATTATATATTTTTTCCCATTATTATTTCATTTTTAATGTACTATGTTATATTTCTTAACTCTTTTCGAATATTTGTATATAATCTTCATATTAAAATTATTTTAATTGATATGCATCATAGAATAAATTTTTAATTTAATTCCAATAGGCATCACCAATTTTTAATTTTAGGCTCCTAGTTATTTAACAGTTCAAAATTAACATGATTTAATTTTAAACAAACATATCATATCACACAAAAATTTAATATTAAAAATTAATTTTATTTAATATTTTGCATACATCATTAAAATAATATTTAATTTATATCACATATTTCATATATTTTAAAATAATAATTAAATTTATATTATATTTTTTACATATATCAACATAATAATTAATTTTATTTTATATTATTTAATTTTTTTAATAAAAACATTATTTAAATTAAAATTTAATTTTATTAAAATTAAATCTTACAACTAAACAGGTCTATTTACAGAAATTAGATTCACTAAAATATATAATGATATGAACAGTTGTGTTTGTCATTAATTTTATATTTTAATTTTTTAATAAAATAAAAAATAACTCGTAAAAAGGAGTGTGAGAACAATAGAAAATAAGAAATTAAACTTTTTAAATAATTAAAATAAAGAAAAGTTTACCTGAAGGAGCCGTTAATAATATTTTTTATATTATTTTACTTATTTTATTATAAACATATATATATATATATAACAATAAAAAATATATAATTAACAAATATAGATTTATATGAAGTTATCATATAAAAATATATAGTAAAATTAGATTTGTATGAAGCAAATTTTGTAATATAAAATTTTATTTTTGCAATATATAACTTGATATTTGCTTTGTACAGATCGATTTTTTCTTAATATAAGTATATATTAGTTTTATATTATTTTTTTTGTCTCATATATACGTCTATTATTGCTACGTATATGCAAAATGATGTAAAAATACCATTAATAGTATAAAAACACGATCAAGAGCGCACAGGTGGGGCCCATTTACGTAGGTAGCACTATTGGGTGCTGGATATTCCATGTTTTAGGATGTTCGTACTTAATAATTTTTCTCTGACATGACTCTGCTCAAATAATTTTTATTTGTTAAATATTTATTAAATCTAGTTATTTTTATTAATTAATTAATTAAGTATTTAACTTAAACAAAAACATGTTGAATTAGTAGAATGAATATAATTATAAAACAGTAAACAAAATTTACTAACATCTCATTAAAAATTTAAATATTCACATATTAAATCTGATAATTATAGAATAATTCAAATTCTTGCTCACATTAATTTTGGCACTTATGTAAGGTATATAATAAACTTTTTTGTAAGGATACAAAATATAATAAATAAAGTTTAATATAATTTTTTTTTTAAAAATTACATCTATTTTATATAATTTTTAAAATATTAAGAAATTTTATTCTACATTTTATACAAATTTTAAAATAAATATTTTGCTTTTTCTTCTGTCATATTTATCTTTTAAAAAAATAAATTTACTTTTCTAAAATTCGTTTTTTATGACAAGCCTATGATAAAAAAACTCAATAAATATATCAAAATGATGACAATAAATAAAATAAATGTAAGTGTCAAATGTCCCCTAAATAAATAAATAAATAAATAAATAAATATATATATATATATATGTATAATAAATTTAATAATATTTTTTTTGCATTTAAGTGACATTCTTTTAGGCATAACATTTGAAATTATTTCACTGCACATTAAACATTTATTTTATACATATTTATATTTTCCATTTTATATTAATAAATATAAAATTATGTTTATTTAAAAGTAAAATCATATTTTAGTAAATGGCAAATTTTAATTGAGAACCACATTTTTAAAGCATGTGCAACTTGAATTTGAATTATTCATTATTTAGTATGTAACTTTTTTTATTTTAAATGTAATTTTAATTTTTAATAAATATGTACATAATTATCTAAATAAATTAAGAACACATAACACGTGATATAAAATTAATTAAATGTTTAGTTAATTTTAGCTAAAGTAAATTAATTTAAGTCACAAAAAAGTAGAGACAATATAAGAGGACCTAAACGTCAATTTCATTTATTCCATTTTATGCTTTTATGTTTTAAATGTGATAAATATGCTGCGTCAAAGTAGAAAATTAAGATAATAATAGTTTGCACAAAAAAATAATTATATTTTCTAGATGTAGATTTTATTTTGAATGATTTGTTTATCATATTTATAGATAAATATTTTTTTTCTATTCATTTTTCAACTAATGTTTTAAGTTATAATAAAATTATGCCTCTAGCAAAAAAAAAAGATAATTACCTACATGCCACACAATTTAGTTTTATTTACGCTTTACCTATCTATTCTTAGTTAATTACGTTATGCACACTTAAAATATTATAAAATATTATAAAATATTATATACACATATTTTAACTTATTTTTATTAAAATGAGTTATCATAATTTTTTAATAACCTAACTATAGTTAAATTACAAAAAATTAGAGTAGTTCATCATATTATTTTAAGGATATTTAAATATATTTTGAGTGAAAATCCTAAAACCTTAATGTTTAGGTGGCAGCAAAGGAAGGAGACATCCGTGATGCGAATTAATTTTAGGACAAATCAGAGCTTTAATGTGGTATTGAAGAAGATAAAAATATGTACCATTAATAATAAAAATATAATTTTAATGATTTAGTAACAGAATTTTTTTTTCAAATAGATTTTGATTAAGTTTTAACTCAAATGTGTGTATATAAGATTTTATAATATTTTGAGTGTGCATCGTGTAATTAACTAAGAATGGATGGGTAATGCATAAATAAAACTAAATTATGTAGCACGTAGGTAATTATCTCAAAAACAAAATAGTAACCCTGAATGATTTATATATTATTTTAGTCGCACCATAATGTCCCGTGATGTGGTATTAAAAAAATAATACTAAATTTCCTACATTACACAAAGTTAAAAATGAAAATTCAGTTTATTTTACATTTTTACTATTTTCAAAACAATTATAATTTTATATTATATATTAAATAATTTTTAATTTAGCTAATTTTATTTTCAACCAACATGATTTTAATGCAAAACTGGCCATTGATTTTAGGATTGAAATGTGCAATTTTTATTTTTGATGGAATGTGCAACTTTTCATTAAATATCAAGATGTTAAAGGGAACTTTAAAAAAAAATTTAATGAGAATATATAAAAATGTTTAAAATAAAACAATATTAAGGATTTATATTTGATGATGATCTCATCTTTATCATAAATGATTTTCACATATTATATTTATTACAATGACATTATTTAATTTTTTGAAAATAAATATCACATAGTAATCTGATATAGTAGGAACAGCGTAGAAAAAAAATCAAAAATATTAATATTCAAATAATATGCTACGGAATTAAAAGTAAATAAAAAAAAATTGCAGATTCACCGAATAGAAGTATAATTGAGTAACTGAGTGATATTTTAATAAACTGATAAATATTTTTTATTCTAGACTAATAAATTTTTTTGATAAAATTTTTCTTTTATAGGTAAACTAATAATTTTTTGAGTTACCAATAATCATTAATTACAGGATAAATTATATTCAAACAACTGGGAAGTCGTGTGAAGAGAGGAGAGACGAGTATTTTGAGTATTTTATAATATTTTAAAACTAAAAATAAATTTAATTGGTATATATATATATTTAAAATTATAAATTTAGGTAATATTATAGACCTTTATGAAATTTAGTCTTAATTATATTCTAAATTTAAGTTAAACAAATTTTGTAATATGGTTAATTATTGAAAATGCATTGTAGTTAAATTTTAATTATATTTTAGTTTATAATTTTTAAAAATAAAGACTAATTAATTTTTTTAAACTAATACATATAGTTTTTTAACATATAATCGTGGAATATATTTCAAGTCACATTCTTCTTTAAAAAAAAAAAAACCAGCAGTCTTTAATTAAAGGAAACTGCGACGTGTAGCCTAAGAGTACTCTAACATACACCGCAAGAGAAATCTGTAAAACCAATGGAGATCTTGGAGGGAGAGAATAGTGGTAGAGGGAAAAAGATGGAGGGGGAGGAAGGGGGAGTAGGGATAACCGCACCTCTGCCTGCACTCAGAAGAGGAGAGAGCGTGTGAAAGAGAGTCGAAGGTGAGGAAGAGGGAGATAGAGATGATATAGAAAAATTAAAATGATAAAACTTAAATTTTAAAAATTTTAAAATAAAAGTTTTTTGGATGTTAGAAAAAATTATTAATTTGTATTTTTTACATAATAATAATTTGCAGTATAATTTAAACAAATTTTAAAAATAAAGACTAATTAATTTTTTTAAACTAATACATATAGTTTTTTAACATATAATCG
Organism: Apostasia shenzhenica; assembly: GCA_002786265.1. Classification (NCBI taxonomy): domain Eukaryota; kingdom Viridiplantae; phylum Streptophyta; class Magnoliopsida; order Asparagales; family Orchidaceae; genus Apostasia; species Apostasia shenzhenica. The sequence goes on from KZ451916.1 coordinate 1,527,592, forward strand.
TGGAATATGTTTCAAGTCACATTCTTCTTTAAAAAAAAAAAACCAGCAGTCTTTAATTAAAGGAAACTGCGACGTGTAGCTTAAGAGTGCTCTAACATACACCGCAAGAGAAATCTGTAAAACTAATGGAGATCTTGGAGGGAGAGAATAGTGGTAGAGAGAAAGAGATGGAGGGGAAGATGGAAGGGGAGGAAGGAGGAGTAGGGATAACCACATCTCTGCCTGGACTCGGAAGAGAAGAGAGCGTGCGAAGGAGAGTTGAAGGTGAGGGAAAGAAAGAGATAAAGGTGATATAAAAAAATAAAAATGATAAAACTTAAAATTTAAAAATTTTAAAATAATTTTTTTAAAGATGTTAGAAAAAATTATTAATTTGTATTTTTTACATAATAATAATTTGCAGTAAACTTTTAATAATTTTAAAAATAAAGACTAATTAAATTTTTTTTAAACTAATAAATATAGTTTTTAACATATAATAGTGGAATATGTTTCAAGTCACATTCTTTCTTAAAAAAAAAAAACAACAGTCTTTAATCAAAGGAAACTGCAATGTGTAGCCTAAGACTCTGTTTGGTAATAAGAAAAAAAAGAAGATTTGGTTAGAATTTTTAGTCATTTTTGAAAAATGTGTATGATATGAAATAAAGTAAGTTGGTTATATTAAAAATTGTATATAATGTGAAATAAAGTTGATTGATTTATTGAGAATTATGTTGGATGTGAAATAAAATAATTGTTTAATGTTGGAATTTGTGTGAGATGAGATATAAAATAATTTTTATTTTTATTTTAAAATAAATTTAAGATTTTGTTCATGGGTAATTTTAGCCAAGATTTTTAGTCTATTGCCAAACAAAGAGAATTCTCTAACATACACCGCAAGAGAAATCTGTGAAATCAATGGAGATCTTAGAGGGAGAACGTAGCGGTAGAGAGAAAGAGATGGAGGGAAAGATGGAGGGGGAGGAAGGAGGAGCAGGGATAACCGCACCTCTACCTGCACTCGGAAGAGGAGAGAGCGTGCGAAAGAGAGTTGAAGGTGAGGGAGAGAAAGAGATAGAGGTGATATAAAAAAATAAGATTGATAAAACTTAAATTTTAAAAATTTTAAAATAATTTTTTTTGGATAGTAGAAAAAATTATCAATTTGTATTTTTTACATAATAATAATTTGCAGTAAATTTTAAATAAATTTTAAAAATAAGGACTAATTAAATTTTTTTTAAACTAATACATATAGTTTTTTAACATATAATCGTGGAATATGTTTCAAGTCACATTCTTCTTTTGGAAAAAAAAAACCAGTAGTCTTTAATCAAAGGAAACTGCGACGTATAGCCTAAGAGTTTTCTAACATACACAGTAAGAGAAATCTTCGAAACCAATGGAGATCTTAGAGAGAGAGCATAGCGGTAGAGTGAAAGAGATGAAGAGGGAGAAAGGGGGAGTACGGATAACCGCACCTCTGCCTGCACTCGGAAGAGGAAGAGGAGAGAGCGTGCGAAAGAGAGTTGAAGGTGAGGGAGAGAAAGAGATAGAGGTGATATAAAAAAATAAAAATAATAAAACTTAAATTTTAAAAATTTTAAAATAATTTTTTTTGGATGTTAGAAAAGATTATTAATTTGTATTTTTTACATAATAATAATTTACAGTAAATTTTAAATAAATTTTAAAAATAAAGATTAATTTTTTTATAAAATTAATATATATAATTTTTTAATATATAATTGTGAAATATGTTTTAATTTTTTTTAAAAAATATTGCAGTATTTAATCAGAGGAAACTGCATCGCCTAGAATTTCTCTAACATAAGTACCAAAAGAAATCTGTGAAATGGAGATCTTAGAGAGAGATTTTCACGGAGCCACTTTCTCTTTCTTCTTTATTTCATCTCCCACTGCACTTTTTCCATTTCATCTCCTCCCCCCTCTCTCTCTTTCTCGTCGTTCGTCGCACCAGACCTCTCAGCAACTCTTCTCCGTCCTACTGGCTACAATCCTCCATCATCCCAGCGGCGACAATGGCATCAGAGCCTGAACCCCCCAACTTCCGACGCCCCTTTAAAGCCGCGATCTTTTCTTTCTTGTCTGCCATTAAACCCCCGTCATAAATATATACGGAAAAGGCTTCCTCCACCATCGTCTTCTTCACCATCTCCTCCTTCCCAGTTCCCATCTCTCCTTCTGTCTCTCTGCTGCCCCATTTCCCTCATCATTTCTCTTTGCCGGAGCAAGAATCTATTCCAAGTGGGTAGCGCTGAATGGGTTGATCTCCCTTCCTCCAAAGTCGATTCCTTTTCGCACCGCTCTGTCCATTAAGGGAGCTCCTCTGTTCTTCTCCCCTGCTCCAACTTTACCGTACTACCTGCCATGATCCCTCTCTTCTTGTCCCTCGTGCTCTGTTTCAACCAAGCAGCTTAAATCCCAGCTCTAGTCCTCCTCTGCTATCTGAATAACCGGCGATCAGCGAAAATGATAACGGCGGCAGACCTCTACCATGTCCTCACGGCAGTTGTGCCGCTCTACGTCGCCATGATCCTTGCCTACGGTTCCGTCAAATGGTGGAAGATCTTCTCCCCCGATCAATGCTCCGGCATCAACCGCTTCGTCGCTCTGTTCGCCGTCCCCCTCCTCTCCTTCCATTTCATCTCCTCCAACAACCCCTACGCTATGAACTTCCGCTTTATCGTTGCCGACTCCATTCAGAAGATCATCGTCCTCGTCTCCCTCGCCGTCTGGGCGAACCTCAGCCGCCGTGGTTGCCTGGAATGGGCCATCACTCTGTTTTCCATCTCTACACTGCCCAACACTCTGGTCATGGGGATCCCACTCCTGAAGGGGATGTACGGGCCGGATTCCGGCAGCCTCATGGTGCAGATCGTTGTTCTTCAGTGCATCATTTGGTATACTCTGATGCTGTTCTTGTTTGAGTACAGGGGAGCTCGCCTCCTCATCGCAGAGCAGTTTCCGGACACAGCTGGATCGATCATTTCCTTCAGAGTCGACTCTGACATCATCTCCTTGGACGGAAAAGAGCCGTTACAGACGGAGGCCGAGGTCGGGGACGACGGGAAGCTCCACGTCACCGTCAGGAAGTCGACAAGCTCGCGGTCAGAGATCTTCTCCCGGCGATCCCACGGCATGAATTCTGTCACGCCCAGGCCATCGAACCTCACTAACGCCGAGATTTATTCGCTCCAATCTTCTCGTAATCCGACACCGCGCGGCTCGAGCTTCAACCACACGGATTTTTACTCCATGGTCAACGGGAAGAGTTTGGCGGGAGTCAGCCCGCGGCATTCGAACTTTGGGACCTTGGGTTTTGACGAGGAGGCAGCGGCAGCGAGAGTTACTACTCCGACGGCGTTTCCGGCTGTTCCGGCGACCGGGATTTTCTCGCCGGCTGGGGCAAGGAAGAAGGGGAATGGAGGCGAGGTGGGGAAAGACTTGCATATGTTCGTATGGAGCTCAAGTGCCTCGCCAGTATCCGAGGGCGGCCTCCACGTCTTCCGAGGAGGAGAGTTCGCCGGCGGCGATCACCTCCTCCACCACCACCCCCCTAAAGGTTTGATCTTTCGTTCAGTAATTGCGATTTAAAACAACTAAAACCTGAATATTTTTCTTCTTCGGTTCAAGCAGAAGGAAATGATGCAAACAATGAGTACAGCAGAGATGATTTCAGCTTCAGGAACCGGCAAATCCCTCAAGGACTCGACGCATCCCAGAGAGATGCGCCGAGTTTATCAAAATTGGGATCAAACTCCACCGCCGAGCTACATCCCAAGGCGGTCGACGGCGGCGAGCTGAGGTCGGTGGCGATGCCACCGGCCAGCGTGATGACCAGGCTGATTCTGATCATGGTTTGGAGGAAGCTAATCCGGAATCCCAATACCTACTCCAGTCTATTCGGTCTCACTTGGTCCCTTGTCTCTTACAGGTTTTTGAGCTATGAAATGTTGGAAATTTATATACAAGTTCTCTTAAATCTACTTATTTACACTTTAGACACCCAAATCATAAATTTTACTACACTTAAAAAACATAACTATTTTTTTTTAATGAAAAATGACATAATTTGAAATATAACTATTTATAGCTTTGTACTCCCATCACTGAGTTGGGATTATTGGTCTGAGTTAGTTTGAACTTAAACAGTATGCCGGTTCTATCATCTCAACCATTATCGTTCTAAATCGACTAAAACTTGGGATTTGTTGGTCATATTTCCCACCATTAAACTTGGGATTTGTTGGTCCTTAGCTCTGTTTGGTAATAAGAAAAAAAAAAAGATTTGGTTGGAATTTTTAGTGATTTTTAAAAAATGTGTATGATGTGAAATAAAGTAAGTTGGTTATATTAAAAATTGTGTATGATGTGAAATAAAGTTGATTAATTTATTGAGAATTGTGTTGGATGTGAAATAAAGTGATTGTTTAATGTTGGAATTTGTGTGAGATGAGATATAAAATAATTTTTTAAGTTTTTTTAAAATAAATTTAAGATTTTGGTCATGCGTAATTTTAGCTATGATTTTTAGTCCATTGCCAAACAGGGCCTTCACTTGTGCTTGTCTTGATCTAAGAAACACGGGTAACACAATGAATTGGGACGACATGCCGACACGACAATTTCATAAATTCACGATACTGATATAGGAAGACATGTCGAGTAATGTAATTAACTTTTAAGCGATTTGTGTTTAATTGATTTTAATTTTTGTTGTAATAATATTTGCATTTATTTTATGAATTATATAGGTGGGATATTCAGATGCCTGCAATCGTTGCTCGATCGATCTCGATACTCTCCGACGCTGGCCTGGGGATGGCTATGTTTAGTCTCGGTGAATCTCGCTTGAAGCTCGAAGATTTTTGCGTCGTGTTTATTTAACTCACTCGGCTTTGCGGTTATTACAGGATTGTTCATGGCACTACAGCCAAGGATTATTGCGTGTGGGAAGGCAATTGCTGTATTTTCTATGGCTGTTAGATTCCTCACCGGACCGGCGGTGATGGCCGCCGCTTCGATCGCCGTCGGGCTCCGCGGTGTTCTCCTTCGCGTTGCTATCGTTCAGGTATCGATTAGATTTTCGTGGATTTAATGAGATTTTTGTGTCTGATTTTTGTGTCATTTGTTTGTCTTTAATATTTTTTTTTTAAAATCAGGCATCTTTGCCTCAAGGGATTGTTCCTTTTGTGTTTGCTAAGGAGTATAATGTTCATCCTGACATTCTCAGCACAGGGTATGAAGTCTTTATAGTTTCATTTCTTACTAATTTAAATAATAATAATAAAAATAAATAATTTTTTAATTATTTTATAAATTTTAGTTCTTGTGTTAAATAGGACTTTAGTGTTATTAAAAATTTTATGAAATTTTTTTATGATATTAGTTATCTAAGTCACATAGATACCATATGGCCAAGACTTTAATAGTGAGTTCTTATAATTTTTATAACTTTAAATATTACAAGTATTGTTCACTTAGCTTTGCTGTGAAATATGTGAATTAATTTTAGAAATTAGATAATAAATGGAATACATAAAGACTTTTGTATGTAAAGTTAAGAAAATATATATTGTAAATTTAATTTGTTTGATATATTTTCTTTGTTATGACTGAAAATTGTGTTTTTTTTTTTTTTTTTTGATGTTTCAGAGTTATATTTGGTATGCTGATTGCTCTGCCTATCACACTGGTCTACTACATATTGTTGGGGCTCTGAGAAAAGAATGTATTTTATTTTTTTAATTAGCATATGCAGTGGTTTAATTTCCATAATCCGACTGATTAAGTAGGCAATTTTTGTATCAGTTTGTAGTTAACTTAGGTTACCATGCTGGGGTTAGCTTAGCTGTAACCATGGTTAAAGGGAAGAAGCAACAAAATTAAGTTATGTGGCCATATGTTTCCTTCCTTCTTGTATGACTTTAGTGTTAAATTGATTTGTGCCAGTATCCCTTTAACCTAATATTATTAATTACAGATAAATATATATATTTATCTCGAAAAATAATCTTTTTCTACGACTTCAAGATTTTTTTTTTACGTAGTGGTTGGGTTTTGTTTCCACTAGAACGGTGGCGGGGTAGATTAAGGTTTCGTTTGGTTTGAGTTTTTTTTTTTTAATTTAAGGAGATAATTTATTTTAAAAATTATAAAATGTGTAAAATATGAGATATTTTTAATTTTAATTTTTATATTTCAGTTGGATGTGAGGTAAAATAAATTTGGGATAATCACATACATGTCACATTAAACATCTTTATTTACGTATTATCTATTTATTCTTATTTAATTACGCTACACACACTTCAAATATTACAAAGCTTACAATCACATACTTTAACTTGCTTCTGTTACCATAAGAAACTATAGTTTTTAAGTAACTTAACTATAGTTAAGTTACTTAAAATTTGAGCCGTTCATAAAAATTATGTTTAACTATGGTAGCGACGGCCGATGGTTGCGACGGAAGAAAAAAACCGCGAGTGTTGAGAGGATATCGGTGCGGATGGCTGCGACGGAAGAAAAAAACCGTGATCTGCGGTGATTTTAGGGCAAATCTCCATTAATATACCATGGTATTGAAGAAGAAAACTATTTACACAAGGGTAAAAATATAATTTTTAAGATTTATTAACGGAATATTTTTTTTTTCAATTGGATTCTAACTGAGTTTAACTCAAGTGTGTGGTTGTAAGTTTTGTAATGTTTGTAGTGTGTGTAGCGTAATTAAACAAGAATGAATGGGTAATGCGTAAATAAAGATGTTTAATGTGGCATGTACGTAATTATCCCAATTAATTTTTATGGTTAAATTTTATGTTTTGTAAAAAAAAAATTCAAATCAAATGAGTCATAAATGCCATAAGCGAAAAAATCACGGAGTTTGGGCTTCTAGAGTGAGTTATAGGATGAGGGTTTTATAGTTACTGAAATTGTGGTTAATTGTCACGTCAAAAATATAGTTTTCATTCTCGAATATGAATGGGGAATGGCCGTAAAGTTTACTTTGAGGGTTAGGAGTATGGATTGTATGATTTGCAACACTTATTTAAGACAATATGGAGGCCGTTGTTTTGGATTTGTGCTTTTATACGTAGTTTGAGTTGAGAAGTTCGACTTGTGTTTTCGATAAGGGTTTTTTGATTTGTAGATGATGATCATCTCTTCATGTGCGTAAATGTATACATTTCATATATGTTTTAATTTTATCAATTAAATTATTTAGTTATTAATTTTGTAATGTGCGTAAAATATAAAGTAAAGTTAATTTTTAGGGGCATTTACATACATACCCCTTAAATCATCTTGAATTACATATTAAATCCCTTATTTTTTAATTTTATAATTTAACTCCTAAATCATCCAAAAATAAAAACTAGTAGAATACATGTATTTATAAATATGTTTATAATATTTGTATATACATATTATTGATAATAAGCATTTAAATAATTATAAATCAGCAAAAAATATCTTTTAAAAATCTTGAGAAAGACCTAAATATGTTATTTTTGGATGATTTAGGAGGTTAAGTTGTAAAATTAAAAATTTTGGGGTTTAATATGTAATTCAAGATGATTTAAGGAGTATGTATGTAATTTTTTCTAATTTTTAATATTAAATTTTAGGGATAATTACTTACATGTCATATTATTTTGCTTTATTTATGCGTTATTCATCTATTCTTAGTTAATTACGCTATGCACACTTAAAATATTATAAAATTTTACATATACATATATTTTACTTGTTTTTATTATAATGGGTAATTATAATTTTTCAATAATCTAATTAGAGTTAGGTTATAAAAAATTTGAATCGTTCATCATATTATTTTAAAAATATTTAAATATATTTTGAGTAAAAATCTTGAAATTTTGATGTTTAGGTAGTAGCAAGGGAAGGAGACATCCGCGATGTGAATTGATTTCATGACAGATTAGTGCTTTAGTGTGACATCGAGGAAAAAAAAAGTACTATTAAGGTTAAAAATATAATTTTAATGATTTATCAATAAAATATTTTTTTTCATAATTTTAACTTAAGTATGTGTATGTAAAATTTCATAATGTTTTGAGTGTATATAGCATAATTAACTAAGAATAGATGAGTAATGCATAAATAAAGTGAAATAGTGTGATATGTACGTAATTATTTCTAAATTTTATGTTTGATTTAATATAATAGAGTAAAATTAAATGAGGTTAATTTTTAATTTGAGAATAAACGAAATTTTAGATATATATTTTTGCAGATGCTATGTAATTGACTGTATATATATTTATTTAATTTTGTGTGTGTGGATTAGATCTGGTGTTCTTAAAGGGAATAATAAATATTATTTTGTATGTAATTAAAATAAATATTCTAATTCAAGTTTTTGTTAATAAATATATGATTAGAAAATTGATAATTAATAATAATTATTATAGTTAAATGATTAATGATGATTAAAAATTATATACAAATAATTTTAAAGAGTTCTATGATAGTTGTTAATGTTATAATATATATATATATATTTATAAAAATAATGTAAAACAAATAATATTGCAGAATTCTATGATCATAGTGTAATGTTATAAAAATATTATTTAAATTAAGTAAATTATACATTAATTTTTTGGGATAATTATCTACATGCCGCACACCATTTGATTTTATTTATACATTAATCATTCATTCTTAGTTAATTACGCTATGCACACTCAAAATATTACAAAATCTTACATACAAATATTTTAAATTTTTTTATTATAATGAGTAATCATAATTTTTCAATAATCTAACTATAGTTAGATTACAAAAAATTTGAGTCGTTCATCATATTATTTTAAGGATATTTAAATATATTTTGAGTAAAAATTTTAAAATCTTGATGTTAAGGTGGTGGCAAGTGAAAGAGACATCCGCGATGTAAATTCATTTTAGAATAGATCAGCGCTTTAGTGTGGCATTGAGAAAGAAAAAAATATGCACTATTAAGAGTAAAAATATAATTTTAATGATTTACTAACGAAATATTTTTTTCAAATAGATTTTGTTTTAGTTTTAACTTAAGTGTGTGTATGTAAGATTTTGTAATATTTTGATTATGAATAACATAATTAACTAAAAATGAATGAGTAATATATAAATAAAGCTAGATGGTATGACACGTAGGTAATTATTTTTATTTTTATTTATTCTGAAATAAATTATACATTAATTGATAAATCAATAAAAAACACTGTCCCAAATGCTGTAATTTTTTTTTGATAGCATAATGCTGTAAAAAAGTTGATTTAAATAATTTTTTTTTGATTAGATTTAAATAAAAATTGAAATAAAAGGATTCTCGGCTACCTACCACATATGGGGATTCGCTGGACACTACCTACCACCACATCGGCCCCTTCGCAGCAAATTACATATTAAACCTCTAAAATTGAATATTTATAACGTTGCCACGAAATTTTAATATAATTTACATATAAAACCTTAATTTTAATGGCAGTTTGAAAATTATATTGTTTTTTGCTAAATTATGAAGACTGTATAATTAGCTGTGAATATTAGGACTGACAGATAAATTTTCCAATAAAATAATACCGTTGTTTATATTCTCACACCATTATTCTCCAGAATTTGAATTCTTTTATGATTTAGTGAAAAGATAATGTCGATAATTTAAATTTTTTATAAATTATTTAAATTTTATAAATTTAAAATTAAATTTATTAATAATAGAAAGAAGTCTCAGTAATATTGACATTTTTCGCTGAAATTCAAATAAATTTTTGCGGAATTAATTTGAAACTGTTGAAATGATTTCGGCTAAATTTTAAAGCTTTGATTTAAAATTTAAAATTTATCTGAAAACATAATTGTATTTCACATAATTAAAATTAAATTTATTATTATTTAATTTAATATTAATTAACTCAAAATAATACCAATTAAATTCTTAATTAGTTTGATGGCCATAATAATATTCATTTAAACTTTTAGATGTTTATTTGAAATATCTGACTAGCAAAGGTATACATTGAATACAATAAAGTATAAATATGTGCATTATACATAATAAATTTAATAAAAATTTTATGCATAATGCTTCCTATTCACAAAAATTATTTAAATTGTGAATAAAATATAGAATTAAGTTATTTTTTTTTAATTTAAAAATTGACTTAAAGCTGAAATTGTTGAGTTTTGTATTAGCTTCAATCAAAGTTTAAACTGATTGGTTTTTTTTCTTGATCGAAACTATCATATTTTTGAAACAAATTTTTAAAAAATTTAAATTTTTGAATTAAAAATTAAATATTATGATATATATATATATATATAATGCAAAAATTAGCGTAACTGTCGAAATTAAAACTTTTAATTTGCAAATAAAACCTAAACAAACGGAGTTTTGAATCCTTGAATCGAGAGTGAGGTTATCATAGTTCTGTGTTCTAATTGTATATCAACAAAGCTATGTTTTTTCCGGATTTTCTATCAAAACCCTAGTTTTTCGAGCTTCCTTCTCGCCGCCGTTCGCGGAAGACGAGATAACGGTGAAGTTAGGAATAAGATGCAGGCGACCGCCTCCGTCCTCCGTCACAACAGCCTTCTCCCTCGTGTTTCTTCTCCATTGCACCCATGCGGCTCCGTCAGATCCCCTCGGAGATCAACCATCCGCATGGCCCTGACGGAGGACGGCCCTTCGCTTGCCGTCGTCGGCGTCACTGGTGCCGTTGGTCAGGAGTTCTTACAAGTTCTATCTGAACGAAATTTCCCCTACCGCAGCATCCGCATGCTCGCCAGCCGCCGGTCGGCTGGCCGCCACCTCACCTTCGAGGGCCGGGAGTACGAGATCGAGGAGCTCCGGCCAGAGAGCTTCGACGGTGTTGACATTGGCTTGTTCAGCGCTGGAGGATCTATTAGTCGGGAAATGGCCCCTGCGGCTGTTGAGCGCGGCACGATCGTCGTCGACAATAGCTCGGCTTTTAGGATGGATCCCGGAATTCCGCTGGTTATCCCGGAGGTTAATCCCGATGCAATGGCGCATATTAGTCTGAGAAGAAAGGGGAAGGAGGGTGCGCTCATCGCCAATCCAAACTGCTCGACCATCATTTGCCTGATGGCCGCCACACCCCTTCATCGCCATGCAAAGGCGAGTTTTTTTTTTTTTTTTTCCAAATCCCTGAGTTCTTCAATTTTGTTGGTAGAAGAAATCTTCTTAATTTATCTTTTCTGAGGTGGTTTTCCATTATCATTTATTGGGGGTTTTCCCTTCATTTTGTCTTTTTACTGTTCGTCTTTTCATTATTCTTTTTGTTAGCCCTGACCTAGTTTTGTCCAAATGAACAACTGAATAAGTGATGTAGGCCAAAGTAGAGGGAATGAAATATCAGATAAAAGGAGACTAACTAGTCACTACTCACGAGTTTCTATCACATGACAACAGAGAGGAAATGTAGTTATCTTTAACTTCTCGTAGCAAAGTAGATGTCAATAATTCAACAATTAAATCAAGAATTTCACAGACTAAACTTCTACAAGCTTTAAATCCACAACAAGAAATGACTATTTATTCCTTACATGTGATATCCTATTTATTCCTTACAGTAGCAGTTATACGTCCCATAGAACAGGTCCTATTCAAGGTCATATCATGTGATTTCCTAGCTTTTGGAGGAGGCTGTATATTTTTTGATCCAATAGATGCATTCAACCATTTTAGCTTAATGGATAAGCCGAAATGTTCATTATTGTTGCAAGGGAGGAAATTATGTGATAAGCAACTAGTAAGGCCAGGCAACCCCTTCTTTACCCCCATCAATTTCATTTTCTTGGATTGAACTTAAATATTCCTATTGAGTAGCCATGCTTGATTAAATATTCTTTAAAATCATTTGATTCACAATTTTAGAAAGTGATTCAATTCATAATCACTTCAATACTCTTACAACCAACAGTTGCACAAAGAAGGAATAGAAGTGATTGAACTTGATTAACTCATCTTAATCACTGAAGATATCACAACATCTATGGTTTATAAGAGTGTTGCTGGCATGAATAAATGAGGCTCTCCGGCTGTTTTTTGTGTCCCTAACCAACTATTAAAATCATTCCTTACCTTATGTCCAATTGCTATCCTTTTACTTTTCTTTTGAAGTTCACTTTAAGTGCCCTAGTTTAGGTATGTTATTACTGATTGCTAATGGAGTTCTACTTTTCTTGTGATTATTGTTTTTTTAGGTGGTTCGAATGGTGGTCAGCACATACCAAGCAGCAAGTGGTGCAGGTGCTGCTGCAATGGATGAGCTTGAATTACAAACTCGTGAGGTGTTGTACTTTATTATATGAATTTGTTTTTCAGAGGGACTATTTAACACTATGTTTTCTCTTATTGGCTTGTCAGGTATTGGATGGTAAGCAGCCCACTTGTAAAATATTTAAACAGCAGGTTCTTTTTAACTTATAGTATGACATAAATTGAAATTATGAAGAATGAATATTGTTTGCTTTGAGGTTTACTGGTAGTCTATCTTGTGCAGTATGCGTTTAATTTATTCTCTCATAATGCACCGATTCTCTCCAATGGATACAATGAGGAAGAAATGAAATTAATGAAGGAAACAAGAAAAATATGGGTAAATTCTTCGTGCTTTTCATCATTCATTTTATTTATTCTTTCATTTTTAATCCAGTCATTTTTATGTGAATGCACCTTCTGCAGAACAACTCAGATGTCAAAGTGACAGCAACTTGCATTAGAGTTCCTGTGATGCGTGCACACGCAGAAAGTGTTAACCTTCAGTTTGAAAAACCACTGGATGAGGTAGTAAAAAGTTAAAAATAATTATGTTACTGCTTGTTGAAGCTCAAAATATCTACCTATTCCTTCGGTTTATTGTGATTATTTACTTAAAATTGTCAGAATGTATAAAAGCCAAAAATAATACTTTAAATTAATGAAACTTTTGCATAGAGTAATGTGTCATGTTTTTAGGTGTTGTTCTTTTCCATTTGTCAAACTTTAACTCTAAATTAATGAAACTTTTGCATAGAGTAATGTGTCAAGTTTTTAGGTGTTGTTCTTTTCCATTTGTTAAACATTAACATCCAGTCAGCTTTTCCCTTACCTAAACATGCTTTCTTTTGTATTTTGTAACCTATGATAGCCATGTAAGAATGACTTGCAGCTTAGCAATCTTTTTTGTTTGTTTAAAATTGTACATTATTGCAACTAAAACATTTCATAAGATTTTTGTTCTTTTTATCGCATACATTTTTTCCTGTTTTAGCCGCTAACATTGAAATTTAGTTTTGTATTTCTTGCCTCCTCTGTCGTAACTTTCATCACAAGCACTAGCTGCACTCCTTTCTTCCCATGTCCACAGCTGCTGCGATGAAAGCTTTCTTGTTTGGTAAAGAGATCAGTCTAGTTATGCCATGAAAATTGTTGACTTACTTTGAGGTGTGTATTTTGGAAAATAAAGTTAGTTATATTAAAAATTATGTAAGATGTGAAACAAAATTGATTGTTATATTAAAAATGATATAAGATAATGAAGGAGTGGCCAAATTGGTGCACGGACCAAACATATTGGTAATGACTAATGATGTGTAAAGAAAATAATGTTAGCTGAACTACAATCTTTATTGGATAAATTGCAAAATCTTGACGATAATTGGCTTTTATGCTACGCGTCTGGTTTGCCTTACTGTGCCAAAATATAAACAAGGGCTCTTCTTAAATGGCTGTCTTATACATATCATAAAAATGTTTTCCTTGTTGGTGCTTTGTGTTTCAATTTACCATAAAACAATATGAACCCGCTTAACTGTTTAGGTTTTTACTCTATTGAGAAGACTTGACCGTTTGTGGCCCACAAAGCGTCAAGATGCTCATTCAGTTTGTAGCAACATTGAGCATATCATGACTGTGATTGTTCTAACTTAGGCCCTGTTTGGCAATGGACTAAAAATCATGGCTAAAATTACCCATGGCCAAAAACTTAAATTTATTTTAAAAAAAATTAAAAAATTATTTTATATCTCATCTCACACAAATTCCAACATTAAACAATCACTTTATTTCACATCCAACACAATTCTCAATAAATCAATCAACTTTATTTCACATCATACACAATTTTTAATATAACCAACTTACTTTATTTCACATCATAAACATTTTTCAAAAATCACTAAAAATTCCAACCAAATCTTTTTTTTTATTTTTATTACCAAACAGAGCCTTAGAGATGAAACTAATTTGCCTATATGGGCATATATGGCTTACAGCCCTCACCTAGAGAAATTGCATGAATAAGAAACCAAACCATGAAATTTAAGTACATTGCTACGACAATTTCAAATTTTTTCTGTGTGATTTAATTCTGAAAATCAATTTAATTATTGACTGCAGGATACTGCTAGGACAATTCTCAAGGATGCTATTGGGGTAGTTGTTGTTGATGATCGCGCTTCAAACCTCTTCCCTACTCCACTGGAGGTCTTACCTACAACCAAAATTCCTGTTGAAGTTGATAATATATTCCCCCTCTGCACTCAGCTCTTAGCAATTTTCTCTTTTCTGTCCTCTTGATTCCTCTTGCAGGTCTCCAACAAGGATGGTGTTGCAGTTGGTCGCATTCGCCAGGATTTATCTCAAGATGGCAACCATGGGTGATAACTTGAAACTCCATTCTCGCTATCATCAGACAGCATGGTTTTCTATTCCAGGATGTCAACTAGCAAAATTTTTTGTTTTGCTGTTTTGGAGCTCAGAAGATATTTTCTGCCATTTTATAAACTCGTAAAGAAATGCCATTATAGGACATGAGTGATGGCAATCATATATAATTTATTGAAAGAAATATGAAACAATGAAACATTGTTATAAATCTGGAGCACTATAGGTGTTGCGGAAGTGTCAGTTGTTTCCGACAAATAGAGATTCCGCATCAGTTGTTTCCAACAAATAGAGATAACAAACGATGCTAAGAAACTTAAAGGGCACAGAAGTATAATACCAAAGAGATAAACACGGGAAATTTGTGTAGAAACCTTTACTTGAAAAACCATGGGAGAGGAGAAGATTTATTAATTTCTTAAAGAATTTGCAGTTGAAATTACAAGGGTGACGAGACTCTAACCAGAGCACACTTATTTCTTAGTGAAAATGATCGTCTTTCTTTGTCTCTTTCTTCACTAATCCCTTATGTAGTGGCAATTAGGGCATCAGTGATAGGTGACTTGTTTTCCTTAAAATACCTATTCCTTGATAGGTAGTTAAGCTTTTTTGCAAAATCCAATTGGTTATGCTATGTACACGATTCTAAGTGGTTATATTGTTATCATGTTCGCACGATGTCACTGAAGTCATAACACCAAGCCGAAAACTCCTTACTCGAGATTCTGAGAAATGGTCTTGAAAAGCATGTTTTCGTCTTGTGAAAACTTGTTGGAAAGTCACTTTTAACCCATACTCTTCTAGTTTTTGACTTCTTTTCAAGTATTCTATTCAAGTTAGATTGCGCTTTGACTGTCATAGTGTACTGTGATCTTGAATAACCCGTTGTTCTCCTTGAATAAACATTTCAGCCAGATTGCCTCTTTTATTGCTTTTGCAGTTATCATGTACTCTGCTTTTGTTGTAGGCATGGCAATATGTATGATATAAAAATGATCAACTGACTTCATTTCCTCTAAGTGTGAAGATGAATCCTATAAGACTGTCTTTCGTCAAGATCTCTAATATGGCCTAAATCAACATATCCAACTATCCACTAGTTCACCTGAAATTGTCAACATACTCTAGCAATCTCGTGAAGATACCTAAGAATCCACTTATCAAGATCCCAATGCTGACGACCTTGATTTGCCATGTATCTATCAGAGTGTAAATGGTTGCACACATGAGATTGCCTACAATACTCACATACAAAACATTCGTCAACTATTCCAACCCACCTGTAGTGACTGCAACTTCCATGCTTAGTAAGGTGTCCACCAAAATGACCTTGATGAACTCGCAGTAAAGAGCATATATCTTGTTGTTTAGAGAATATTTTTATTGTACCTCTCTGCAAATTGTTTGATTGTGGCATCAATGTCATACGATGCGTTTGTCCTTGAAGGACTGCTTGAACTTTCTAGAACAAAATTCCTAACTGTTACCAATGTGAAATTGCTTGATGGATCTGCCAACCTGCTTTTCCACAAGCGCCTTCCATTATTTGAAAGTTTTAAATACATCTGACTTTCTTTTAAAAAATGCCTTTCTTGAACAATCATCTAGAGGTTAACGTATAGCTGGTGAATCATCTCTTCGAGTAGTCTGTTCAAGCCAAGACTCTTTAAACCTCTTTGCTTTCCTAGGCAAACCAAATGGTGAAATAGTCAAATTGAATGTCTTCATCAGCTTTGTTATTGAAACAAATGATCCAAGCCGAGCATGTTCTCTCTGGTATTATCAAAGAATTCACATGACACTCAACCAAAAAATATAAATGTAATGATTATGCAGAAGAATGCCAGTATGTAATCTCCTCATAATATTAAAGGGTTGATATTGATTTTTATATTTTGTTCTTTTTGCTTATTGTTTTGCTTAATTTTTCGTTTTCTTCTTTTAGTTATTTCTGACAGAGAATATCTATTAATTCTGCAAATTGCTTAGTATTTTTGAGACGATGTGTTGAATAATGAATATATCATCTCCAAATTCTGTTTTTTTTGTTCTCTTCTTCCTCTATTTGTCCTTCATTTTTCCCTGTACATTCTGCATCACATAAACCGATAGTTAGACCATTTTAAATGTTTAATTTACAGCAAAATAAAAATACCACATGTTACCTATGAGAACTCAATTTTCAGGTTGGAGATATTTGTATGTGGAGACCAAATACGTAAAGGGGCTGCACTTAATGCCGTGCAGATTGCAGAAAATTTGCTGTAATCTGTAATTTTGCCATTCTTTGGGCTGCAGCAGTTGCTTCTGAAGCTTTGCTTCAGGTGAGTATGAAACTTGAAAGCGAATAGCTGTCATTCATTTTTGTCATTGTTGTACAATTCATCATTTATGCAATGCCAATGGTTGAGATATTTAAGCACATAATATTTATAATTATTTATATTTTAAGGTTTAATTCATAGTGATGAGGATTCCATGTTAAATATCAGAAGTTAGACATAATTTTACTTGAAAAATCCTAAATCAAGAAAAAAACTAATAATGCTTGGAAGCATGGAGAAATCCATTAAAATTCTCGAAAAGAGATTACATGAAGACGAGTACATGAGAATGGGGAAGAAGCAGCAATTGGAGGGAGAAAATATTCTTCTCTCTTGCATGGGACGAAGATAATCGAATGGATGGCCATGCCCTCTTCGGTCTTTGTTGCATTGGAAGATGAAAAAGAGAAAGCCACATTAGGGAAGGATAGCTTGTCTTCCTGAAATGGATTTTGTCTTCAGGAATAAGGAGAAGATATTTCTTACTCCTATTGGAAGAAAGAGAAGCAAAGCTCCTGGTATCATGTATCCTCTTTAATGTTGAATGTCTAATAATTGTAGCTCACCTTCTAGTAACCAATTCTCTTTATTCTATCTCTTAATAATAATTGGAGTTTCTTATTTGTATAATCACTTTGTAGAAATAGTAGACCTATCGGGTTACTTCTTATTATGCTGAAGTGCCCGAGAAGTGTAGTGATGCTTGACTGTTTGTGTAGAATAAATGTTAGATGATGTATGGGACATTGTAGCACTAGCAAAGTACGAGTTCAGTAGTTGTGTTCATGTAAAAATCTATTGATGCTAACCTAGGAAGGGGGAGGAGGGAGGGTAAGACAGTCGTGGGATTCCCATTAGCGGGCGCCTGCCTTGCAAAGTTGGTCATTGTGGTGAGTTTTGTTGAGTAAAGTGATATCGTGACTTTTGGTGATAAAAAGTGTATTGATACAGACATCGAGAGGAAACAGAGATTGATGTCAAGACGAAAAAGAAAGAAAGGGGATTGAACGGATGAAATTTCTTTATCAAGATAGAGGGCTTGAGGATAAGATCGTAACAATGTTAAAAGTTATCTTATTTTTATATGAAAACTTCAAATTGAGATAAAAACATAGGTGTTAAAAGGCAAGAAGAAATCCTCTATAATATACATAATTCTCTAAAAATGTTAAAATGGAGGTGAGAATGATGGAAGAAACAAATAGGGGGAGAGAGAGAGGAGTTTTATGTATATATTTATATAATATATTAATATTATTTATGCTATACATATAATTTCGAGCCAAATCGAATCATGTTTCGAGCGAGCTAGAGCCAACTCGAAATTAGCTCGAAATGAACTTCGAGCCAATATCCTTAGCTCATGATTCGATTCAAAATTTTTGAACTGATTTCGAGTCGATTCAAAAATCGAACGAGTTTCGAGCGAGTTTCGAGTTTCGGATTTTTTTAACACCCCTAAGTTATTTATTTGTTTCTGATTTTTTTGATTTGGTATGTATTAATTCTAATTTTTTATTTGATATATTTTGAACTTAAATAAAAAAATAATAGTATCAAATCTTGAGAATAGTGCGTGTAATTAGGGCTACAAAATTTCGATGTTCAGCCGATCGAATTGAATCAAAAGATTTTAATTCAATCTCAAACATAATTGAGATTTAGACAGGAGTTTAATTGAATTGAATTTGTCTTATTATGTATTCAAACTCAAATTATTTTTAATCTTTTGGACGTTCATGTGTTTTTTTTTAAATTATTTTAAATTTGAATCATTTATTTTGACCTCTAAATAAGTTATAAATAAAAATAAAAAATTAATTTACTTATACGACGAGTCAAAAAAAAATCTAAGATATTCATCTTAAAATTCAATATGATGAAGCTAAGTATATATAACAAGAATAATAATAATAATAATATTATTATTATTAATATTTTTAGTGCGACTGTTCTCAAGTAGGCTTGAGATTTTGAGATTGGCTCAATAAAAATTTTAAGCTATAAAAATAAATTATCAGTAATTTAGTATACTTATTTGGATAGAATTAAATTGGATTTGACTCAAAATCTTATTTAATTTAGATCATCTATACAAAGGATATTTTAAATATAAAAAATTATATATTTTATTTTTAAAAATAAAATATTATACATATTATATGATTTTATATTATTTTAGATTTAACCCACCAAATTTGCAGCAAAGCGGATTCGATAGTTGAGCTGATCATCTGCAGCGGTTTTGTTTATAATATTACATATTAACATATTTTATATATATATTGTAAATATTTGTTAAGAAAATATGATATATAATTTAGCTCTATTTAACTAAAAATTCAATCAAATTAAAAAAAAAATAAATATGTTTGATTCGAACGAAGCTGAATATTAAATTTTTTTTATGGTGGATATTAAAATTTAATTTTGAGTTTCGACTAAATAGATTTTTGAAAAAATAAAGATAATTTTCAAATAGAAAATTAAACCGTCTCTTTAATTTCTGTGAAATAATATAATAAAAGAAAAAAAGCCATCTTTAAAAAGTAATAAGAATTTCAGCTCATATCTAAGCAGGATTGAAGGATACCGTAGCACTTTATCGCATAGAAATATTTTTACTCTCTTTTATGCGGAACTGGCCAGAAATTCTTCCAAAACTCCCGTACTATAATAAGTGGATTTTGACGCTCGCAGGATATATATTCTGCGGTTTGTCGCATAGGCTATTCCTGGGAACATTTTATGCGCAAATCTTTGCGCCAAGTGGCGAATAACAAAATACCTGGGATATTTATTATTAGATTTATCATATCGTTTAAATTATAAATTTTATTCGCTTATATTTTTAAATTTCTTATTCTATTTTTTATTAAAATTATTAAAATCTTAAATGTTAATTATATATAACCTTTAGCAAAGATATTTTTTAATAAAATACAATAATTTATCTTTTGCTTAATTAAGTTATAATTACTTGGTCTATTTTTTAAGTCATTTATTTAAGTTTTTAAATTTTAAAATAGACTTAAAAATAAAGCAAAATAGTGGACTATAGTCCTTATAATTTCAAAATTAGAACTAAAGTAAATTTTTTTAAAATATGTATAAAAATATAATTATTAAGTCATTTTAAGAACCTATAGTATTCTTTTTATTTTTCACATTAGCTAATTATAATTCAAAATTGTACGGTTTTATTTATCATTTATTTTATTTTATAAACATATATATATATATATATATATATATATATATATATATATATACACACACACACACATATATATAGATATCTGTGTATGCGTAAACTAAAAAAAAAAAGTGTATGCGTAAACTATAGATATATATTTAAACTTATTTGAATATATAAAACTATGTAAATAAATATATATATATATATATATATATATATCATGCAATTTCAAATGTACGTATACACACATCAGTATATATTTCTTTACCACTCTTTAATAAATTATACAAAACAAAATTTTTATCTCGACTTGAATTTATAATTTAAAATTTATCATAAGTGGTGTGGTGAGAATCTTCACTCCCAAAAGTTTTTATACCATCTAGGCCCCTATTTATTTGGCAGTTTAAAATTAATCTATTTTAATTTCAAACAAGCACATCACATCACAAAAAAAATTTAATATTAAAAATTTAACTTTATTTCACAGCCTGCACATATTATCAAAATAATAACTAACTTATATCACATTCAACATATTTAAATTTTAATTTTGACTTTATTAAATTTAAACTTTACAAACAAACAGGCCACAAATGTTCATATGAAATAATTCTAACATCAGAATTTTATTATTTGGTTGAATCTACATATTAACTACAAAATTTTAAAAGCACGTTTAGAAAAAAGGAATAATTTATTTAACTCGAACATACTGCCACCAGCAAAAAGTTAAAACTCTTTCGATAAATTTAATTTGAAGTCAAAAGAGAACAATCCGCAAAGAAGTATTTTCATTCGCAGCTTCTACATTTGAAAGTATTCTAAAAAATTTAATTCTAAAATTTGAGCGGATAATGTAACATAATAATTTTTTTAATATATAATAAAGGGTAAATTTCACCCAGGTCCCTGAGTTTAAGGGTTAATACCACACAGGTCCACGTTTTTAAAATTATCATTCGGGTCCCTAGGTTTTCAAAAAATATCATCTGGGTCCTTTTTTTATTTTTTTTATTATTAAAAAATATACAAAATTACCTGGTATACCCTTACCCTCCCTCTCTCCTTCAGATACGGCAGTCCGGCAGCCCGCCGCCCCGCGTGGC
>KZ451916.1:1558081-1577296 GCA_002786265.1 Apostasia shenzhenica
AAGGAGAGAGGGAGGGTAAGGGTATAATGGTAATTTTGTATATTTTTTAATAATAAAAAAATAAAAAAAGTACCCAGATGATATTTTTTGAAAACCTAGGGACCCGAATGATAGATTTTAAAAACGTGGACCTGTGTGATATTAACCCTTAAACTCAGGGACCTGAGTGAAATTTACCCTATAATAAAACATACTTGAAGCCCTAGGAGAGTATTGGATCACCCTTAAAACTCTTTGAGCACCTTAGCACTTAAAAATCATTTTTTTCTTCCTTCAAGCTCTTAAAGAATCAACTCATCGTCAACGAGTTCAAATTAATGTCAAGAAGATCAAGAAGAACCCACGAAATCCCTCAAAATTTTTACTTTGAGCTGACTCGACCGCTTGCTCAACCAAGGCAAGCTGTTGGAGTTGTCGACGGTCGACAAATGCAGAAATTTGTTCTCTTAGTCGAGTAGTTGGTCAGTCTGACCAAGCACTCAAAAATAGTGATTTCTGGGTTTTGTTATGGGTTAATCATCTTAGCTCAACAACCTGGTTGACTAGAAGTTCAAATCAACTCACTCACTTACAGACTTATTCCTAACCAACTTAAACTCAATCCACTTAACTTCTAATCACATCCCTGGTGCTCATGAAGTCATCCAATTCAATCCTAATATTACCAAGACAAATCTTACAATGAATCTACCAAAAAAATTAAACCAAAAATACATGAACACAATTAATTCAATTGGTTTTCATGGCAGATACATTGTAGCTTCAATCTTCTAGGCTTGCTTTTTTGTTTCCTGACTTTAATTGTAGCTTGATTCCATCCTCTAGCATTCTTTATTCTTCAAACTATGTGTATGGATCACCAAACAGTCAAAATAAACCATCAAGCAGACAACATCAATCTTGATAAACATTATTCAACAATTTATTTGAACTTGTTGAAAATCATCAAAAAATGTAATTAACCCTAATTAAAAAGAGGAACCAACAGTGTGTTCACATATCTTCTTAGCCAATTTACTTTGAAGAGATCATTTTACTTTCGTGACTAAGTCAAGCAAAGCATTCCACTAAGTAGAAGAAAGGGGTTCACTGGAGGTGAGATATGAGTATAATTTTTCGATAGTAGACTGGAAAAGTCCTAATCGTAGTCCCTTTCTGTAAGGAAAAGCTTCTATTTATAGTTGAGGGTGGTGGTCATTGTTAGTCATAATGGTTTGGGGTCTGTTGAGAGAACATCACGTGCCTTCTTGATTTGCTAGCCTACCGGTCAGACTGGTAGTCACATGTATAGTGATGACTAGCAAGAGAGAAGAAAATGATGACGTGATAGTTATGCGATGAGAATCTCTAAGTATGTGGGGAGACACCTCACAAGGCCTAACCTCGCGCTCCACAAGTTTAGTTGGAGCTAAAAGCATCATTAGGGGATAACTTTGTTGTTCATGGAGTTTAGAAAGATTAGAAATACTATACCCCGTCATTCACAGAGTTTGGGAAATAGCAAACATCATGGATGTAGGTTTTGGATCTCCAAATTTTCTTAATTGAAAGGAGTGGAATCCTTAAACCCACTATAGAGTCACATCTAGTATAGAAAAATGGATGTTGTATACATATATATATATATATAATTATGTCAAGTTAATTTGTAATTAAATTGATTACATTTCAAGCAAGCACATATTTTCAAATCCTTCAAAAAATCAACTAAAACTGTAACCAAATACATCTCTCTTCCCTCTTTGACACTAGTCTTTTTTTTTTTTTTATCAGCTCTTTGATACTAGTCTTGGTTTCAAACCCAAGGGCTTCGACTTTTTCTAATTCAGCTGTCTTACAAAATTTTTATTTCAAGTCAAACTCAAACATTCATCGAACTTAAATGTTAGCGTTCATACCGAATTCAAATAGTTTTAAGCTTAAAATGATCAAAACTAGCTAGAACTCAACTCATTGCTATCTCCAACAAGCCTATCGAAGTGTGCAAAGCATTAGCAATCATGATCAAAAGAACATTTGACACTATACAAAGTGTATCATTAAGTGACATCAACTCCAAATCATTAAAAAGTGCATAACCAGACCGAAAGCTGCTGGTAAGTAAATTCAAGTGCTCAGCTGGATTCTTCTTACACTACTGTTATTGTGGTTTACTTTGAAAATCACCTATTTGCCTTCATCTACCCACTTATGATAAAATAAAATTGATCTACAGGTTCTGCATTACCGAGATTGTGATTCGAGAAGAATGTTTGTCGCTGCGTTGATGTCATTCCGAGCCCGCATCAATGCCAGCCGAGCAGAATTCACGTCGAAGCCCATCGAAACCAGGATAGCTACAGAAGATTCAGGTGGCTCAAGGATTGAAGTGGTTGTGAGCTGAAATTCTGCTGGCACAAAAAGAGGGAAGCAGAAGGTAAGCAGTAATAAAGCCAAAAAGCAAAGCTTGCTTAACAATTTAAAATAAGCTTTAGTTAAGATTCCAGAATAAGATATTTTAAGTATGCTTCAAAGCCCCCTTCTAATAGACACTTAAGAATAACATGATTAAACTGTTCTAAAGAAAGAATAACATGATTACCGTTTATTTTTAATTTTTTTGAACTTTTACACAATTTTTAACATATAATTGAAACTTTTGCTGAAGAGACTCAAATTCAGGCAAATTGTGCAAAGATTTCCAATAAAAAATATGAAAAGTGAATGTCCTTTAATTAGTAGAATAAAAAATTATTCCCGGGGCATGACCTACAATCCAAGCCTTTAGGTCAGTCGTTAACCAAAGATTTAAACGTGACATCAGAACCAGAAGATCTCAAGTTTGAACTATTGCCAGTGACTCCCATTTATCTATAGCATAAGGTTTAAAAACAAAAGAGTTCATGCTAAACTCCATGCTGTAAAACAAATAAGTTTGCATGCAAGAGGGCGTGTTGGAATATAAAATTATTCCTAAACCTGACCGATAAGCTTAAGCTTTTAGGTCAACTGGTAACCAGAGATCTAACAAGTAGTAACAAGATTACTCTTAATGGACGAGCATCAGACTAGGTCTGTTTGGTTGGAGGAAAAAAGGCTTTAGAGGAAATAACTTTTAGCTTTTTTCGTAATACTTGTATGATGAAAAGTAATACTAGTTATATTAAAAGTTGTGTAAGATGTAAAATAAAATTGACTGATGTATTAGAAATTATGTAGGACATAAAATAAAATGATTTCTTAATTTTAGAATTTGTGAAAGATAAGATGTAAATATATATTTTTTTTGATAAAAAGAAAGTTTTAGCCATGGCCTTTTTAGTTCATATCAAACGACCCTTTAACAAGTGGTGCGAAAAGCTGGCGATTTTCCTTATTATAGAGGTGGGGTTACTTCTATAAGGATTAACACCAAAATGTCAACTTTATCTAAATTAGATAGAAATACTTGCCTCCCGTTGATGACCTCCATAAGCACGCACATTTCTTCTGAGATTTACACGTCTGCTTGGGGAGCTTCCCGAATTTGACCATGATAACCATGAGAACAATGATACTATGAATTGCGGAAACTACATGACAAGCAAATAATGTCATCAGGAATCGAGCACATAGAGAAAATTATCAAAATAAGACATCAAATATCTTGTTTATCTCACAAGTTAGTTTTAATCAGGTTAAATTAACCCAATTAAAACTAATTATATTTTATATCCTACACAAATTTTAATATACAAGACCAACTTTCACATGCTATATAAATATCAAGGCAAAAAGATTAACTAATTAAAATTAATCTTTCTAAACAAACAACCATAGAACAAAACCCAGAAATTTACAGACAACCAAAGACAAAGTGTAACCGTTAGGGAGAGTATGTAATCTGAGCACGCAATGCATTCTATTTGATAATTAACACGAAACACTATTGACAGACCTTAAATCTGCGGATGCCAAACATATTCAGCCGGTACAAGGAACCAGCAAGAAGACCGCAGACGCCAGGTATTAGAGTTCGCGTCCAAGAAGAAAATAAAAGCTGATGAAAGAAATTCAAAAGATGATTGATTTACTAATGTTGAAAGAGCAATTAAAGAAATGAATTGAAAGGAAACTAATTAAACAACTTTGACCTGAAAACCAGCCAAATATATGAATGTCTTGTCACTCAAGGGCATACCAAAAACTCGGAATTTTGATGAAACTGGAATATCACAATAAAAGGGTATGAAGGAAGCAAAAATAATGCCATATGGTCCAGAAGCAAGCATCCTTGATGTTCGATCTGCAATAAGCAATATGAAGACTAGTCAGTGCTTATTATGTATAGATCTCGAATTAGAGTTCATATGTTACAACAAGATCACACATTCAAACAGTTAATCCACACAAAAAGATAAACTTTCTAAATGATGAATCATTTCGAAGCTTTTTTTAAAAAACAATAATTTGCCAGGTACTGAAAATGCAGGTCAGTTCTTATGTAAAACAAACCTTTCAGAAGAGCCAAGGAAAGAACCTCAAAGAACAATGATGCTGACAGAGAGAATAGAATGAAGACCTACATAGTTGAAGATTATAAACTCAGCAAACAGCTCTACAATAAAACAATTATATCTCCAAGTTTAAAATTCAGTGTCCTAGATGTACAGGATTGAGAGAAGATCCATGGTGAAACTAAATGGACAACTGACAGGCAGAACAGATTAGAATACATAATGCTCATGCTACTTACAGAATGTTTATTAGAACTGATCTGCCTCTCGAATATTCTGAAGTAATATAGTAAATAAGATCCGAAAACCAACTCTGGTACAGTTGAGAAGGCAAATATCGAAGCAATAATTCTCCATAAGTGGAACCCTGTAGTCACGTCCTGCCAATATGAACAAGTCAAACTCTAAACAAACTTGAATAAAACAAACAGATGAGCATATACGCAAACTGATCTTTGGAGATATATGAACAAATTCTATTGATAAAATTGTTTTGATACAGAGCAAAATCACAACAAATAGGCAGCAAAACATGCAAATGAAGCACAATACATTAACACAGTAAAGACCAATAACTATAGTTGTCCATGGGCATCAATTAATCACTTAGGGTCTGTTTGTTTGTAAGGTTAAATTTAAGAAGGTTAAAATTAAATTTGAATAGAAATATTTTTTATTAAAAGTTGTGAATGATGTGAAATAAAGTTAGTTATTATGTTGAGATATATGAAGGATGTGATATAAAGTTAGTTATTATATTGAGATATGTGAGGGATGTGATATAAGTTAGTTATTATTTTAGTAATATGTGTAGGATGTGAAATAAAGTTAATTTTTAATATTAAATTTTATGTGTGATGTGATATGCTAGGTTAAAATTAAACCAGGTTAATTCTAAACTTAAAAACAAACGGGGCCTTAAATGTGTATCATTATCAAAATGGTCTAAGAATTGCATTTCTCTTCTTTACTTTCTCTTTGATAGTATGCTTATTCCATTTTCTAAATAAACATAGAACATCCACAATGATAATAAATGCCAACTATAGATATTACATAAGCTAAAACAATTAATAAACAAAGCATATACTGGCATTCACATCGAACGATTGATAGTAAGAAAGTCTCCTAAGCAAAATTTGTCAAGCTTCATTTCTCCATTAGCATGTGTACGTTGAAAAGTATGGCCGTCATTCCTTGGAAATGCAAGAGAACCTGGTCTAAATTAGTTCTATTCAAGTGGTAGATATATTCTATCTTCCATAGCAACAGTAGGGGTGTTACCAACTTGAAACTTGCTTAGTTTTCAAATCAACTTGAAATTAGTTCGAAATCTTTGAATCAAATATAAGTTAAAGCCATTAGCTCGAACTTGATTTTGAGCCAATTTCAAGTTGGCCCTAGCTTGCTCAAAATATGATTCGAGTTAGCTCAAAATTACATATATAATATAAATAATTTTGACATATATAATATTCACATGAAATATTTTTCCAAGCAAGCTGGCATAACAGTCCAGTAAAGGAATAGGAAATTTAAAGCTTGTTCTCCCAAAGATTATTGATAAAATCCCTTTGGATGCAAATATGTTTATATTTTTTAGCGTAATGATCCAGCACGAATCCTTTGGAATCGAATCGATTTGAGCCGGCTCGGAATCGAATCGATTTGAGCCGACTCAGAATCGAATTGATTTAAGCCAGTCAATCAAGTCGACTCAACTTGAATCATGTCCGATTCCAATTTCGGTGCTTCCTCTATCTGTTTGACTCACAACAAAGTAAGAAAGAAGGAGTATCACTAAAACTCTCTCTCTCTCTCTCTCTCTCTCTCTCACTGGTTATTGTAACCCTCCCTTCTCTTATAGTAACCTCTCTCTCTAGTAACCAAACTAATATATAGTGGATTTCAAGCAGCCATTAGGCAGCCTCATGGTCTTCCAATTTTAAGGGTTTACATAGTAAATCTAATGCTTGAAGGTGTTCTTTATCTTTTCTTAGCTTTTCTTTAATAATTAGATCTAGCTTCGAAATTTTCTATCAACAACAAATATACCTTTGGTAGTCTGAACTACCTCCTCGAGTGCAGCATATTTACTAATGCGTCACACATTCACACTAGCAGATAAACTAAAAACTAATTGATTGGCCACAACTCGTACATTTAGATACAGTTAATTCAAAGACCAAATCATGTATGTTCATGTAACATTATGAAAACGCCAATTCAACTCTAATACTTAACCTAGCAGGTTAAAGCAGCATGTGAAGTAGAAACTGCACCAAATTGCAAGCGGCCTTCATAAACTAGAGATCAAAGAACTAAACAACCGCAGCAAACCATCTGGAAGAAAGAAAAAGAAGAAGAAGACGAAAGGGGAAAGGGCACCTGGAAGGAGAGCCCGAGGCTCGCAGAACGTCCCCGAGCCGCGAAGATTACGGTGAGGAGAGCGCATAGGACCAAAAAAAACCTCGTGACCGGAGCATTCTCTGCAAAAATAAGAAAATCCGAGAGGTAGCGAATCCATCAAGAAAGAGAAAACAAATTAGGGATTGCTGCCAGTGAGCGCTTCAAGAGAGGGGAGATTACGGAAGCCGGAAGGCCCGCCGTTCATCGTCGACGTCGATCTCTCTGGAACGATCCTACTCACAAAGGTCTGACGGCGGTCTTCGCCGGGTTCCGGCACGGACTCGGGATCATGACGCCAGAACAAGGAAAGTGGGGCAAAGTCGCAATTACTATATTTACGTATTATATGCTAAATTCTCGAGATTTACATATTTAACCCTGTAAAATTACAATATGACCAATTTACGGTTAAATTAAACTTAATTGAATTATTATTATTTTACCCTACCAAATATTTATATATTTCATTTATAATGCAATATATTGAATTATTGCATAGCAATATAGTTGAAATTTGAAAAATAATTCAAGTCAAAGTAATTTGAGGTTATAATAATTTTCTAGATTTAATAATAGAAGTTTATACAATTTTTTCATGTTTATTGTTTATTTCATAACTTACACAAACAATAACAGATATTACATATAAAATACATAATTTTGATATTTATATTATACGTCCCAAATTTCATTCCTAATAATAATATGTGCATTTAAATGAACAAAATATTTACTTCATAAATAACATACATAGGAAAAAATTCATAAAATGTTTTAAATCCAAGGATTGGAATTTACAAATCTTTTTCTATAATTATTTTATCATGTTTGTGTATAATAAAATTTCAGTATTTATACCATTTTTTAAAGTCATATTATAACACCCACGCAAATCTAAAAATAAACTCAAACTACTCTTCACTCAATATTACACTCATCCCTCCAAATTCTTAAATTATAATAACTTTAATAACCTTAAATTTTAATATACTATTTTTAAAAAAAATAATATATACTATTTTTAAATAAATAAAAAATCATTCTTTGGTGGCATGTGTAATTTCTTCTAATAACAAATATTATATTAATTTTTAAATCACATTAGTTAATCAATAATTATAAAAAAATGAACAATATTATTTTTAGTTAAATTTAATTCATATATATATACATGTCCATATTAAAATTTATGCAACAATAATTGAGGTACTAAATTTTAAAAAATTTTCATTTAAGTATCTCATATAATATTTCTGCTGCTATTAAGTCCCTGAAGTCAGTTACTGTCTTTTTATTAAATTCTTTTGGACAAAAATATGTACATTAATAAAAAAATTTGAAAAAAAGAATTTTTTTTAGAAAAATTGCATTTATTTATTTTTTTACTCTCCAAGTTGCTCTATTTACATTTAATTTAACAGGCATGTTATTGTTAGGACCTCACACTAATAAAAAGTCTTTATGTGAAAGACCTAAATTGAAATTTCAAAAAAATTAGAACCTAAATGCATCATTTGTTTTATCGAGCCCAAATGTTTGAAATAAAAAAAACTTTGCATGATTAAAATTTATCAAAAATTACTTATCTCACTAAATAATCATCATTTATGTCCTAATAAAAAGTACAAAAATATAATTTTTACATTTAATTTTCGCCAAAGTCTATTAAATTATTTATATTTAATTTAAATTTAAATTTTAAATACATATCTTAAATTATTTTAAATATTTTTTTTATCATAAATTTATTCATAATTTTTTAAATCTTACATGTAAACTTATTAAACTTAAAATTTTAATTCATATTTTTAATAAATCTTATCCAAAATTAACTAATATAATATATTTGTTTCAAAATAAAAGCCTAATTCAAATAGCATAAAATTTATTATTAAATTCTTGAAGGAGAGCAACCAAATAAATATTTAAAATAAACATTAAATAGATGATTAAAAGTACATAACATTCTTAATAAAAATATGCATAACTTATAGATATAAAATAATAAATTTACTATAACATATAAATAATTATTTCTAGAAAATAATTAGAATTCATGAAAATTATATCTTAATTCATAAATATCTGTTCTCACTGCAAAACAAGATGGGCATTTTCAATACAATTAAATTTTAGAGTTTTTACATACAGGACATGAAATTTATATGAAATTACGCATTTCACTATTAATTCACAAATATTACCACTATCACACCATATTCTTTACAGTAAACTTCGCATTTCTAAATTGATCTTGATCTTAACTATATTATTAATACATTAATTAAATACTGTAAATAAATTAATTTATATAAATAACAATTTAAATATTTATAAATTTATGTATTTTAATTTATTTATCTTATTTAAAATTTTCAATTAGGGTGTCAAATTTAAATCCACATGACTATAATTTTTAATTGAAGTAAGAAAATTAATGTGTTTACAATAAAAAAATATATATTAGAATTTAAATATTAATAAATTTATGCATTTTAATTTACATATAATATTATAAAGTATATGAAATATGTGAAATATGTGAAATACGTAAAATTCAAATGAATATAATGTGATAGCGGTAATATTTACGAATTGATGGTGAAATGCGTAATTTCGTGTAAATTTCATGTCCTGTATGTAAAAACCCCTTAAATTTTATGTAAAAAAGAGGTAAATAGCAACTGAGTCTTTTAATTTGGATTTATATGCTACTGAGTCTCTCTAATTTTCAAATTGAGAGGTAAAAATGACATTTTTACATAACGATTGTCATGATGGAAAGACTTATTCGTATATTATCTCAAATAATAGGAGCAATTCGGATAATTTAGAAATTAGAAGAATCTAATTGCACATAAACTTAAATTAGTGGAATCCAATTTCTATTTACCCTATAAAAAAAGTTTCATGTGATTCCAGATTCCCTTCATGTAGAACTTTTCAGGTTTCATATTAATTTTGCATCATATGAATCAGCTGCAAAGTTCCCATACTTCACAGCATATCTTCCTTGCTGAAGAGCTACGATAATGCTGAGCAGATTTCTACACAATGAACATTGATTGATCAAGAGCCTACTCACTCTAAAATGTCTGCTGGCCACAGCTGCCTCCAAGTAGAGATCTCCTCCTTGGTATGTAGTTTCCTGATTCCTCCATAAAAGCCGTCTGTTTCGTTCCCTTCTTCGCGGTGATCCTTCCGGTTTATCATCGCCCGCCGCCACCTCGAGCCCGGGGTGTACTGCTTGAACTCCAATATTACAATATCTGGAAACAATTGGAAGGAAACTCATGACTTTCAATAGCAATAATTTGAATAGCCTATTTGTCTTGTGGGAAATTACAGTCATGTTCCTGAGATCAGGACGTGTTTCATGTTGATCCATGTTTTCTGATCATTTCATCTAGCTCCTCGAGTTCGGCCTTTGTTTTCGTGAGGAAATTAATCAGGAAGATTAAACAAAGTCCCCTACCCTCTCTCCTTCGCCATCCAGGCAAAATCCGAAAGCTTAAACATTACTATTCTGCAAAGCTGTTAAAAAGAACCACACGGGAACACCACGAGACCGAAATCGACTAAAAGTTGATGCAAATCCAAATGAAGAGCTTCAATCATAGGGGACTAACATGTAAAGGGATTTGAACTCAAGGATACAGCTGTAATTTTCTGTTATTCTTGTGGATGGGATAGAAATATATGCTAGCAGCTTAGAGAAAGTATGTGATTACATAATTTTGGAAAGTAAGATTTTGACTGATTGGTTTCAAGAATTAACACACTGGTGGATGAGTGAGAATGCATAAAAAAATAAGATGAAAAATGAGTATATCAGAGAGATGATTGGTATAGCCTTAATTGAAGATAAAATGACAGTTGAACATATAAATCACAGGCTGATAAAAGCTACAATAAGAAGAGTTAGGTTATTGGATCTTGCCCAAGTAAAAAGACAAGGAGAAAGACCAAAAAAGGCAATACAAAAAACTATAAAAAATGACCGTGCATACTTGAACCTAAATGAAGAGTTTTTATTAAGTAGAGTGCAATAGCAACAAAGAATTCCTGCGAACGACCTCACCAAGTGGGATAAAGACTCACTTGTTATTATTATTAGTAAGAAGAATTTAACATCGCACAAAAGATTGATACAATATCACTCACAACTATCACAATAAGAAAATTGATGAGAGAATGATCCAAAGACGACAATTATATGATTCTCACCGGCATTTTGACACCTGCAGAAGTGCTCATTTCCATCACATAACACCGAGTGCCCTACCATTCCATACCACCAGCCTATGGAAACACAACCAAATTTAGAACTACTTATAAAACAGTGAAATAAAGCTATAATCTTATACAGAAGTGTTTGAAGGACAAATTTTGACCATATGGAAATTCTTTATTCCTTCTCCACTGGATCTCAATGTGATCCCCAGGCCTAAGATCATGAAGGCAATCAGAGATGTGGAGATCATGAGGTGGAGTATCAACTGGCGGTGCCCTTATCCTATCCCACTGCACTCCCTCTTCTATCACAATAGTCCTTCGGCCGTGTGGCGGATATCTAAAGAAGAAAGAGCAAAACATAAACCATCAACCATAAATTTCTAAAAGCTCGTCCCTTTTTCTAGAAAAGAGAGGGAACATATTCTTTTCTGATCATAAAAAAATCATGTCCTAGAATATGCTTTTCCAACTTTGAACTACATGTCGATTAAGAAGTAGTCGGTTGATACAAAGCTGATAGACGGTAGTAAAAACCTATTTACAAATCATGAAAACACGATGATGATGATGATGATGATAAAGATGACGGCGAGGTTAAATTGGCACTCACCGTGCATGGAAGGTGTCCGTGTTAGAATCATAACTAAGTTCAGCATCATAACATGACAACATGAAACCCACATGGCCATGCTGCATCAAAGCAATATAATTCTTAGTATGATGTTACTGGAAGTTAACAAAGACATTCGAATAAGCTAGTATTAACACTATATATTGCATTCAACATGTATGAATGAGGAGATAAGATGATAACACATCAATAGCTTTTTAGTTGATGGAATAGAATCAAGCAATATACTAATGATGCTAAAAAACTTTAAATTCGATTGGTGATCACCTCACGATTGTAAACTTGAGCAGGGAACCAGAATCTGCCCCTTTCAAGGGACAGATACCAGGACATAATGGAGTCATGAGGAATAAAGCTTCTGAGCTTGGTGCCGCCATCAAGCCTCAGTTTGATCCAGTAAAGAGGAAGAAGACGTGTGAGGGATGCAAGTAGTCTTTTCTGCTTTGCTCCTGTTGCTGGTGGCAGCGCGGCCGCTAACTGCCTCCTCCACTCTCTATGTGCCGCTGAGCCGATCACCCTCCCCCATTTCTCCCTCAAATGCTTCTCCCACAAGTAATCTTCTCTGCACCTATCTCTCAACGACCTGCAAACTCCGGCCATGTTACACAGCCCTGCCGGCGATAACCTCCCCAGAATGCACTCCAAAGCCAGCTCCGGCAGGTCAAGAACCGACATCTCCGGCGAGGAGATAACATTTTCTGCTCGAGAAGAAGCTTTCTTCTTGGGAGCCATGGTGGATGCCAGAGAAGCAAGGATTTGCCAGAGGAGGAAGAAGGGGATGGCTGATATGAGGAAGAAAAGCATTAGACAGGCAAAAGACGAAAGGGGTTTTGAGGGGCCGATTGGTAGTTTAAAAAATGAAGGGAAATCGAGTTTTTTTTATGCGGATCAAAGAAGCAAAAACCGCTTTATCTCTATCATTTATGGGAATGATGACGGAATGAAACCCACTAAAGCTTCAAAGGGGGATTCGATGGATCAAAGAAAGAATTTATAATTATAAGCTCCCGGCAACAGGATGGCCTCTATCCTAACAAGTATTAGTGGATAAGACACCTGTCGCCGGAGTGGCAGAGCGATTTCTCACATCAAACCTTCAAAACTCAATATGGGTTCTGCCCTAAAGATCGCGGAGAGCAATAATAATGCGATCCTCGTGGGAGGAGTAAAACAGGGGATAGTGGATTAGGTTAACCAACAGATTAATGGAAAACGAGGAAAGTGGGTATGGGCAGATAATAGATTTAGCGGAGAAGAAGATGATGACGAAAGTGAAGTGGGTCTTCTTCAACTCCCCCGAATCTTCACCCAGACCTACCGAATCCACAGCTCGAGGGCGAAATCGATCTCTCTCTCTCCCTCCCTCAGGGAGATCTCTGGAAACAGAGCAGGGAGGGGAAAGGGAGAGAGAACAGGAGAAGAAACAAGAGACGAACTACCTAGGCATCCCAGATAAAGGGGAGGGCTACTGCGCTCTTTTAGGCCAGAAAAGGTCAATTAGCAAGAGACAAGTGGTCTTTTGCATTGATTCCTCCCGGCCGGTGGTTCACAGAGAAAGACGGCCGACCAACGAAACGCAACCACCGGCGGCGAGGAGGAGGAGGGGCCGGGGGACGATGCCGATGACTTCAATTTCTCTTTCGTTGGTTGCGAAGTCAAATCATTTTGCAGTATCTTATCCGAAATTCCACTTACGTTTGAAGGATTAGATCAAATCCCTGGATTATCTCCCTTGTCCCCCAATTATATCCTGCATTATTTAACTCTTTATCTTAATAATGATTTAGAGATTATGCCGAATATAATACGAAATGATTAAGGTAAGGCCTCATATAAATATTTTCAGATGATCATATTAAATGGCATTAATTAACGTTCATAATTTGATAAATTCGCAGGCTTTCTAATAAGTCATTCCTCGGCTTCCCTTCCCGACAAACTATTTAAATATTTAATTATTTAAATATATGTATTTATTAGATAGATTCTCAGATAAATATTAAGGCCCTGTTTGACGCGAGTACCGACCAAAATAATATTAATTTAAAAAAAAAAATAAATAAAATTTTTAATCATTCTACATAAATTCTAATATAAAAAATATTATTTTACTTCACATGCTCAATAATTTTTAATAAAAATATATACTTTATTTCACATCTTAGAATAAAATATTTGAATATATACTTTATTTTTCACATACTCAAATATTATTAAGCCTATTCTTTATATATATATATTTAAAAATAGGGTGGTCAGGTTAGGTCGAACCACATTAAATTTCTGTGATCTTCTTATCATATTCTTATTTTCTTTCACTTATTATCATTATTTTATTAACATTATTATTAGTTTGCTAACTTATCATATTTAAATAAATTAAATTTATTAAAATTTTATTTAGAGGTGAAGAGATTCATACCGATCCTATATTTTTAGCATTAAATTTTTTTAATTAAGATAATACCTCATATTAATTAATTTATAAATTTAACGGTAAATATTTATTATTAATATAAAGAATAATATTATTTTTATAATTTTATTATAACTTTTTATATGAATAAAATATTTAATTAATATTATTAATATAGATAATTTATAAAATTCATAATATTATTTATATAATATGTTTTTAGATAATAAATATATAGCTAAAAATTATTCAGTGAACCGAATAGCTGATTAATCTGCTAATGAGTTTCGGTTTAATCTTTAATATTAAAAAAATCAAGAGATTCATTTTAAATATTGATTTTTATATTTCAAAACAGCTAATCGAAGTTGATCACTCCTAACTCCAGATCAAAAACGTATACAATATCAACGTTTTCTGAGTTTGATGCTCCGACTTATAGTAGCTAAGGAGGATACTGGCCATTCAAAAGCAATAACATTATCCTAAAATAATAATAATAATAATAATAATAATAATAATAATATATTTATGTATATTAGATACATAGTGAGAGATGTGTACCCCACCCTAATATATTCTCTATCAATAGGTGCTTAATTATGTCATTAATGTGGCTACCATTAGGAGCATGATGCAGACTATTTTCTTAATATTCAAGAAAAAATGATAAATGTTTTGACTTTCTATAATATCTTTGGGTAAATTGCATCCCAGCTCCTAATAGCTAAAGGCATTATAAATAAGTCACAATTAGGGGTGGCAATATATGCTCCGACTCATGAACCTGACCTGCAAAGTTTAGGTCAGGTTTAGGTTGGACATAATCGGGTTAGGTCGGATTCGGGTTGAGCATTTATAAAAAAATATTCTAAAAACTGGTCGACCCGCCAACTAGACCCATATTTTTTATCGGGTTAGAGTCGAGGCTATTAGGGTCGGGTTAGATTTGGGTTCGACCCGAACCTGACCGGCTGACACGTTTTGCCACCCCAAGTCACAATTTTTAAAACTTTTAATTTTGATCTTTGAGATTGAAAAAACTCTACAATTTTGGTCCCTCTTTCATAATGTCGTTCTCTTTCATTAGCATTTTCTGATAAAAAATATAAAATTTGATCATTTTTTAATTAGTTTAAATCATTTATATATTTTAAATAACCAATATGTCCTTCTATCTTCACTCTTCTTTAAAATTTAATAAAAATCTAAAATTCAATTTCTCCCTACTTTTATATTTTTCACTCTAAAATTTTAAATTTTAAAAATATAAATCTTTCAATTTTATATTTTAAAAAATCAAAAAGTTAATTATGTCTTAATTTGGATCAAACGACAGCACTTTTAGAACCTCATGAACCCAAATTAATTTTTTTTAAAAATTGAGACTAATTTGCATTAAGGTGTTATTTTTTAGCTACTTATTATTCTTTGAGAGTTCTTAGTTTTCTCATAATTTTTGTTCTTATGAATAAAGCGAATGAATAAAGCCAGGCCCTTATATAATCTTTAGTTTAGCCTTCGTGCCACGTAAATTTAGATACGATTCAATGACTTAGCTTTCAAGTTTAACGTATTAGATCGAACTTAACATGTGTAACTCTTCTCTTGTCAATAATACTTTTGAAGTTACCACAAATTTAAACAATCTCTCATCAAATTAATTTGAATTTATTTTCTTTTCCTTAGTTTATGAATAGCCTAATCTTCCCTTAATATCTTGCAAAATCTAGAATTTTTATTAGTATTAGGGTTGAAGGCTTGTCAGCCATGAGCCAACTGACCAATGCCATGAAGAAGATTTGCCCATTCTACTAACAAGGAATTGGCCTCCTTGGCTAATGCTCTTAAGTGGCTAACTAAGCATTAATGGAAAGGTTAAATGATTTTTTTAATAATAAGTAGAAAAAAGAGATTTTTTTTAATAAACTATCAAAATGCAAATTGATTCATATCAATGAACAAAATATTTAATTCTGCATTTAAAATGGTGGATATTGGAGTGGATATGCCAAACTTGAGAAGCATCAAAATGTTGGGAACCCACTTATGAGAATAAAGAAAAAGTCGAGATGACCCTTGAAAAGAGCTGCTCAGAGAAAGACGTAATCAAAAAAAGCTTTGTCAAAATTTTGATGAGTTTTGAAATCTCGAAGTTAATATAGACTTCTTATTGGAAGTTTCAATTTCAAGGTTCAAGCTGAGTTTTTTGAAGACCTTGAATGAAGAGACATGCCACGAAAAAAAACTTCAAAGTGGGTGTTTTGACTGTTGTTGAGAAGGAAACTCCGATGAATTGATCATTGACTAAAAGTGAGTTTGACAAACCTCGTGAGGAGAAGTTCTCAAAAAGTAATGTGACGCCTGTGACCAAAAAGAGCGGGGAGTGATCGCCGGGTGATGTCCTAAGAGAAAGAAAACACTGGTGTAGAGTGCGACTCCTGACAGGCTTCTAAGCTGAATAATAAGTGATGAAAGGGGCACAGAAATGAATCAACCTACATCAGAAAGAGAGGAAAATCCTGAGCTCTATAAATAGATAACGAGATCTAAAATAGTAGAGGCGCCTTTTGGGGCAAAACCATGAGACTAATAATGAAAAACTCCATAGTTAAGCATGCTTAGACTAGAGTAGCACTGGGATGAATGATCTCCTGTGAAGTGCTCAAGTCACATAATTTTTCTAAAGCTAAAGCAGACAATACATCTACATTGAGATCACGGGATATTACAAGTAATCTTTGAGAAGTGGTGCAAAACTTCATGAAGATCTTCTGACTCAAAGAGTTACTTGTTTAG
This sequence comes from Apostasia shenzhenica, assembly GCA_002786265.1. Taxonomy (NCBI): domain Eukaryota; kingdom Viridiplantae; phylum Streptophyta; class Magnoliopsida; order Asparagales; family Orchidaceae; genus Apostasia; species Apostasia shenzhenica. The sequence continues at coordinate 1,575,048 of KZ451916.1, forward strand.
ATATTTAATGAGAAAAGATTGTCTCGAGCAAATGGAACACTTGCTTCTAAAAGATTAAAAAATCTCAAATAGTTATGAAGCGTGGTTATGTAAACCAACATGGTGATTTTAGAGTAGAGGTCATGCAAATTACAAACTAAAATGTAAGGGAGATTGCTTGTAAGGACAACAACTTGTAAAGTATTCTTAAAAGACATACTAAATTATTTTTACTCCATCTCCCACTATAAGATAAAACATGAAGTAATCAAAATCTTAGAGTTCGAACATCATCGTTTTCATCACGAGAAAATAAATAGAGGAACTAAGAAAAAATATTTATTTTCACCTAAGTCTAACAAGAAGAAGATCCAACTTGGCCAAATCTTATTCCAGCCGGTTATCAAACTTGTGGTTATTATTTACGTAAATACTTCTTAATTCTTGTTCAATTATATATTAAATTTTTTAATTTTTTATTTTATAATTTAACCATCAAATCTTCAAAAAAAAATATTTATGCTTTTTTAAGATTTTTGAAAAATATTTTTATTAATTATGATTATTTAGATTCTTATCACTAATAATATATATATATATACAAAATATTATAAATATGTCTGTGAATACATGCATGCCATTAGTTTTTGATTTTAGATAATTTAGAGAATTGATTTATAAAATAAAAGAATAAATAATTTAATATATAATTGAAGAAAAATTAAGGGGTATGTATATAAATGCTCACAAAAACTTTTATTTTAGATTTTTTTAGTTATAATTAAAAAAAGGTTAAAAGTAGGGTGAATTCATTGAGAAGACATTTACATAATAGTTATTTCAAATCAAAGTTTTAAAACTCCAATTTTAATTTTACTAACAAATTTAAAATATCAGTTTCAATAATTTTAATAATTTTAATAATTTAAGCATAAGATATACATTGTTTTTTGATTTTTGACTTAAAAATTTAAATTTTAAAAAATTTTATTATAAAATATAGGAATTCTGACAATACGAAAATGACAAATTTTGTGTTGGTCTTGCCTGATAATAAAATGAAATCGATGAAATTTATTAGTCAAATCAAGTTATTAATTATGTGTTTTAAATTTAATATATATTTAACATTTTTAAAGACAGTAATTTCAATAGAAATAAAAAACTCACGCCCGCAAAACGGGCGTAAGACCTGAAGAAAGAAAGCTACTTTTCTCCTCTTCTTCTATCGAGAATACTACAACAGAAATTGGGTATCTTCTTCTATAGAAACAACTGTGATTACCTTCTAACCTTAGGATTTAGATAATATTCATCATAAAAAATAATATTTGGTAGGCAGAGCGAGGCAGTTTCAACTCTTCTGAAGCTAATTCACTCAAAGTTGATCGACTAATCAATTTTTTTTATTGTATTATGAAATTTTACCACAAGATTTAGGGATTTACTTGCATTAATTGATGTCACACCAAAGAAATCACTCATAATTTGACATGATGTGACCAAAAGCCAAATGGAATCAAACTACTTGAAATCAATTTGGCATATTTGCTTGCCACCAATGAAATGCCACTGTTGCTTTCCTTGCATTAGGGAGCAACTCATGCAATAAAAAGGAAGCAAAAGAGGACTTCTATTCCAATGTGGAGATTCCTCCTCCAAATGAGTGGAGGCAAGTGACTCAGCCTGCAATCGATAAGGCGGGGCAGCTTGAGAGAGGATACGCTTATTCTCTTTTTTACGAAAAATTATTAGATGCTGCCTTTCTGCCGCATCACCCCTTTGGCACTCAATTAACGAGCACCACGCAGGCGCACAGGGATCGCCGACCTGCCCGCACGCGTAATGGGCCATAGGCCTGTCAACGGATCGGATCCGGATCGGGTTGACCCCGACCCGGATCCGATTCCAATATATCCGGATCGGATTAATAATCGGATCGGATCGAGGTCAACCCAGATCCGTTCCATGACCCGCCAAGGTTCGGATTTTAGGATCGGATTTTGGGTCGACCCGGAATTTTTTTACATAATTTAACACTATTTTTTAATGACTACAACTATTAGTTGTATATATATTCTTATATTTTTAAATAAAATTTTGATCACTAAAATTTATAATATAAATTCATTATAGTAGAAAATATAAGGATAATATATAAACATTTAAAGATCATATCACTGACATCAGCATTATATTACAATATTACAAAACATAGAACCAACAGTTGAATGAAAATATTACACAAAAAATAAAGTGCAGTTCTGTTA
>KZ451916.1:1595101-1660683 GCA_002786265.1 Apostasia shenzhenica
CCGCGCTTGCGTCGTGTGGCCTCGCGACGCTCTCGAGAGGCGTAGCGTGGCCGCCGGCGGTGTCGTGCGGCCACGCAAGGCCGCCGGAGGCGGCGCGTGACGGCGCAGGTGCCGATCTGGTGGAGAAAGGGAGGGTAAGGGTATAATGGTAATTTTGTATATTTTTTAATAATAAAAAAATAAAAAAAGGACCGAGATGATAATTTTTGAAAACCTAGGGACCCGGATGATAATTTTAAAAACATGGACCTGTGTGATATTAACCCTTAAACTCAGGGACCTGGGTGAAATTTGCCTTTTTTGAAAACCTAAGGATCCTGATGATATAATTTTAAAAACGTGGACCTGTGTGATAATAACCCTTAAACTCAGGGACCTGAGTGAAATTGGCCCTTATATAATTATATAATTATATATACATCATCTACTTATTTTATACTCCTAATTTTATATTACTATACCTCATCTTTATAATAGATATACCTAATCCCAGTATTAAGTAAAATTCAATTAAACTATTAATAAAGTATTTAAGTTTTGAACATAATAATCCAAGTTAATTGAATCTTAGCTTCATGTTTAATTTACTTATTATGAATTTTATGAAAGTAATAATCTAGTAACAACAATTATTTATGAAAAATATATTGAAGAAGAGAGCTATTATTCATCAAAAATTATTTTAGATCAAATTATAAAGAAGGGCTGATAGAGTGGAGAAATGGATCTGACATATTGTGTAATAGAAAAATTTTACTTAAATTTAAAGGTAAATTTTATAAAATAATTGTTAGGCCAGTGATGTTATATGGTGCTGAATGCTGAATTACAAACAGAAACACACAATAAGATGAATGTTGCAGAGATAAGAATGCTAAGGTAGATGAGCGGGTATATGACAAAGGACAAGATGAGAAATAAGTAAATTCACGAGAATGTTGAAGTGACCTCAATTGAAAATAAGTTCAGAGAGAACTGGCTTAGATGATTTGGACATATAAGTTGTAGGCCGATAAAAAGCTCCAATAAAGAATGTTAGATTATTAAATGTTACTTATGTAAAAAAAAAAGAAGAGAAAAGTCAAAAAAAACATGACTAGAAAGTATAAAAAAAATAATCTTATATATTTAAAAATAAATAAAAATTTATTATTTGATAGAGTGCAATAAAAATAAAAAAATTATATAACCGATCTCACCGAATGAAATAAAAACTTAATTGTTGTTGCTATTACTATTATGACTTAATCAAGCATTGAGCTCAACTAAAGCTCGAAGTAATGAAACCTCGACTAAGAAAATTTTAGCATGGCTTCTCCATTCAAAGGAAGATTTTTTTTGGGATATTTACACATATGCCACATAAATCTTTATGTATTACATCACACACATTTTCTTTATATTCCATAGTGTAAATTTTGTGAAGAAAATGTGTGGTGTAATATTAATAAATTTGTGTGGCATGCAGGTAAATGTCCCTTTTTTTTTCCTTTGAAATTTCTTATGCATTAATTAATGAATGCCGTTTTGATTAGGGGTGACAATATATGACCCGACCCGAACCCGACCCACAAATTTCGGGTATGGGTCATGAATTTTGACCCATTTATTAAACGGGTCGGGTTCGGGTTGGGCATAATCGAGTCGGGTAGGATTCGGGTTGGGCATTTATCAAAAAAATGCTCTATAAACGGGTCGGGTTGACCCGCCAACCCGACCCATTTATTAATCGGGTTGGGTTCGGGTCATGGATTTTGACCCATTTAATAAATGGGTCGGGTTCGGGTTGAGGCTATTCGGGTCAGGTCATATTCGGGTTCGACCCAAACCCCGACCCGCCGACCCATTTTGCCACCCCTAGTTTTGATGTCTAATGAGATTTGACCTTCCTTCCCATTGTGTCTCTCTCTCTCTATATATAAAATGAGAAATTATTGCAAGATCATTACTTTTTCGATAGCAAATACGAGTGCGACACATCAATAATAGATCCTATGCATAAACAAGATGGCAAAAAGAGCGACTTTCAATCTATACTTAATAGTTTTTTATTTATAACTAGCAAATTTTATCTTAATATTTTTTAAAATTACCACTTTTAGCTATAGATATCAATTTTTTTAGTTAAACTTAGAAATTTTAAGTTGATACATAGTAATTATTATACATACATAGTAATTTTCAACTCAAACCCAATAATTTTTAGCTCATACATAAAAAATTTTAGTTCATGCCAAGCAATTTCTCAAATCCATACTTACAAATTTGAACATTAAATTAGTATACGATATGTTAAAGCTATATCGTTCATGTATTGACTAATACTATATATTCTTAATAAATGATCCCAAATTTTAAATCAAATTAAAATTTGTGTGTGACAATGGTGCTACATAAGTAAAAAAAAAAAGATAAATTGCATAGGGGCTCCTAAGATTAGAATGATGCTGCAAATATGTCCCATGTTTTAAAAAGCCTCGATTTAAGTCCTCGAGTTTGTGTTTGCGGTGCCGTTTGGTCCCAAGTGAGATGACCTCTGAAACTTGCTGGCTTTTTACTATTTACTCATTCTCCACGTTGTTCTAAATGGTTTCGAGATTTTTCTTTCGTTGCTCCTAGAGATCATTTCGAAGTTCTTCGCAGATCTTCTCCATTGTCCATATTTCTAATATGCTATCTTTATTTGAGAAGCCAATATGTAACATTCAGTAATCTCAATGTAGAGGTATTGTCCACTTTGGCTTTAAAAAAACTGCGCGACTTGAGTGCTTCGTAGGAAATCACCCATCCCAGCGTTACTCCAGCCCAAGCACGCTTAACTACGGAATTTTTCATCATTAATCTCACGATTTTGCCCCCAAAAAGCGCCTCTGTCACTTGAGATCACGTTATCTACTTATACAGCTCCGGATCTCCTTCCCTTTCTAATGTGGAACGATTCATTCCTGTGCCCCTCTCATCACTCATTATTCGGCCTAGAAGTTTGCCAAGAGCCGCACTTTATCTCAGTGATTCCTTCCTCCTAGGACATCATCAGGCAATCACTCCCCGCCCTCTTCGGCCATGGGCGTCATACAATACTTTGGAAACTCATCTTAAAAAAAATATAGAAGACAGAATATGCACTAAAATATGCTTAAAAATTAATAAAATATTGAATATATTATTATCCTTACTTTGATAAAAAAAAAAAAGCTTGGAATGAGGAGACTGATCTTTGATGGGCAGCCCTGCATTTGGGGTTGATAAAAAATATAGAGAAACCATTAAATATGAGTTACAATGGCATTTTAGTTCATATAAATATGGCTAACAGTCAAATTTAATAGTTACTATCGAATTGGACCATCTCAAAAAGCGACATTTAAACTAAGGGACCAAACGACAATGCAAACAAAAACTCAAAAACCCAAATCCAGGATTTTCAAAACATAGGACCTATTTGCGTCATCATTCCAACCTCAGGGCCCCCCTGTGCAATTTACCCAAAAAAATACTTTTATTTATGTCACACTATTATCATATAAGTGTCACATAATAATCTTAATTAAATTTTAAAATTTCGAATCACCTATGAGACTACAAATCATTTCCCTTCAATATTTAATCCAACAAGGTAATCCTACAACATTAAAACAACCTTTCTCAATTATTTTGGTGCAGTTTAATCCCTTTTCTGATAGCTTCGAGTTATTCACCACTAATTAGATTAGATTTTAATTTGACTAAAATTAATCAATCTAACATAGAAAAAAAACCCCAAGGTTTTGAAAAATGAACTGTAATTAGAACATGTAGAACAAAAAGTTCAAAATTTCAGGATTTAATTAGAATCAAAATGAGATTTGATCGCAATGATTTATTAGTTTAATAAATATTTATAAAATATAATAAAAAAACATTATATATTTAAATAATAAAGAATACGTATTCTTATAAATAATAGGAATAAGTCCATCTTTATAAATTAAAAAACGACGTAGTTCTTATTATTAAAAAATTCTTAGAAATAATAACTAAAATAATATAAAATAAAAAATCATTTCTACAGAGAGAACCACCAACTACTTGAATTATAAAATAAATTTTAGGGTAAATTACACCTCCTGAGTTTAACGCTTAATAACACACAGGTTCACGTTTTTAAAATTATAACATCGAGGTCTTTGAATTTTAATAAATTATCAATGATCCTTTTATATTTTTTTATTATTAATTTTTTTTAAAAATTACTATTATACCTCTTCCCCTCTCTCTCCTCCCGATCCCCGTGCACGCGTTAGGCCACGCGACCCCGATGTTATAATGTGGACCTGTGCGTTTTAAGCCTTAAACTCAGAAAGCTGCGTGTAATTTACCCTAACTTTAATTGCACATTACTAACTCCACTTTTCAACTTTCGTTCATATAGCTTCATAGAAGAAGCTATCTTAGATAAACCTCTCTGAATTCTATGTTAAGGGTAGTTTTAAACTAAATCGGAACCGTTTCAATGACCAATTCACAGTTCAACTAGTTGAAACGATCAATCCGGTCTAGTTTTTTCGAAACTCCGTCCAGTCTAGTTTTTAAAACATTGGAGAATCCCCGTGCCCCTCTTAGCTTAGATTGATATAAATATTGCACTTTCATAGAATGAGTTATTGAAGTCATGACAGCATAAGGAATGATCTTTGAGATCATAGCATAATTTAATTTTAAACAAGCACATCATATCATACATAAAATTTAATATTAAAAATTAATTTTATTTCACATCCTACACACATTATCAAAATAATAACTAACTTATATCACATCTCTCACATATCCCAATATATTAACTAACTTTATTTCACATCATTCACAACTTTCAATAAAAAAAATTCTATTCAAATTTAATTTTAACCTTGTTAAATTAAGCCTTACAACAAATAAGCCCCAAAAGATAAGAAGTAAAAATTCGGAACCAAAAGAGTGGAGAAGAAGAAGTAAAAATTCGGAGCCAAAAGAGTGGAGAAGAAGAGAGTCTTTCACATTATTTTGTTTGGTTTAACTACAATTATCTCAACTAACATAAAAATAATTATAATATAAGTAAATTGTCTCTAATGATTAGATTACGGGAGCCTTTGGCTCAATGTTATCTTCATGCTACGTCATATTATTTATAAAAAAATTATTTAGTTTGATATCATCTTTACATAACATTCTAAAAAATTATAGAATTATCGCTCAAAATATAATATTTAGATATTATGACATATAGATAATATGACATAACATAAAAAATAATATCAAACCAAATGCCACCTAAGAAAAATTTAGTTGGAGTTCAAGTTGACACAAACTTAGTTTATATCAAAGCGAATCTGGGACTATAAATCTACAATACTATTTATGTTTCAAGTTAACTTTAGTTTTGAGTAAAAATTAACCTAACATCATATACATATTTCAACATTAAACTAATAATATTTTAAATCATACACAAACACCAGCATTAAAATTAATTTTATTTCACATCCTATATATATTTCAAAACAAAACAAATTCTACTTCAAAGTTTTCACAAAATTTCAAAATAAAAATATCACGTCATAATGCAAAAGCTATTTTTTTACCCTAATTAAAAATAACCTCACAAACAAATAAGATATCATAATAAAAATGAAAAGGGTCAGACACCAATCCCAATTTGGCTTGAGAAAATAAATTCTAGGCAGACCGACAAAATATTTAGATCAGAATCAAGTCATTTTTTTTTACCCATTTATAGATCGAGTCGCGAAAAAGTTAAAAACTAATTAGAAGGCATCAATGGAAGAAGTCTTACCTAGCTAAGCATCATCATTTTCCCCCTCTATTTGCACAAACATGACTAGCCACTTGGATCTTGTTGAACCTGTAAAGCCAAATATTAACAGTAAGCCCCGTTTGTCTAGGAGTTTAAAATTAACCTGATTTAATTTTAACCAGGCATATCACATCACACATAAAATTAATATTAAAAATTAAATTTATTTCACATCCTACACATATTACTAAAATAATGACTAACTTATATCACATCCTTCACATATTCCAACATAATAACTAACTTTATATCACATCCCTCACATATCCCAACATAATAACTAACTTTATTTCACATCATTCACAATTTTCAATAAAAAATATCTCTATCTAAATTTAATTTTAACCTTCTTAAATTTAACCTTACAAACAAACACACCCAAGCTTGAGCCTGCACTACAAGCTCATTATACATAAATGAAATAAATAAATAAATAAATAAATAAATAAATAAATAAAACACTCTTCACATAATACAAAAACTGGAAAATTTGATAACTATAATCTAAAGCAATATGTTTTAAAAAAAAAAAACATTTCAAACAACTAAACCATATTATTGACATATGAAACTTCTAATAATACATGCAACACCAATTAACTTCTATCAAAGATTCAATAAATATTACACTTAAAGTTTAAATTAATCAAATTAAACATTGAATGTAACTCAGGGCATTCAGTTTAATATTATCTTAAAAAATAATTATTTTTTTATTACACATGTAAATAATATTATAAAAAATTATAGAATTTCATACAAAAAGTGACATTCAAATAAACACTCTATTCCAAATATGATGATTATATTCACATTTGCGTAAAATCGACATTCAACCATGATTAAGTTGAAACAAATTAAGCCTTGAAGAAATAGTCTGAACATCTCTAATAGTATTACTTACATCAACCTTCTCTTTTCAAATAAATGTGACGAAATTGCTCGAAACATTACCCCTGATCATTTGCTTCACTTAAATCCAAGCTTACCATATTTAACAAGTCCAAGGAAAAAAGGTTAAAGCCTCTACCAACTAGGGGTCCTAGAATGCCCCAAACTCATCATAAAAATATCCTATTTTCAATATTTGTTTCACATCTTATGAAAATTTCAATATTATAAATCAAATTTATTCTTATCAACACATTTATACAAATTATAATATTAAAAATCAACTTATATATATTTCAATAAAACAATCAATTTTATTTTAAAGTTAACATAAAATCTTAAATTAAAATAACTTTATCTCACATTATAATATTAAAATAACTCAAATCAACTAAAAAACAAACCCTATGTAGGGTTGAGAATGATCCGAGTTTGAGCCAAGCTAGGCACTCTTAATTGCGGTTCGTCCCAACTCAATTTGAGTTTGAGCCACTCGTTTCAATTTTGAGCTGGCTTGAGCCTTAAAAGAGCCAAGTTAAGCTCTCCAAGAATTATTTTTTTTTTTTAAATGTCTTCGTAAGTATTTGAGTTACTGGATTTTGCCTATGTACAAAGAGGAAGAGGGAGACCAAAGAAGACATGACAAGAAACTATAACGAGTGATCTTAGTTACTTAAACTTAAATAAGAATTTGGTAACTGATAGAGCGCAATGGAAACAAAGGATTCATGTAGTCGACCCCACCTAGTGGGATTAAGGCTTGGTTGTTGTTGTTGTTGTTGTTGTCTTCGTAAGTATTTGAAATTAGATTAACCATACCCACAAGATCATTTAATAAATATTCTAACTACAAATTTACATACAAATAATAAATAATTATAATGAATGACTGAATATATTATTTATATTTTGAAAAATAGAGATCAGGATAAATTGATCTGACCCAACCATAACTCATAGCTCGACTCAATAAACTTGAGTTAAGCTCCATTTGAGCTAAATATTGATCTGAACATAGGATGATTATCTATTTTCAAGTCAAACTCTCACCCCTGCTCCTACTGCCTACCAAACAAATGGCTAAATCTGCAATATCTGCAGCATTTAAAGTGTTGGTTAGAAAATAGTCGAATATCATTCTCCTAAATGTTGAATGATGGCATGCCAGTTTGGCAACAATAAAAAAGACATAGTTAGCACAGAAGCATTGAACAGAGTTTTGTATGCTGGCTCAAAAGAACTTAGACTTTATAGATGGCATAGGTTATATGAAATTATAAAGTTGATGGTTAACAAAGCTAATAAGAAGAGGGCTAGACAATGCAAAAGCAACCAGCTATTTCCAAGTCAAAATGAGTGCAAATAACAATACAAGGTGTCAAAAATATGTAAAAAAGCAAGAGTAATGTTAGAACATATTAATTCATCAAGATGGTAATTAGTATGCTCATTCAAAAAAAGATAATAGAAGAACACTTATATGCCACAACAAATCTGCCTATCACATGAATCACATAATTTATGTTCTATATTCTTACATCTATGATAATTGTGTTACTATAGTTGAGTTACTTCTAACCTAATTAGGATAAAGAGGTCATGACGTTTATAAATCTGAAAAGTTTACAACATGTTAAACCTGAATATTTACATACATCACACTAACTGAATAAGAAAATATAGCATCTCTTTCAAAAAAGAATATACATACAACACTTAAATATTGTGTTAAATCATAATTTTAACATAATTATAATGTATACTAAATATGAAATTTGGATGGTTAACAATGTTAGTACACAAATTTGGAATGGTATGTACTCAAATCTACCACCAAATAAAAGGCAATGTGACAAATATGTAAAGGTAAATGTATCACGTCTTGTTCTTCGTTATAGTTTTTAATTCAATTCTACCATTTTAAATGTTATGGATTGTTTCATTCTATCACTAGATGGCAAAAATTTAAGAGCCAACTTTGACGGCAATTTATTATCTTATTGTTGGCTTGTTGCTTGTCGTATACATTACATAACAACATAACTTTCTCAGAGACCCATTATGCAAAACAAGGTATCATATACATAACAACATAACTTTTTCAAAGATCCATTATGTAAATCAAGGTATCATAAATTATGCAAAGCATTGTTGGGGAATGTGCCAAATGGAGGTATTTAGTGCAAGAAACACAGCAAACTATAAATTGATGATGATTGAACAAAAAACATATAACGCACATTAACTTTAAAAATTTCGCACTTATGGTGAGTTTACTCGGATGGAATGACTATTCCATTCCATCCTTATTCTATATGGAATAGTTATTCTCATGTTTACTTTGGTGGAATAGAGATTCTATAGGAATCTCTATTCTATATTACATGAAATAGCCATTCCTGCCCCTCACCCAAGGAATAGCTATTCATTGGCTATTCTTTGTGGTTTAAAAATAATATTTTAAAATTACTTTTATTCACACACATACACACATACACATACGTATACATATTCATATACATGTAGGCATTCTTATATGTATACTGAATGTATATATATACTTATATTGTACGAATAAATAACATAAATTTTGATTAAGTAATATTCATGGTATTTTAACATTTTTCTTACTTATTAACTTCTTATTCCATATTTTATTTCATTCAAGTAAACAAAAGAATTGTCATTTCATTCTTCATGAAATGACAATTCCACTTCCATAGAATGACATTTCCAATCAACTTTATTCCATTCCATTGAAGTAAATGTATCGTTAAAGCATAATGGCTATATTAATATGTTTTATTTTATGTCAAAGCAACCTGCAAATCCATATCCAAGGCCGTCGACATTACTTTTTTTGGGACATTTATCTACATCTCACTCAAAACTTTGATTATCACCTACACACTACTCTCTTCTCAAAATTTAAACTTTTGAGGTGAAAGATATTTGAAAAAGGATGTAATATTTAAAGTTTTGAAAGGCATGTGTAAATGCCCCTACTGTTTTCTATCACTTTCAACTTATGTTGATATGTTGATATCTTTTTGCCTCCTAGAGATTAAATTAAGGTTTCACTGTTACACCTCAAATTACTTCACTTAGGGCTTGTTTGGTTGGAGGATGAATTTGGGTAAGGAAAGAGAAAAAAATTTATTTTATAGAGTTGATGGGAAAAAAAATTATTTTAATATTGGGAGGTGTGTAGGATGTGAAATAAAGTTGATTTTAAGGTTGGAATTTGTGTTGGATGTGAAATAAAGTTGATTTTTAAGGTTGAAATTTGTGTTGGATGTGAAATAAAGTTATTAAAATTTATAATAAATTTAAAATATTAATAAGATATTTTTTTGCCCTTTTTTGGGCTCATGCCAAACAAGGCCTTAGTCCTTAGATCTTCATCACCCAGATATCTTTTGTTTTTTAATGAAATAAAGCTTGAACCAACTAAACAATTATCCAGCTCCACCAAGAAATTTCAATTCAATTACTCATTTTCCTATAGACATACAAATTCTTCATGTAATAGAACTATGATCTGAAAGCAAATCAGTGCAAGCATCACTTAAAAATTCTGTCATCAGTACTAGTTACAGACAAAAATCAAATTAGGGATCAACTAGACAAAAATGGGCAAACAAATTGAATCGGAGACAGAGAGAAACTCACTACAGTCTAACTAGCGGGGGAAGCTGGAGTAGCCGCAGCATCATCGGCGACATTAGGGGCGGTGGAGATAGAGACGTCGGCGGCAGCCGAACTGATACTCTCTTGAGAGACCTGCAGCAAACCAATCAGAGATGCTGCGGGTAGATGGAGAGAACCAAGCAAATAGGCGTTTGACTCGGCGGTAGCAGGGCTGCTCTCTAGAACACCGAAGTCCTGGGGACCGTAAAGCCGGCCCTGGAATACGGCTCCGGTGAAGTCGTTGAGATCGAGCTTCCATTGGCGCTGGAAATCGCGGCAGGCCTTGAGGGTGGCGGCCACGTCGTCTTCCGATCGGACGAAGAGCCAGGCGTTCATGCCGCGGGCGCAGGAGCGGAGGGATTCCCAGGGAGTTCCCTCTGTAGATTTTCCGAGCAAGGTGTTCTTGGCAACGATGAGCTTGGAAGATTTCGGCAGGGCACCACGGAGGCACTGAATCTGCCGGACGGTGAGGCTGTGGCACCAGAATCCTGCGACCAACTGGCAGCCATCGAGCTCCCGTTCAACGACCTCTCGCCTCATCCTGCGAAGCGCCGCTCGGAGAGAAGGGGCTCCACCGGAGGCTGCGGCGGCGGAGGAACGAACAGAACATATCAGTGAAGGCATGATGGGGTTTATTCGGGTGCTTCTGCACGGTGACGTTTGCCAGCTTTATGGACTTCAACTTAATGGGCTTTGATGACGGCCCATAATCTCTACAGAAGGCCCATTAAGAGGTATACTATAAATATCACCCGAGCTCTCTTTATTTAAGAGTTTAAAATTAATTTGATTTAATTTTAATCTGACATATCACATTACACATAAAATTTAATATTAAAAATTAACTTTATTTTACATCCTACACACATTACTAAGATAATAGCTAACTTATATCATATCCGTCACATTACTAACATAATAACTAATTTTATATTACATCTCTCACAAATCCCAACATAATAACTAACTTTATTTTATATTATTCACAACTTTTAATAAAAAAAATTTCTATTTAAGTTTAATTTTAATCTTATTAAATCAAATTTTATAAACAAACAGGCCCAATGATCTGAAATCTTAAAAATTACTTAAAAAATTAGATATTTATTTTCGGTATTGTTGATATTGCACATTACTGGGTTCATATGCTTGACCACATCCATTTCAGGCATCTATCCACTAATCGTGGAGGGCCAAGTAGATGAGCGGGAATCGCTTCATGCATAACACTACAAATGGCATTAAGTTCCAAGTGGCCGAACGGACTATTCAATTGGCAACTAGAAAGTCTAATAGCCGATCGAACCATCCATTCGCTTTGACCAGACAATCCATTTAATTACTAAATCTAGTAAGTATTTGTCTTAAAAATAACTATAATTAAAGATCAGGTAGGTATTCGTCTGAAATAGTGTCGCATGTAATCACATACCTTATTTCAAGTTATACCCATCTTTTTAGATAAATATCTACCTAATACTTACTTGTTTAGTGGTTGAATGGATGGTCCAATCAGAGTAAACAGACGATCTGATCAGCCAACCAAATCATCTGGCTTGCCAACCGAACAGTGCATTTAACAGCTTGGCAACTTAATGCTGTTTGTAGTGTCATACACAAAATTAAGCTCACTCACTTGCGTGACTCTTTGTGATTGGCGGGCGTACGCCATGTCAAACGTCTAAACCTAATTAATATTTTATAAGTGGAGATGAGAGTTTTATCCGACTATCAATAATTTTTAGATCAAATTGAGCATGGATTGAATATTTCTTTTTAAAAGAATAATATAAATAAAATGCTTGAAATGATGGTTGGAGTATGTATTAGGTAAATTATTGGATAGATCAGCTGATATTTAAAATTCTGTAAAATCACTTAAATATTTCTAGCATAATTATTACTGTCGGACAACCTAACACATGAATTTTACAGAAGTCATTCAGCGTGCGACACCTGCATGCGGGTCCCACCATCACGGCTCAGTATACATAGCAATTTTGTTCACATATGTATCATAATATATCTCATACGTAGTAATTTTTATCACATATATATCATAAAATATGTTATATGTAGCAAATTTTATCATATATGTATCATAATAGTCTATCAAAATTACTACATATGAGATATTTTATGATACATATGTGATAAAAATTGCTACGTATGAGATATATTATGATACATATATGATAAAATTTGCTACGTACGTATGAGATATTTTATGATACATATGTGATAAAAATTGTAACGTATGACATATATTATAATACATATATGAGCAAAATTATAACGTTTGAGATATATATATTAAAAAAACTCGCCAGTAGTACCGATTGCCGTGATGGTAGGACCCGCACGCAGGCGTCCCATGCCGAATGACTTCCGTAAAATCTACGTGTTAGGCTGTCTGACTCAATAAATTTTCGTAGGCCTGAGCCCCAAAAACTTTCAAATTTTTTAAATAATAATTTTATGAATATTTTTATATTTATTTCACCACACAAATTTAAATATTAAAAATTAAATTTATTTTATATCTTATATAAATCATAATCCTCAAAATTAATTTTATTTTATACTTTAATAAAAAATTATTTTTATTTTAAAATACTATATTTAATAATAAAATACTTTTATTTTACATCATAATTTTAAAATAGTTTTATTTTTTATTTATCTATAAAAAAACTTTTTAAAGTGGATATTCATTAAAAAAAGACTTTAAAAAAGATCGATATGAGCTCTCTTCTGGCGCGATAAACTATTGCCGCCGCCGCCTGTCTCGCTTTGCGCCTAGCTCGCGCCATTATGTCAGACAAAAAGCGCCGCCGGGGCGACGCCGGCGCTTCCGCCACCGGCAGGAAATATAGGCCAGCGTCGCGCGCTGAGGAGCTCCGCAATCAGCTCAAGTCCGATAACGAGATCCTCGCATCACTCCGTAAAATCTGCGCAGCCGCCCAATCCTCTTCTTCCACATCAAAAACCCTAACCCTTTCCGATCTCAGCTTATCCTCTTCATGCCGCGAGGTCTCTGACCGAGATTCTTCCTCCGTTCTCCAATCCATCGAGCGATCAGCTCTCGACGCCGCTCGATCCATCCTCTCCGGCAGCGGCTTCTCCTTTGATGTGCCCTCCCGCTCCTCCTCCAACCAGCTCTACGTCCCGGAGCTGGATCGCATCGTCCTCCGTGACAGGTGCTCCTCCCGCCCATTCGCCAGCCTATCTACCGTTCGAAAAGCCACCATTACCGCCCGCGTCCTTTCTCTAGTTCACGCCGTCCTCCTCCGCAACATCCATGTCACCAAGCGTGACCTCTTCTACACCGATGTCAAGCTCTTCCAGGACCAGACACACTCGGACGCCGTTCTGGACGACGTCTCCTGCATGCTCGGCTGCACCCGATCGTCCCTCCACGTCGTCGCCTCCGAGAAGGGGGTCGTCGTTGGGCGCCTCGTCTTCTACGACGACAGCGATCGGATCGATTGCACCAAGATGGGCATCGGAGGTAAGGCCATTCCCCCCAACATCGACCGCGTCGGCGACCTCGAGAGCGATGCCCTCTTCATCCTCCTCGTTGAGAAAGACGCGGCGTTCATGCGTCTCGCTGAAGATCGCTTCTACAACCGTTTCCCCTGCATCATCGTCACCGCTAAGGGGCAGCCCGACGTGGCAACAAGGCTGTTCCTCAAGCGGATGAAGACGGAGCTCAAGCTGCCGGTGCTCGCCCTCGTCGACAGTGATCCCTACGGGCTCAAAATCCTCTCCGTCTACATGTGCGGATCGAAGAACATGTCGTACGACAGCTCGAATCTGACCACGCCGGACATCAAGTGGTTGGGTGTTCGGCCGAGCGATCTGGACAAGTATCAGGTACCGGAGCAGTGCCGGTTGCCCATGACCGATCAGGATGTGAAAGCCGGCAAAGATCTGCTTGAAGAGGATTTCGTAAAGAGGAATGAGGGTTGGGTGAAAGAGCTGGAGACAATGGTGAAAACGAGGCAGAAGGCTGAAATCCAGGCGCTGAGCTCTTTTGGGTTTCAGTATCTGACGGAGGTCTATCTGCCTCTCAAAATTCAGCAGCAGGATTGGTTGTGAGTATGCCAGGTAAAGTGGCCTTTGCTTTGCTTAGTGAAAAAGTTCCTCTTTTTTTAGGAGAATTTTGATACATAATATATTATGCTAATCAGATTAATATACTGATAAATATCACATCTTGCACATCTTCATCTCCCATTACTTCCCTTTGAGACCTTAGTTGAGTTCAATGATTTGGTTGCTTTGAATTTAACTTAGCTAAGTCATTGTACTTATACTATACTGCTAAATATCACATCTAGTGCATCTTCATCTCCCATAACTTTGCTTTGACTTTGAGTCGTTGGTTGAGCTGTGCTTGATTCAAATTTAACTTAGCTGAATCTGAGTGTTGAATGAAATTGATTAGGGTTGCCTCAAGCAGAACTGTTCAAACTTTATTACCAGTTTTGTCTAAAATTACGGATTGATCTTAAGTTCTATTTTATTGAAAGCCTTTATGAAAATTATGAATCACTAGTACTTGAAAATACTCGATCTTGGTCCCTCAGGTTGTAAAAATACTATAGTTTTAGTTCCACCTTCAAAAGTTTACCATTTTGTAACTAGTTTTTCTTGATAAAAAAACATAAAATTTGATCATTTTTTAATTAGTTTAAATTATTTATACATTTTAAAGGATCATTACACTCCTTTATTCTTATCATTTTTTTGAAATTTAACAATAATCTAAAACTTAATTTTTCTTATTTCTTGCTTTCTCTATACTAAAATTTAAAATTAAAAATATTAATATTAATATTTCAAATTATATTCTTCAAGTTATAAATTTAACAAATGAGAATAATCTTATAGCATATTAGTAAAAAAATTGCAATTTTGTTTGATTGAGACTAAAACTGCAAAGCTTTTGCAATCTCAGAGACTCAAATCAAAGTTTTTAAAAAATTGGGACTAATTTGCAATGCCTTTTTGACATGAGGGAATGCAATTTACCCAGAAAGAAAATCATTTGTTTGGCCAGCTACTGAAGTTCAATAATTGTGTTCTTTCTTCTAACATTCTTGCATAATGAGGTCTGCTGGCCGAACTTCTTTTAACTCCTGTATGCCTTCAATGTTAAGAAATGTTAGCAAATTTGGTCCACATTCTTGTTAGTACATATCACTCAGATTGTAAATAAACTAAATTTCTGAACTTGTGCTTTGTCACTAGTTTTGTGTTTCAAAGTGTTTTAACTTTGTTTATACCTCAATGCCTATATTACTCATGCTTGTTTGAATAATGGTATGTGACTGTTTAGAGAGAGTATTATGGGATATTTGGTTAGTAATCCTTTTTGCTCCTTCCACCAACTTATTGCAAAAATACAGGACTTCTTTCTTGAACTCATGCTGGCAAATGCAAACCTCGGCGAGACCAGGAAGGGTAAAACTTTGAGCTATTGCTTGGAGATCACTAGATGAAGGGGAGAAAGGTAATTCTTAAATTTAAAAATTGCAAATACCCACTTTGTAACGTACTTTTTTTTTTTCAAGCAGTTCTAGTTGTACTTCCCATTATCATGTACAACTTTTGGTGACACAGTTCTAAAGCATTCCTAATCTTGATCCTGTATCAATTTTTTCATGCACTCACCTGGTTCAAAATCTTTATGATTTGTATGTTGTTTTTGCACACATGCATTATTTCACAAGGCTTTTACTTAGATGATTTATGTTTCATATATTGTAACATCTGGTGATTTTCAACAAACAAATATATCTGCTGTCTTTGTAGGTAGTAATATATCTATTGAAGAGAATCTTAGGTTTATTATTCTACGCAAAACTAAATCTAATCATATACGTCGATACATTTGATCAACTGCAAACAACACAAGAGATTATGTCGAGATAGAATTATATGGGCATACGAATTCATTTTTATTAAGGTCTCTATGATGGCATTTTGTAGAGTAATAAATCGAATTATGTAGGGATATGAATTATCATAAGATATTAATTTTTTCTAATGTTCCCTATTAATCTTATTAACAATATAGGAGTGCAACACTTCCTATACTAGAAGGGTTATTCCCTTGATTATTCAAATATACTCATCGTAAATATATAATTTTTGGTTTAAGTTACACTACATACAACTTGTAAATATTATTTGGTTAAAAATGCAATACTAAGAAATATATAACCGATATCTGCCTAGAAGCTTGAAGGTTCTGTTGAAACTTGAAAGAAACCTTGATAATTTCTTTTCTTTTTGATGATTAGGTCACCATGGATTAGTTTCCCTGATTTTTTTTTATATAAATATTAGTAAAAAAAAATGTAGCCAATAGTTTATTGAAAGGATAATCTTTCATAATTTAATTAATGAAATGATAACGTGGATATCATTTTGCACATTCTTAGGCATGTATTTACATGATCATTACTGTCACTATGTTTTTTTTTTTAATTAGTGTTATGTAACAATGAACTTATGTATGAATGATAGTGGGGAAACTTTTGTTTGATTCATGGTTTGCATTATAATATCAGAAATGTCACTTTAAGCAAGAAAATACATTATTGGCTCATGCACAGGTGCATTCATTGGTTCCATTATTCTAGTGTGTGTTATATGTTTGCTAACAATTTAAGCTTCAAACGCACCCTCGGCTTGTTTCTCTTTATGGGAGGGTTGGGTTTGTTGTGAGCTCCGTTGGGGTACATGTGGACCTTTAGGCCTTTTAACAATGAAGCAAAGTTCAATACTATGAAGGCAATTTGAAGGCCGGCGAAGAGAGTCTCCTCGCGACTCCCGGGGGATGACTTGATCCTGTTCCGATTCTACGCGAGAGGGGATGTTCTAAGGGTCATAGAAGGAGCTCCTTGGTCTTTTGATCAAGATATTCTCCTTTTTTTAAGGATCTCAACTGTGATAAGTGGCCAAGTAATGCCTCCCTTTTCGATCCGTTTGCATAATCTATCCTTTTGAGTAAACGACCAAAGGCTTGCAAAAAAAATCAGCTAGTAGTGTATAGAAGTGATAATCTCATCTAAGGCCACAATCTGTGAATTTGTATTGGTATATTATCAAAGCATGGAAGTGAGTTGTGCCCATATCTATTGCCAATTTCACTAGTACTATAATTGTTGAGGTGGCCAACGAACACCTCCAAAACTTCTGCTTAATTTGTGGACATTTCAGACATATTGCCAAAAGGCTGTGAGAACCTGGAACTGAATTGAAGCCGACTACGAACTCTCGATGCGCGACCTCCCTAACCCCGTAAGCAAAGAAGTAGATTTTCAGGAGAGAAATTTAGCTGATCTATTAGAGAGTGGGTAAAATGGAGAAATGCTTCTGGTGTATTGTGCGATAGATAAATCTCATCCAGAATTAAAAGTAAATTTTATAAAACTGTAGTAAGACCAGCGATGATATATGGTGCTGAATACTGGCCTGCAAAGAGGAAATATACAAATAAAATAAATATTGCAGAAATGAGGATGTTAAGGTGGATGTGTGGATATACACGAAAGAATAAAATGAGAAATGAGTATGTCCGAAAGAAAGTTGGTGTTGCACCAATTGAGGATAAACTTAGAGAAAGTCGGCTTAAATGGTTTGGACACCTAAATCGTAAGCCGATTGAAGCTCCAGTTAGAAAAATTGAGTTATTGAATCTTGCCCATGTACAAAGAGGAAGAGGGAGACCAAAGAAGACATGACAAGAAACTATAAGGAGTGATCTTAGTTACTTAAACTTAGATAAGAATTTGGTAACTGATAGAGCATAATGGAAACAAAGGATTCATGTAGCCGACCCCACCTAGTGGGATTAAGGCTTGGTTGTTGTTGTTGTTGTATTAGAGAGTGGAAATGACAGCCATAATCTATCCAAATCTCAGACTTTACAATCTCCACATCGACTGAAAGAAAGCATAATGCTTGAGGTCGAGCACTGCTATATTCGAGAGGA
This sequence comes from Apostasia shenzhenica, assembly GCA_002786265.1. Lineage (NCBI taxonomy): Eukaryota > Viridiplantae > Streptophyta > Magnoliopsida > Asparagales > Orchidaceae > Apostasia > Apostasia shenzhenica. The sequence goes on from KZ451916.1 coordinate 1,613,527, forward strand.
TGACAAAGCGAACAAAGTGGGGAAACCAAAAAATAATCAAGCACATCAATATAGAAGAAGTAATTGATATGAGCACATTAAAAGAACAATCACAATTGGGGTACCATACCTCACACATTAAAGGCCTATAAATGTGAATCTACATTTTACTTAAAAGACAAACAAGAGATAGTGACAATACGAGAGGAATTTCAAACTAACAAAAAATAAAATAAAAAAAAACATTAAAAAATTTTTATATTTCGAACTCTTCTGAACTATTTTAAAAAATTTTGATTAAATGAAATATTAAATACTAAATATTGGACTATTATTTACTTAGTATTAATATATTAAATTTTATACTTACAAACATATTAGCAAATAAAAAATTATTTATAAAATAAAAAAGTAATATATATATAGATAGAATCATATAAATGCGGCAATGCCTCTATTTTATTAACATATTTTATTATTTTAATTTCAAAGTGATAATAATAGCTTAACTACATAAGTTCATATAAATAATAAAAAAAAGTAAATAAATAATTATTTTATATCTAATGTTAATTTTAATATAAAAATTAAATTTTATTTTACAACTTACATAAAATAAGTATATCATTAATATTATAATGTCATTATTTTTTTTTTTTTTCATTACAAACACTGCAAATCTCTACCTCAATTAAGATTTGTAGTAAAATTCAATCCTTTGATTCTAAATAAACTTCCTCCCCATAAAACTAAAAATACTTCACTAATATCATTAAATTTTAGTAATTATATAACTAGCAAATGTATTTTTTAACTAAAATTTCTAAGTTATAATCAAAGTCTCAAGATATGTGATTAATTTCATAAAACCCTATTTGGTAACTAACTAAAAATAATAATATTTTAATCACAATTAAAATTTTAAATTTATTTTTAAAAAAATTAAAAATTATCTTATATCTCATACTACACAAATTTCAACATTAAACAATCACTTTATTTTATATTCAATATAATTAACTTTATTTCACATTATATATATATTTTTTAATTTTAATCATTTTTTTCCTTCAACAAAATAGAGCCTAAATAATTTTTTTTATCATCAATCTGCACTCTTAAATCACAATTTCAACTACTTTTTTTTAACAGTTTCTTACTTCAAGCACAAAAGGTTTTCTCCTATAAATCCATTAGAAATTAATAAGGATTTGATTAAAAATTAAGCAAACTGCAAAAACTAATTTAAGGAAAACAACTCAGCTGTAAAACTTTTTCCTGTAATCACCATTTTCAAAAGGGTTTGTTAGCAAAATTAAATATAAAACCCTTCAATTTTTAATAAAGAAAAACTAAACATTCAATAATACCAAACTTGAGTTTGCCATATTATGCTGCTAAAACTCATACAGGAGACTAAATACAAATCACAAGTAAAAAAAAAAAAAAAACATTACTCACATAGCTTGAGAAAATAAACTATTCAACATGAGGAAAATTTTATTTTATAAACCAAACTGTTTTAGTATTACAAAATATTCCAAATAGATAAAATAATCACAACTCCAAAAGATAATAAGATAAACTGATCGTAACATATCGATGAAAGTTTGGAACAACTACCTTGATCATATAAAAGGAAGCATTAAATCATAAACAAATAGAATTGCACTTCAAACAATCCAAATTTATACAAAAAAAAAAAAAACAAATAAACATAAGTTCAATCTCACTGATCCCCCATCATTATTCACTTAACTTCACTGCTAATGCATGCATTAACCATCAACATGCATACATACAGGTTGGGAAAGAATAAAAATAAATTCCCAAACCTAGTTATGAACAGAATATCATCATCATTGTGAATCCTTCACTGATGATTATATAAGAAGCCTAGGAGAAAAAAAAAAAAAGCAAAGAAAAATGGAAAAAATGCAGCGGACAAAGCAAAAAAACAAAATTACCGAATAGCCATAATAAACAAGCATAGAGTTGTTAATATTGCTTTCCCAAGAACACACCAAAGACTATAGACAGAATGACGACTCCCAGCATAAATTTCAACGAATCTATACCGGACTTTTCAATGGCAGTAGCCTCCGTGGAGCTTGTAGAAGCCTTTTCTGCAGTAGTTTTGTCTCTTTTCTTCTTCCTTTCCTTCTTTACGACAGGGAAATCCAGATCTCGGGATCTGGCTTCAACCCCTTGCCTTATATCAGATGCTATGATTTCATGTTTATCCTGAAAAAGAAGTGGGAAATTGACGCCGTTCAGATTCGTAGATATGTCGAAACATTTTTTGGTGTTTATAGTACTTGTTCCTACGGAATGAAACATACTTCAATTGACGTCTCTCTAGATTTAGTTTCAATGGTTTGCAACTTGGAATTTAGCTCTGCTTTGGTCTTTCGCAGCTCTTCATTGACAAGATTAAGATGCTTGGCTTTTTCTAGATCCTATTACATATGAATAACATTAGAAGTCTTACGCACCAGACATTGTTCGGAAAATTAATCTAGAAGACAATGAACATCATCAACTCAATTCAGTGTAGAATAAAAAAACTATCAGGATTATTAAAAATTTGAACTTTGAAAGACATTTTCCTTGTGTCAAAAAGTCCATAAATTATGTTTAATTCATAGCCCACTACTCGGCCCTCATTCGCACTTTCCCCTATGAGAATTCAGAGTCATATTCAGCATAGTGAAAGAAAAGAAACAATGCCATGCAGATTGTTTAGAGGACCAAAACTCTATCATCAAGCTGAAAAAAAAAAAAAAAACTCATTTAGGCCCCTATCCAAGATGGCTTTCTGCAACAGCAATAGCGACAAGGATTGTCATTTTTATAACATAAATCGTTTTATATTGGCATTATAGTTACTTTGTATAGCACAACTATTTAATCAAACAGATTGTTTAATCAAAATGGCCATGCAATACAAGCAGTATTTTCAGTGAAAATAGTTGCGTTGTGCAGCACAATTATGGCAGAAAGTTGTCCCAAATAGGTATGTAATTAAAAGATAAAGATCATTTGGTTATAATGCAATGGAAGTGAAAACTATACCTCCTTATGCTGTGTTTCAGCTTCTTGAAGTTTACTTTGAAGTTCCTCAATTTGCTTTAGCAGATGTAAGGAATGCTGCTTCTCAGTCTCCAACTCAGTGTCCAAGTGTTTAGCGATAGTCTCCCTTTCCTGCTGCATCTTTAAGCTTGATTCTTTCTGATTAAAAAGAAAAAAAAAATTATGCTACTTTTGTTGATCTGGCTTCTTACACGCTTATTAAGAGATTTTCTTTATCATTTATTAAGAGAATTGAAATAAGGAAAAAAGCTACACTTCCTGAAAGAACATTTTGAAAGCCACAAATATGGATGAATGAAAGGAAATGAAGTACAAACTGTAAGATAATAGAGATATCCAAATTGTGATCTTAAGGCAACCATGAGTTATTAGGTCCAGTCCCACATTGCTGCGCATAGCAAAAAGGTATTGGGCATCACATATACACATTGGTCCTTATCTTTGGGTTAAAAATTTGTTAGTAAATGAAACATAGCATAATTTGGATCTATATTAACATACAAGAGCATTTAATAGCTAATGAAACTTAATTTGGATCGAGCTACGGGATGATAATATTTAATTTTGATCCAATTCACCTTCATAATTACAGGTGATAGTGGTGGATATAGGGTTGCGAGAATGGGTTGGTGTACTCATTCATGACATGATATATCACTGAATTCAATCACAACTAGTTAATAAATAAACCCATACAATATATTTTATTAATTGGTGTACTGAACTAAAGAAACTTTAAAAAGTTTCTTATCAGTGTGATATGTTTCTTTCAGAAAAAGGAAAGTACAATAATTAAGATCCTTCTAACAAAACGTTCTAATGCCAACATATTTTTTAGCTTATTAGTTTCATAAAAGTTTTTAATACATTAAAAAGATAGAAATAAATGAAAATAAAAAAGTTTAAACCTTGAAAATAATGCTATTTACATATGTGGGTCTTGTTCATTTCATTTCCTACAAAGCAGAAACACCCGAAGAAGATAAGCATCGCAGAAATGAGAATGTTAAGATAGATAAGTGGGTATATGCAAAACGTCAAAAAACCATAATGAATGATCTCACATACTTGGAGCTAAATAAAGATTTATTATTTAATAGAGTATAATAAAAACAAAAGATAAATATAGGTGATCTCACCTAGTGAGATAAAAGCATGATTGTTGTTGTTAATAGTAGTATTCATGTCTTCTTGATAAATAAATCAAAACTAAACGGGACATAGTTGAGTGACCCAATCATGAGTAAACTTATATCAAGTGTACTCAGCTAGAAAACCAAGATTGGGTTTATTGGTTTTCAAAAATGAACTTATTTTGTCCCATAATTCGATATTTTTCATTTAAAATAATCATTACCCATTGTCACAAAAATTATGGGAATTATACTTCATAAAAACTTCATTCAATCCTCTTTACACACTAAATCATAATAGTCACTGCTTTCTTTACTTAATTTAGACCACGCTAAGGCATGATTGGCATTACTTACTTTAACAAGTACTTAGTTAAAAGCTGTGACTCGATAAGATTAGGAAAGCTGTGAGTAGTCAAAGCTTTAAGAGTGCCATTTGGCTCTATCTTTTAGGCAGCTTCAACTTTAAGTCGTCTTTTAGGCAACTTCAACTTTAAGCAGCTTTAAAGAGTTTAAACTACTCCCCATTTGGTTGAAAAACATTTTAGACATAATTAAAATTTCCTCCAATTAAAAGCCTTATTTTATTTTTAAGAAAATAAAATAATATTTTATATATCATACTACATAAATTCTAATATTAAACAATCACTTTATTTCATATCCAACAAAATTTTTAATATAACTCACTTTATTTCACATCATACACATTTTTCAAAACTTTTCACAAAATTTTTCAAATTATCTTTTTTTTCCTCCAATTAAACATAGCCTTAAAGTTATAAACATAAATTATAGAGAATTTGATCATTTACTCATTTAGTAGTTGAAATGAAATAAGTAGCTTATACTTATTTTTAAACTGCTTAAATTTAAATAATCAGTTGATTATTTGAATATGATTTTATGAATGAAATCCAAATCTCCATTACATTTTATTGAACCTTTTTGACACAAATTCGGGAAACAGTCAACAAACATTGATAATTCTTTCATTCAGGTGCTTTGTGAAAAAAGGAAAAGAAGAAAATAAAATAATACATTTTGTGTGGAATTCCTGAATGGAAAAACCACGGTGTTGGTACAGTCAATAGCTTGAAGTATTCATTATCTAATTGGATAAGGTGAGCACAAGAAAATGAAGTCCTAAATTTTAACAAAGATGTCAAAAGTACAAGTTTTGGTCCCTTGCACAGGTGGTTGTACATGTTTTTATAGTGTTTACAAGATAACCTTAACGATTTATTATAATGAATAGTAATGTTAAACACATGCGATCCTTTAGTATTTTGAACCACTACTAAAGATTTTTCAGCTGTAGCGTTGGGATGGAGATATCTGTTAAGTGATCACTAATATCTCTTTTATAATTATATGTAACATATGAATGTTGGATCATAAATAATGGGATCCGACATTTATAGTTTGGTCGATAATCTTCCAGTCAGAAAAGATTCAAAATGAGTTGCCCATCTTCGTAGATCAAATCATCGTCAAAAACATTCTCGGTCTTCTGCAATGCTTCATGTATGCTTTTTGATGTTGCTACATGTTTCAATCTTATGGAACCATGCATAGGGTTAAGATTAGAATTGCAAATATTACGATTTAACAAACCTCATATTAAAAATACAAAAGATGGATTCACAATTATGATAAAGAAAAGTTAAAACTATTGAAACTTAATCAGTTATGATATCCTGGGCAAGTTTTTACGCCTTTTTATGATCCTTTTAAGTACTTGATTAAATCATCCCTTTCATGTATGATATTTGCAAGCACCTCCAATTTAGTTGTTAATAATATATTTAGTTTATTGTAACATAGCATTATAAGAATATAAAAATATTTCTAAGTTATTGCCTATCAACTTTAAGTTTTTAGGTCAGTTAGTAACTAGAGATTTAATAAGGTATCAGAGCCATAGGTCTCAAATTCAAACCCGACTGACTCAATTATCTTTTGCATAAAGTTAAAATAGAAAAGGAAATAGACATATGTTTAATCTACACAATAAAGCAAAGATGCTTGCGCGTGAGAGAACGCATAAGAATACCTATTAGCTTAAGTTTTTAAGTCAATTGGTTACTAGAAATTTAATAGCAAGAATAGGAATTACCTCATTAATAGGCAAATAGCAACTTTTAAGTTGTGAACAAAACTTAAATATTTAAACTCTAACCAGAAAATACCTCTTCCTGATGCTTGATTTCTATATGCGTTAATTGTTGCCTGAGCTCAGAAATCAAAGGTTCAAGCTTTGATTTCTCGAATAACTCTTCTTTGAGATTTTCCAAATCAGCACTAAGAGAAATTTCCCTTGTCTTATGTACATCTAGAATTTCAAGTTGGGCTTTTGCTGCTAAAAGATCATCTTTTGCATCTTGGTACAGCTTATTTATTCTATCATTCTCATCCAAAAGAGAAGACACCTGCAGGCAGTTCAGCTCAGTCTGAGAAGATGAATGCAATATAAAAATGCAGGCGGGGCAAAGACAAACAGAAAGAAAACTAAGCTGGTGGCATGACAACATATCCCCAAAAATACCAAATGTACTTTCGTTACCTGAGATTGCAACTTTTCTCTTTCAAAAGCAAACTGTTGGGTAAGATCCTCGGCTTCATTCCTTAAAGATTGAAGCTGCAGATTCACATCTTCTTTTTCAGCAGTAATGGACTTCAGTATACCTTCAAGCTCGTGCACTTTTGCCTCACATTCTGATAATTTTGCACACACATTAAGATTTTCCCTACCCAAATCTTCATTTTTATTTTCAAAATGACTCGCCCTACTTTGTTTCTCCTCAATCAATTGTTCTAGGCTCTGAATCTTCAAAACGGCATCCTCAAGTTCAGCCTTGCGATTTTCTGCAAAAGCAGCAAACTCTTTTGCATTTTCTTCATGGGCTTTAAGCCGCGTTTCAAGTGCAAGCAATTTCTCATTTGAAGCAATAGCTTCACAATCTCTTTGTGTGAACCTATTCAGAGCCTCACTTAGTTTGACTTCAGTTTCTTTAATAGAAGCTTCAATTTCGGACTGGTGTTGCAAGATCCTTGAGCGTTCATCTGTCAACTCAGAAATATTTTGCAAAGAAGAAAGGAGTCGATTGTCAGCTACCTCCTTTTCAGCATAAATGGAGCTCAGTGACTCATGAAGCTCATTTATTTTTGAATGGGCTTCTTCCAGCTCTTTATTGAGCTTCTCACTCTCTATTAAATAATGTTCAGTTTGTGCTTCCCGTTCAGATAATTTATCCTTTAGCTCATCGACAGTGCTCTCACAAGTAGCCAATTTTACTGTATTTGCCTCCAGTTCCATCGTTATGGACACAAGTTGTTTAGCCGTTTCTTTTGCTTGTACTTGATGAAAATCTGACTCCTGCTCAAGAGATTTTACTCTGCTATACAACTGTTTAGCTTCCAAATCTTTCTGAGAACAGTTTTCTGCAGCTTCTTGGAGTTTTCTCTCCGTATCCCTGAGTAAAGAATCATGTAGAGATTCCAGCTCAACGCACCTTGTACTGGATTGCTCTACTGACTTCAGGTGATGCTCCAATTGTTCTTCAGCAAATTTAAGCTTCTCCACTACCTCATTCTCTCTCAAACCAGAAGCCTGAAAATCACTCTCAACAGCTTCCAGTTTCTCTTGGGTGTATTTGAGCTCATTTTGCAAACACTCAATTGTATTTTCAGCCTGCAAAAGCTTATCAGAATAGCTATTTGACAAGTCCTCAAAATTTTTCCTTTCTTCAGAGATGACATTTAGCATTTCTGCCAATTCATGGTCCTTTTCATTAGCTAAATGAAGAGCTGCTTGAAGGCTTGCTGTTTTGGTTTTGAATTCTTCCAATTCAGAAGAAACCCCAGACAATTGTTCAACAAGCAGCTCTAGTTCTACTTCAGCATCTTTACACTTTCCCGCTGCAACCTCTAAACGCTGTTTCATTTCATGCTTTTCAAGTGTGAGAGCTTCTAATAGCAACTCCAACTCTGTTGCTCTTTTTTTAGTATTCTCTGCTTCAGATTCAGATTTGTGAAGTAAGTCATTCAGTTCAAGACTATGCTGATGTGCTGAACTATTTTGCTCCTCAAGTCCTGCATACCTTTCTGTAAGGTCCTTCAGCTCATGTTCAAGTTCTGACTTCTTCAAATATGCTTCACTCAGAGATGATTCTAGTTGGCTAACCCTATCTTCAAATGCCTGGACATGGCATTTCGAGAGCGAGTTATTCTCTTCAGCTTCTGTTAACAAAGAAGCAAGATGCTTGGTTTTTACTCTAAGCTCTTTTATCTCTTTACCTGCATCTAAATATTTCTGTCCAGAAATAGACACCTGCTGCTCAAGGTCACTATTATGCTTCTCAGCATGCTTCAATCTCATCTCTGCTTCCTCGAGCTTAGATTTAAGCTCTGATTCAGATGTGGCAAAGTCCACCAGCTTACCATGAAGGGATTCATTTTCCCCTTTTAGTTCAACTAATTCTTCTTTTAAACTCAACACATTTGTTTCTTGCTTCTTTAATCTATCTTCCATTGTTTCTTTTGTCTTCAATTCTTGTTCATGTTTCAACTGAAACTCTTCAAGGGCCATAATTTTTGTGTGGAGATCTTCCTTAATAGAATAATGAAGACCTTCAAATGTCAGCTTATCCTGCTTCAACTGTTCTTCAGAGCTCCTAAGGATGTCCAATTCTTGAGTGAGTTCAAGAATAGAAGCCTCCTTAGCAGAATGTTTCAGCTTAAGTTCTTCCAGATGTGATTGAGAAGCCTCCAACTTGTCAACAACTGCAGCAAGCTCCAATTTTGTAGCAGTCAGTGTTTCCTCCACTTGCTTATTTTCTTCCAACTTAGCGTATAGTTCTTTCAGCTCTTCCTGCAGTTTACCAACATGATTCTCCATCTCATTTAAGCTCATGTTTGCGTGCTCAGCTATCTTCTCAAGCTCCAAAGCTCTCTGTGATTGTAAATCAGCATGTGAGATCTTTTCATTACTTAGTTCTTCCAAATTTTGTGCCAGACTTTTAGTTGCATCCAGCTCTAACTCAAGCTCCTTAAATTTCTTTTTTGAGTTTTCCAATTCAGCAGTCAGGCTTTCAAATGCTTCTATCATGTCAGTTAGCTCCTTCTGTTTCGTGTCTAGATTTCTCAAAGCTTCTTGGAGAGACACACCTTGCATATCATACTTATGCTCTTCTGCTGATATCTCTTCTCTCATTCGTTTACAATCAAGCTCAAGCTCTTCACACTGCCTGTCCATCATCTTTATCCGCTCATTTGCTAAATCAGCTTCAGATTTTAACACAGCTTTCTCTGATTCAGATTTTCGCAGCTCTTCTTTCAAATCCTCTAGTTGAAGCTCCAATGCATTTATCTTATCTTGTGCTTCTAACAATTCATCCCGCATATTACTAGAATCCGGCTCTGCAGCATGCCTTGAACCCTTTTTTACTTCTTTTTGTTCCTGTGCTTCTAGGGTTTGATCTCCATTGATGAATATGTCTTGATCAATGCCATCAACCTGCTTAAAGCTCCTTGTCAGGAAAGCATCTATAAGAGGTGACATGTAAACTTTGGCCCATCATATATGTGTTAAAGTCCAACAGAGTTTAATTTCTTTCACAAATAACACCAACTTCCAATTGCAATAGTTTCTCCTAAACTTGGAGGCTTTTGTTGTCCCAACATAGTGTAATAATGCAATAAAATGCAAAAGGTATGCTATTCAATGAAAATTTCCAAATCATCAAGAGCTATAGAATGCTAGAACAAGATGCATACTGTTGAGATACACATGGAGAATTGTCTAACGTTAGATATTCAACACAAATTGTAGCGTTAATATACAATTGATGATCCTTACCCATTGGCCTAGACTTTTGAGTTAATAGGTATTCATCAATTATATATTGGACCCAACTTAGGCTCCCCATGATAACTCCCCTAACACATACGATGTGTGATTAGGATACATTTCCCTTGTACAACTCAGATCATAGAATTAGGATCATCTTAGCACAGGATTAATGCAAATATCAAATCGACATGAAATAATAAACTGGAGTCTATTTATATTCATTTGAGTTATTTTATTTTAAAGGTTAATTTATTTGTTTACACTGTAGGATTACGTCCCTATTTGATGTATATAAAATAAACCGGGCCCCACCCCCTTCCCCTTCCAATTTCCAATTTTATCCTTTTTCTTTTATTTAACTTATTTAATATATTTTTCTTATTTATTAATTTAATTAATTAATAGGGGGGGGGGGGGGGGGGGGCAATAGCAATTTGCTTTGATGGTTTATGTGATTGAATTTAATTGTTTTGCATGAATAGAAACTGCATTTATTATGATTAACTCCAATTAAAGAAACACAGCAAATGCATGAGCAGTTAAATTATATACAGCACGGATGTCATCAACCTTCTCTCCAGGAAGTTTCACTGCAATGTCCGCAGAACCCGAATGTGTCTCTTCTTCCATCTGATCTCTGGTCACCTAACACACACTTCACCTGCAAAAGCAATTTTTAGAAGTTCAAGAATATAAAGAAGTACACAGCAAGATGCGATTGTTGAAAATTTTACAACTACTGAGGTGGGCAAAGATTTAAAAAATTTATCCCCATCAAAATCCTAATTTCAAAATGATCTTATTCAAAACATGACAGCATTAACTCCTATAAGTTGTACATGGCTCTCACAATTTGCATAAATGTGGACATATATACATACATAAGTATGTGCACAGAGGTGTCCAATTTCATTAGTATTAATCACCTAAATCACCTCAGGTGGTTATGAATAGGGAAATACTAGAGCAGGTCAGGGGGTTAATTAAGTTCTCTCAAAATAAATCTAAGAGTAATTTAAATCTTAAATTTGAAAACCAAGCCCCTCAAATAGAATTCAATTGATTACTCCAGTTAAGCGATAATTTATACTGAAACCAATTTATTAGCAATTAGATCGAATAGGAAATTATGCCCAATTTAGGAGAACTCGAGCACCTCTTGTAGTTTCCTCTGATGATTTGAATAGAAAAAACATGGCACAGCTGAGGTCAAATAAATTAGCACCACAAATGTGGAAATGATTGACCAAGGGGCCCGCGTGCGGGCAAAGCAGTGGACGGGCACCGCCTCAGCTCAAACTTGTCACACGCTTGTGAGGCAAGGCAGCAAGGTGGTGTAGCCAGGGCAATGATGTGTGCCATTATGTGATTGGGACACGTTCTGCGAATAAGCGCACTAGATTCTGATGTGGGACAACTACGTTGGGTGAGCAGGTGCGCCGTAAGACTCAAAACATTACAAAAAATTATAGCAAGCGCGACATTGCAAAATAATAATAGTGACGTCGAAAGATGGCGACGTGAAGTGTAATATCCTATGTCTAAGATTTAAATGTATTATCCGCTTTAAATTTAGAGAACGACATGACTTAAATACCAAAATTTTATTCAACTTTGAGGTAGAATGGTCAAGTTTCAAAGAAAGTCGCTTCCATGGAGTTGTTCAGCTAATGATAATTCATCATCGGAAGGAGATAATGCATAGCCACAACAACAACAAAAGATTCTTGCTCTTTAAAGACTAAAAAGACAAATTCATGCAACTCAAAGGTATGATTTTGATAACTCACCTTGCTCTCACATAGTTTCTTTTGCATTTGTGTTGCAAAATCTATGGATATGAAGAATCATCCACTTATGATGATATTGTCAAAGGAAAAGATGTTCCGCAATGGATTAGTGCTAGGCAAAGTGGTTGAGTCTCTACAAAAGAATTAGACATGAGAACTACTGAAGCATTGTGAAGGAAAGAAAGCTATTAGCTACAACTGGGTTTATAAAAGAAAGAAGAAATTTTTACATGTATATTATTTTGAAAAGCTGTATTTACCTACACGCCATCTAAGTTTTTAAAAAAATTATAATTTCAGTGTTATATATGAAAATAAAAACTAAAAAAGTGGTATATAAGTAAATTAAAAAATCTAGCTGGTGTGTAGGTAAATATAACTTTTCAAAATGATATACAATTAAATGCCCCAAAAAAGAAAGATCTCCAAGTAATAAAGGTGTCTTGTATAACACACGATTGGTTGAAAAGAGTTATAGTAAGAATGGAACAGACTTCAATAAAGTGTTCTCTCATGTTGTTAAGTATAGCTAAATATGTATTTTGTTAACTCTTGGTAGCATCTTGAAACTTAGAGTTGGAACAACTTGATCTAAAAATTGCTTTTCTTTGTGATGATCTTGAAGAAGAGATTCATATGCAATAACCACCAGGATTTGAGGTTGCTAGGAAAGAAGATCATGCGTGTTTACTACAGAGATCTTTATACGGCTTGAAATAGCCACCTAGGCAATGGTATAATGCATTTGACAATTTTATGTTGAGTTATGAGTTTTCTAAGAGTCCTTATGATGGTTTTGTGTATCACATCAAAGTTCAAATGAATCCTTTATTTATTTATTGCTATATTTTAATGATATGTTGATATTGTTTAGATGTATGTCTGATATGTAAAAACTAGAAAGTGCATTATGCGCTACATTTGATATAAAGGATCTCACAAAAAAAATTCATAGGATGGAGATAAATCATGGACAGAAAAGCTGAAATATTATTTCTCTCATTAAAAAAGTATGTTGATAAGATTTTGAAAAGACTTGACATGTAGAATGCTAAAATTGTAAGTTCTACATTAGCTAATCATTTTCGTTTATCAACAATTGTCTCCTCAGTCGGCTAAAAAGAAATATATGACTAATACATTGCATGCAAGTGCAATTGGGAGTGTTATGTATACTATATTGTGCACTCGTCTTGACCTTGCATATGCTATCAGTATCACTAGTAATACATGGAAAAACCTAATAAAAGCCACTGGGAAGTAATGAAATGGGTTTTGAGGTATTTGAAAGATACTATAGATTTTGGTTTGCTATATGATAGGAAAGATTCAGATTAGATGGTAGTATTTGTTTTGCTGATTCAGATTATGCTAGTGATTTGGATAGGAGATTTAAGGCAAGATATGTATTTATTCTTGCAGGTTGTGCTATTAATTAAAATGCTTCTCTACATCCTATAGTGGCCATGTTTGCTATAGAGGCAAAGTCCATGGCACTAACTAAAGTACATAACTCTATCTACTATTTCATTGAGAGGTTTAATTGAAGATTTAAGACTATACCAAAATTATTTTTTTATTCACTAACAGTCAAAGTGCTTTACATCTTGCTTAAAACCAAAACTATCATGGAAGAACCAAGCACATCAATGTTTTGTATTACTTTATTAAAGAGAAGATTGAGTAAAGTGATATTTCAATTATAAAGATCCATACCACACAAATTAGGGTTGTAAATAAACAACTCGATGCTCAGTTTGATAAAAGCTCATTCATGTTTGATTCATCAATATTAACAAACAAATATGAACATAAATCTAAAAGCTTGATTAATAAATGAATAAGTCTGGACATACTAATGTTTCGTTCATTAATATTCATGAATAATTCATATGAAGTTCATAAATATGCTCGATTATATAGCTCGATATAATTCTCTTTTAGAGCTCAATTAATGGCTCATTTAGAAATTTTAGTATATCTTTTTATTAATTAGAAGAAAAAAAATAAATTTTGAATTGGGATAATAATGAGCCTGTTCATGAACACATTAATGTTCTTGATAGAAGCTTATTTATATTCTCATGTTCGTGAACTCAAATATATATGAGCTAATTCGCAAACAAATTAGTGAACTCGTTTGTAAACCAAACACGTCTTTAAGTTTACAAACCAAGCTCCAATACGCTCAAACAGATCACTACTAAGTTCAGTTTGGTTCATTCACAAAACTACACATAATTTTACCGATATGCTCACCAAAGTTATACCACTTGATAAGTTTAAGTTGTGCTTGATTAGAGTTTGCAACTGCTGATGTCCTTTGGGGCTTTGGGATAGGAGAATATTTGGTGATTTGATAGTTGGTATCCACTCTATTTTATAAGATCAAGACTTCAAGACAAGGGGGATCATTAAATCGCATGCAATGAATGTTATCCATGCCATCTCTAATCCACTGTCACTAGATTAAAGGCCCATATCTTAGAAGATATTAAAAAGGGAATGCTCAAGGCTCAAAATATCATGATCAACCACCATTCCAAAAATGCCAACAATGTGGCTCACTTTCTGGCTAATTTTGCCTTTAACATTAAGGAGGGTGTTGTTTGGAAGGATGTTATGCCTCTCTTCCTTGGTTCAATGCTTTTGTAATGATTCCAGTTCTTGAATATTAATAAATTTTATTTTATTTTTTAAAAAAAAATATATTGCTGTGATGGATAGAGAAAGCGAAAAATTGTAAGATTGAGGATACAGAAAATAAAATGATATGATACTATGCTAGGAATTTTATAACAATACTATCTTGAACTGACTGGAGTAGAACATTGGAATATATACATATATACATACATACATACATACATATATATATATATGCAATGTTAGTATGTTCAACAGTACTGACAATTTATGGGAGAAACAATTCTATCGTATGTAATTTATAAAAAGACACTTGCAAAATGCCTTACTCTAAAAACTCATAAAAATTAAGATAATTCTTTCCTAAACTTTTAATTACTTAAAAGTATTGGAATGCCTTGTTCAGTCAATGAAGAGAGACAGTATTTAGCTTAGAACCCTTCAAACTAAGTCTGGCATTTCCGGCCCACCAAGTGAAACCTGGTCACGACCAACTAAGACTAAAGTTCCATTAAAGAGCGTTTCCACGGGGTAGAACCTCTTCAGTTCAATGCATACCCCTTTGTTACAACTCAAATGGACATCTTAATGTTAAGATTGGCTAAAGTCAGTTAATGTAACTTATGAATAATAATTAAATTAAAGGTTTGACAAAAGTTTATATTGAAGTCTAGAAGAATAATTTCTCATTCATTATTAAAAAATAATCTATTTGAATAAATAGTAAGCTACATGGTTGGCAGTAAGCTGGAGACATAGGACCGTGTAATATAATGCACATTATTCAGCAAATTTAGATAAAATACATCATATTAAGTGTAAAATATAATCCAATTCACAGCTGATGCAGTAGCAAATACCAAGTTTGGCTAGCTAGTTATTGAAAATTTTACTTTCCCCAGCATATAATTTTGGAAAGAAAACTGTGGTATCCCAAACCTGATAACACGAGGCCTCCGAGCCATCCCTAAATTTCGGGTTTTCCAGGGTGAAAGATACCCAGTGGCTGGATCAAGGCCGGACCAGCGTGGACAATCAAGGAACAAATTCATTAGGCCCTCGGAAATATTTTTGCAAGATAAATGAACTCAGTAAGTAATCGGAGCAGATACAATACAGGGGGAGCAAATGAACCCATAAAGGTTCATAGGTCAACGTCCCACTCTCTCTCTGAAAGCTAATTTTGATAAGAAAAGCGGTGCAGTTATCTCTAAAAGGAAGCAAAGCAGCACGGATACACAACGATGAGATCGAAATACTGGTAATCTTAAACAGATAGTCGAATCTGACAAGGAAGAGAAAAAAAACCGACCAAGTCCGAAGTCTTCCATAACAAGTTGGCCCGAATCGTTCAAAAACTTCGACTAAATAACTAGTGGCCTGAACCAAAGCTGAAAAATTAAACTAATCAATATCCTAAAACGATTCCCAGGAATCAACTTCGATTTCCATGCCCCGATCATCTCAAAACAAAAGAATGATTTCAAACTCGATCGGAAGTCGAGTAGAAACATTAACGATGCACGCGCATCGAGCGATCAACACACGTCCATCAAAGTTCCTACTAGATCCGATTTATATACTTAAAGAATTGCTTTAAAAATAGAGTAAAAGATCACTATGCCGATCGGAAGAGAGCTCGCTGAGCATCCAACAAATTAGGCAGCTGCACAGAGAGAGAGAGAGGGAGGGAGAGAGAGAGAGAGAGGATCTCTTGCCTCGAGATCTAAAATCGATTGCTTCAGAGTTCAGACGGATTGCTTCTCCTTCTCGCTTTGCCTCTTTTTCTTCCTCCCTCCGCCGAGAATCGCGACGAGAAAGACGACCAGCGAGGAATCTTTTATACGCAGACCAACTTTTTTGATAGCAACGAAGACAACTATTTGACACTGGCGATAGGTCCTCGAGGTGTTGTGATACGCTCACCTGCCGGTGTCTCACCTCCAGATTCCGCTGGCCCAGCACTCAGCAGCCAGATGCTGGAAAGGCATGACTCATGAGTCATGAGCCAGCCGGCCCGCACTGAAGACATCTGGACCGGGAAATTGGCGAAGATCTGAAGGCGCGGCTCGTGAGCCGGTAGGCACAATGACTAATATACCCTTCAAATTTTGCACCTCGAATGCTACCGCCCATCGTATTCGGTCGGTTCTGGCTTTTTGTGGTGTGGGGACCACATATTCGAAGGTGGTAACGTACGGCGTCCACGAGGAGTGCTCTATCACGTGAGCGTCACGTGATGAGAGGTGGTGGACCACACAAAATGAGATTAATTATTTATTATGATATAAATAATACATTAAATTTTTTTCTAAAGAAAACTCATATTTTTTCATCATACCACACATTTCTATCTTCTTTTTCTTATATGTGTTCATATTCATCGGACAGATATTCAAATTTTAAACATACGCAAGTATTATTTCAAAGCAAAAATACATTTATTTTTCAACAAATAAATTAGTATTTTTATTTTTTATGTTGATTAACATTTTATCCTCATTTAATTAGATGATTATTTTTTAGTTAAAAAATAATTATATTTTTGTGATATTAAATAAATTTATTTTAGTATTAAAAAAACTAAAATATGAAATATTTTTTTTAAAAAAATTTATTTTGAATATAAGATAAAATTAATTTTTAATATTAAGATTTGTATAATATATGAAATAAAATTAATTTTTTATATTTAAGTTTTTATTATACGTAAAATACAAATTAATTTGAGATTTACTCGTTCTAACTTGCTTTATTACCGTTTTAATTATATTGAGCATACAGGATTAAAAAGGCAAGTCAATAAACTTTTGCGGAAACAAGTCATGAGAGAGAGTCTGAGCTTATGTGCTGTCCCAGCCCATTTTACTCTCAAGAAGGATGATTTGTGAAGGATGTGCGTAAATAGCTGCGTTATCAACAAGATTATGATAAAATATCGCTTTTCTATTCCCTGCCTGGACGATATGTTATACATGATGGTCAGAGCTACTATATTCTTAAAAATCAACTTGAAGAATGATTACCATCAGGTATAAATTAGGTTTGAAGATGAATGAAAAATGACCTTCTAGACGAATGATGAACTATATAAATAAATGGTCATGCTCTTTAGACTTTCTAATGCTCTTACTACTTTTGTGCATTTAACAATGCAAGTATTATGATTATTTATTGACATCTTTATTGTCATATGCTTTGATAACATT
This sequence comes from Apostasia shenzhenica, assembly GCA_002786265.1. NCBI lineage: Eukaryota > Viridiplantae > Streptophyta > Magnoliopsida > Asparagales > Orchidaceae > Apostasia > Apostasia shenzhenica. Next base: position 1,631,231 of record KZ451916.1, read on the forward strand.
TTTATTGTCATATGCTTTGATGACATCTTAATCTACGGTCACACAAAGTAGGATCACTTATACCATCTTCATCAAATTTGTTGATTCTTGAGAGCAAAGAGTCTGTTTACAAATCCTAAAAAGTGCACCTTCACTGATTATGTAATCTTCTTTTGGATTTGTAGCCTCCCTTGATAGTGTCTCAGATAATGTCAAGAAAGTTTGAGCCATATTAGAATAGTCAGATCCTCAGAATATTCATGATGTCCATAGCTTTTATAGTTTAGTTACATTTTATATGGGATTTTAACACCACCATTGCTTCTATTATGGATTGTATCTGAGGGAAAGCTTTTCGAGTGGGTGTAGGCAGTAGCAAAAGCCTCATCTAAATTAAGGCCCATATGTCTGCAGGTTTGGTCTTACGACACTTAGATTTCTCAAAAAAAATTCAGGTATCTTGTGATGCCTTGGGAGGAGTTGATATAGGTAGAGTCTTGAGTCAAGATCATCCTATAGCCTTCTTTGGTGAGAAATTAAATGATATCTGACAAAAATACTTCACGTATGATAAAAAGTTTTATCTTATGATTCAGGCATTAGATATTAGAGGCATTATAGATCTCCTACCCCAAAATTTTTTCCTTTATTTTGATCATGAAGTCCTGAGAAGAAGAAGCTCAACTTGAAATATGCTAAGTGAGTTGAAATTTTACAGGAGTACATTTTTATACTCAAACATAAAGCGGAAGCTAAGAATAAGATATTAGATGCCATAAGTCGACGAGTCGCCTTATTAACCAACTTTGCTAACAAACTCTTCTAAAAATGTTGATTTCAGAAAAGAGTTATAAGCTCACTTGCATATTTTTTTATATTTTTTTTTGCAGTTTGCATAATTTTCAGTCAAATCCATGAAACTTTTTTTCCTAAAACTAGAAGAGAGAAACTTTTGAAAAAAAAAATCATGCATCTCGAGAATTTTGAAGTGATCATAATTTAGAAATTTTAGTGAAAAAATATATTTACTAATTATATAATCATTAAAATTTTAATAACATTAATAGAGTTTCTCCTGACTCAGTAGGAAGGGGGCTTGTTTAGAACTAGAAAATTTTAAGACTTTAAGTTCAAATCTACACTATTATAAATTTAAATTAGGACGAAAAGAATTATAATATTTAGGATAAAAAATAAAAAAATAGTATTATAAGAGATTGTATTTTTTTTAGAGATAAAATGAGAAATAAATTAAACTTTTATAAAAATATTTATTAGTTGTTTAATATAATTAATTTTTAATATTAAAATTTATGTAAATTCTAAAATAAATTTAATATTAAATGTAAAATAATTATTAAAAAATTTGATCGTTTGTTTAGTTTTTTTTATATTACTCATATAAACTTATATAGTTAAAATTTAATTATTATTTAGATATTAAAATAATAAAATAGAATAATTCTATCTCATAATTTATGAAATCTCGATCAATGTTTGATGAGAGTATGATTAGAGCTAATAATATAACTATAATCCACATTTGAGCCTCATATTAAAATAAATCAAATTGAATCATGATCAACTCCAAATTATCAAAAATTAATTAAATCATCAATCCTCAATATCTCATAACATTTGAAATCAATTTCATATGTCCAATTCTTCTAAATATAATAACTAATATCACTGTCAAAGTAACTTAATTGTTTGGACTTCTAATAATAAAATATATATTTCTAGACTAATTAATAAGAGCACTATATAAATATGATAAATAATCAAATAATCTAATAATATCCAAATTCTCATTTAATAGCAATCATTTAACTTAAGAAATCTCCATTTAATTTACATGTGATAATAAACTCTTTCAAAACAGATTTTTATGTCAAGTTCCTTCAATAAAATCTCATCCAAAATGAACTTTTTAAAGAAAGATTTCTATATAAAAGTTATAGTATAATGTGTCCTCTATTTTTATATAAAATTTTATATTAATCCGAATTAATTTGGTACACCAAATCTCTTATGAACTGAACTCGGTCAGAAAATCCGAATTTCTGTCAGAATTTACTAATGACACCAAAATCATACTTTGTATTCAGAATTAATCAAATGTTCCTTCATAAACATTGTAGGTAACTTCAAGATCTAACTCATCACCAAATTTGATCAAAATCCGAGATCATTTGATACCCCAAACTAATGCTACAAGGCTCAGATCCGAAACAGAAATATTCCAGCAATATATAAACGTATGTATATCTAAACAAATTTCTCTAATAAGATATTTTAAGCCATAAACGAAATTTACAGTCATAAACATGAAGAAAATATCAGCAATGTAATAAAATAAATTTCAGGAATAGGATTACCTACCGATTAATCGTTAAATAATACTCGAAAATCCTTCTTCTCTTTCCTTTTCTTTCTCTTCCTTCTTCTCTTTCCTTTCTTCTTCTTCTCCTCTTCTTCTTCTCCTCTTCTTCTTCTTCTTCTTCTTCTTCTTCTTCTTCTCTTCCTCCTACAGCAACCCGAGAGAGAGAGGGAGAGAGAGAGATCTCTTTCTCTCTCCTTCGCACACGGAAAAGAACGGGCGGCGCAGCGAATGACGGTTCGCTGCTCAAAGTGTAACTGTTTAATGGAATAATTGCAATTTGGTCCCTCTATTTTCAACCTCTTACAAATAGGTCCAAAATTATTATTTTCAGGTCCAAAATCATTCATTTTAAATCCAAATCAGCTTTAATTTTTAAGCCTCAAATTGAATTATAATTAAATTTCTTTTCACTTCAAATATAATTTCAGGATGTCACAACGTCGTTTTAATATACGATACAAATTTAAGTATATTCATAATCATAAAAAATATTTTAGACGCAAACCCGATTATAATAAAAAAGTATGTAAATATTTTAAATATGGCGAATAAGAATATTATGCTAATAATTGTAAAAAAGATATTAAAATAATAGTTTCAGTTAATAGATGAATATTATGACATAATATAAGGACACAATCTTTCAAGTTTATCTGATATTGATTATGAACTCTCGTCAATTGAAGACATAGATAATTTAATATTAGATTCAGACAGTGAATCTGATTCTAACTCTTTAACTTCATCAGAAGAAGAACAAGATGAAGAAAAAATAAACTATATTTTTATGTTAAAGAAAGAAGAAAATGAAGAACTTACCATTAAACAAATAATCAATGCTACAAATCATGATCATAATGAACAATTCATATTTGATAACAATTTATATCAAAAAATTATCAAACTTAAAAATAATACTAAAGGAAAAGATATTTATAAAGAAAAATTTAATTTACAACTCTCAAAACGTGTAATGCATTGTATTGAATATTTTGAAAATTCTATTGATAGTTCTGAAGAACCAACAGCCGTAACTAACTTACAAATTATTACAAAAAATAAAATTAATGAAATATTAAAACGAGTTAAACATTTTGATAGAATCAAATATCTACACCTAGGATGCATATAAATTACCATCAAAGCTAATTTTAGAGTAGAACTTGATTCACCTATAGCATTGATAATCTCCGATAATAGGTTAATAACTACAAAATAATTTTTAATGGGAATAATACAGTCTAATCTTTTATATCAAATAATAAATTTTAAACTTTTTCTGAATTTCTCTATAAGCTTAGCAGATATAAATATAGATCAAAGTCTAATGATATTCTATAAATTAGAAAATATTCTTATGTTAAAATGAAGCAAACCTTTAACCTTTACTTGGCGATTATTAGGACATTTTTCAGAAATCAATAATGTAGAAATTAAACCAATATCTTCAGACATTAGATTAGATGATCTATATAATTAATATTCTGAAATCATATATCCTAGACAATTAACAAATAAAGACATATAACTTTCTATAGAATGAAATATTAATTTAGAAGAAATTAGAAAAAATCACATAATAAAAAACCTCCAATAAGACAACTTCAAATAAATGAATGAAGATTGTTTATAGAATATAATAGACCATTACAAAGAACAAATTCTATGAATATAACAAATAGAAGGCCACAAATAAAAGACTTAACTCAAGATGATATAGATCTGCCTAGCTCTAGCACTAGTTTACGAACTAATAATGTAAAATTAAACTTAAGTATAATACAAGTCTTAGTTAGTTTTAATGATAAAATCATATCACTTAAAGCCCTAATAGACATAGAAGCATCCTTATCCCATATAAAATCAAAATTAATAGAAAACAATATATTAAAAGCAGAAAAGAAAAAATATTATACTTTTGATAAACAAATTCATGAACTTATATATAAAGTAAACATAAATAGTTTAATGATTATAAATACCCATAACAAATTACATGCCTTAAAATTTGAAACTATATATAGATATGAAAGAAGTACATTTGATATGTTAATAGGACAAAATATATTACAAAAATATTATCCCTTGCAAATAAATTATGAAACAATACAGTAAAAATTAAAGAACAAACAAGACACATTAAAAGAGCTAAAGAGTGCAATTTATATACTATAAATATTCTAACTAATGTTGAAACTCAAAACAATTATAATAAAATATATTTTCACAAGATAGAAAAAGATGCAAAAATTTTTACTGAGGTTGATATAGGTTATGAATTTTATTCCTTTGAAGATATTATAATACAACCAAATACTTTCACTAAAATAAGAACATGTATTTGAGCTAAAATATGTATAGAATATTACAGGCTCATAAAAGAAAAAAAATAGTTAGGTATTTAATAACGACATGACTATAACAGAAGGAATAATAAGATCAGATTATGAAGGTGAAATTAAAACTGTAATAAGAAATAATAAACAAGATACATTGATTCGAATAAGAGAAAATTATAAGTTATTTGATTTAATAATATTTTCAATCACAAAACTAGAATATGAATCTTCATGAAGTAAACTAACATTTAAATAAAATTTGTATCAAAATAGAATTCTCAGAATATAAATTTTTTCCTATTTATGCTCTAGTAAATACTGGTGTAACTAAAAGCATAATTAATGAACAACTTTGGGTAGATGAGTTCTTCGAACAATTAGAAGAAAAAGTCTCTTTTACATGAATAAATAGTACTATAGATACATTAAAATATGTTAAAAATATAACATTAAAAGTTCAAGCCGAAGATAATTACATTGAATTATTTTTTCCCATTATTTATATCTGCAAAGACTTTTGGTGTGACATGATTATAGGAATAGACGTGTTAAACCAATATTTACCTATAACTATTCACAAAATCTATCATACATTTATGATAGAATAAAAACCAATTAAAATACCTAGAGTTTTTAACCTTTTAAAACTCATTAAAATAAACTATAAATCAGAAGTTTTATCCTTAATTGAAAATTATAAAATTAAATATTTAGACTCTTTAAAAGAATTATTCTCTGATAACCCATTATTATATTTTAACAGAAGTCCAAGATTCTGTGAATTAGAAATCTTATGATAAAAAAATTATAAGAGTAAAATCATTGGTATATTCTTCACAAGATACTGAAGATTTTAAGAAACAACTTGCAGAATTAAAACAATTTGGCCTAATAAAAAATTCACGTAGTCCTCATTCTTTATCAGCTTTTATGGTAAGAAATTACGCTGAAGAAAAAAGAGGAAAAAGTAGAATGGTCATAAATTATAAAAAACTAAATAACAATCTCAAATTTAATGGATTTTTTATTCCAAGCACAGAAAATATCATAAAAAATGTTAGTGGAGCAAAATGATTTAGTAAATTTGATACTAAATCAGGATTTTGGCAAATAAAAATTAAAGATAAAAAATCTAAAGAATTAACAGCCTTTTCAATACCATTTGAACATCTTCAATGGCAAGTAATGTCATTTGGACTAAAAAATACACCACAAATTTTTCAAAAATAGATGAATTCAATATTCTCTCCATATAATAAAATTATTCTAGCATATATAAATGACATACTTATTTTTTCTTCTATATATGAAGAACGCATTTAATATTTAGAAATAACAAAAAAATTATTCATAAAACATAGTATTATTCTTGAAAAAAATAAAATAAAATTATGTAAACAAAAAATTGAATATTTGGGTAAAATTATAAATCAATGAGAAATATCACTACAAGAACATATTATAACCAAAATTAAAAAATTTTCAGATATTTTTGAAACCTTAAAACAACTACAAAGTTTTCTTAAAATATTAAATTATGGTAGAAAATACTTACCTAGATTAAGTGAATATTCTAAAAATTTACAAGAAAAACTTACTGAAATTAATAGACAATATAAAAGAAACAAAGAGAAAGTAATCTCTCGATGGGAAACCGATAAAATTAAAATACAATTGAATGAACCAAAAAAAAGAGAAATCAAATATCTAAAAACATTAATTAATAAAATTCCTAAAATAGTCGTTCCAAAACCAGAAGATAAATTAATACTCTATACAGATGCCAGTAATCTTTATTAGGTTGGAGTATTAGTCACATCAATAAAAGATGTCGTGGGATATACTTCAGGTAAACTAACAAAACCAGAAATAAATTATTCTACTTATGAAAAAGAATTTATAGCAATTTTAAAATCTGTCAAGTATTTTAAATTTTGATTATTACCTATTAAGTTTCATATAATCACATATAATAAAGGCTTATATCATTATATTAAAAATAAAAAACATGATAACAATAGTCGACGAATATGATGGTTATTACAATTAGATGAATATAACTATGATATTTCATTCAATCCTAGTTTTACTAACATTCTTATTGATTTTCTTTCCAGAGAAAATCTGTAATTCTTATTTGCACTTTGCAGGACTATGACAAATGCATAAAAAGACAAAAACTTAACTTCATATATTGCATCTCAGAAAATATATAATACATTCTCCCCGAGAATATACAAGCGAGATATCATATTCCGAGAAGAAAAAATAAATATTGACTTCTTAGATAAATATAATCAGCAAACTATATCAACACTGGTAGCAACTACAAACAATTATAAGTCAGCTATTCCAATGTCTCCCAAGACATATAATATTATCAATAGTCCCTGAAAATTAATCGGAGGCTTACAGCATAATACTTCTCTCCTATATAATATCCGAGAAATTATTTCTCATATTTATAATATGGAGCTCTTTCTAAATAATATGATACAGAAGGTCCAGCATGAAGAAGAATTTTCAAAATATTTACTCCAGAAAAATAGAATTTTCATCCTCAATAATATGAATATTAGAAGTAATATATAGCTATAAAAATATCAACTCTCCGCATATGGAAAGAGCAAAACGAAAAAAATATTTGAAAAATCTTCAAACAAGAATTCTGGACATTATATATGAAGATAAGGCACTGCCATATTTACAAAATGAAATGTTAATTAGTCTACCGGATGACTGACAGAGAATGTTAGTTGCCTTTACACCACATATGGAACGCCCAATAGAATGGGGCATAGTCCGCAAAATTATCATTGACACACATAATTATAATGAATGGAGTGGATTTTCTCAAATTATCGAGGCTATTATTTCTTCTACCGAACAATATGAACGGATTCTGGAGTTTGAAATTATTTTTACATTTGTTGAACCAGATCAATATCTAGTCTATCTAGTATACTAAATATGGCGTCTCACTAGACAATGAACTCGTGGACGACCAATTATGAAGGAGTTCTTTATTTATTTCTGGGATTATGAACAAACAAAAAATTATTAGAATTACTAACAGTTTATGAATAACGACATAATTATCACCTTCTAAGTAATGGATGCATCCTAATATATGATGAGGACAAACTAACTGAAATTGATACTACTTTGGATTTCCAGTGGGGTCCTCAAACGGAGAAATTACTCCCAGATATTTCTTTAGGATATTCTTATACTCCAGACACTCTTTCTATACAATCCACCTAAAGATGGACTTCTATGCAAAATTCAAAAAGGTGGTGATGATCATAATAGTGGTGAGCGCATCAGTATCGATAAAGCATCAAGCAATAAAGGAGCAATAATGAAGTATGAAAGCACTGTAGCAGAACTGTAGTAGCAATAATAGAGTACGGTAGCACTGTACAAATACTGTATTACTGTAGCAATAATGATACTATAGCTACTATTCATAAATGTTTTTTTATACTGTATTACTGTAGCAATAATGATACTACACCTACTGTTCATCTACTGTTCATAAATATTTTTTTTGCCTATAAAAGAATGACCTCCAACTAATATTTAGGTGTTTAATATAATTAATTTTTAATGTTAAAATTTATGTAAATTATAAAATAAATTTAATATTAAATGTAAAATAATTATTAAAAAATTTGATCGTTTGTTTAGCTTTTTTTATATTACTCATATAAACTTATATAGTTAAAATTTAATTATTATTTAGATATTAAAATAATAAAATAGAATAATATATAAACAACATATAAGTTTAAATAAAGATTGTTATATGATTTTGTTCATATATATTTATATTACTTTTTTATTTTATGATTAATATTTTTTTATTTGTTAATATTTTCATAAATATAAATTTAATTTATAAGTATTAATTATATATTAAATAAATAGTAATTCAATGCTCAGTATTTAATATTTTATTTAATTAGATTTTTTCAAAATAATTTAGATGAGTTTATTTTGAAATATAATTGATAAATAATCTTCAAAATAATTTGGACTTAGATGATACGATTTTTTTATCTAAGGCGTCTTTAAGTAGTTTGTCCATCAGACCTCTTCTGCTTCTCTCATATAAGAGTATTAATATGGGTCAAAGATCAAAAATTAAATTGAGTTTAGATCGAATCGAAATCGAGTCGATCTAAATGAGTCGATTAACCAGATAAAAGTTTGGCTCGGTAATAATTTCGAGCCGATTTTGAGCCGGGTAGGCTCGGCTCGATTCAGTTCAAAATCAGTTCAAATTAAAATATATTTTATATTATAATATATATATATATAATATGTATATAATATATATTATAAATTGAGCCGATTTCGAGCCGATCGAGTTAAGCTTATCTAACTCAAAATCGGCTTAAAAAAGAAAGAGATTTAATTCATTTTAGAAACAGCTCAAAAATAAATCAAAATCAGGTTGAAGTCGATTGGAATTAACTCGACTTACTTGAAGTTAAATTCAATTAAATTTAAGTCAATTTTAAGCCGATCGAAATGTGATTAAAATCGGATCGGTAACAGCCCGGCGCCTCCATACCTCACCGCTCTCCAGTCGTTCGCAACCAGGAAGGCCGTCACCTTTTCCATCGTCGCGACCACCGCAGCTCCAGGTATTCTTTTCCTCTATTACTCTCCGTCTCTGGTCTTCTTCTCTCTTCCCGTCTGCTTTTCCTCTATTGCTCTCCGTGCCTAGTTTATGTGCTAAATTATCCCTGAGCGGTTCTATATCTTTTCCCGATTCTTCCCGCCACTGCACCTCATCTCAGTTTCCCGTCGAAGCATCCGACGGGAGCAGCTTCTCCAACAAATTGCTGAGTTTGGAAGCAAAGAGGTTCTTGATTTTCTCCACTCGAAGATGAATTTTTCTTCTTCCTATATATCTCTCTCCTCTCGCTTATAATTTTTGGGTAAAGTTGATTCGCTGGGTTTCATCTATTTCTAGGGTTTTATATCTCCATCGGGCTTTTGCATTTTCTAGGGTTTCTTCTCTCCTTTAGAGTTCAGCAAATGGGCAAAAAGAACTATGGTTGCTCTGTGTTTTCAGCAATGTTTTACATTAATCTTTTAGAATGTCCTTTTACTAGAATGTATTGTTATGATTTTCAAAAAGAAAATATGTTGTTATCCTCAATGCTGTATGAAAAATATATTAAAGATAGAGATTCATCTATGAAGTAATAAATTTTTAGGATTTATGTTTGCTTCCTATGTTCAAACCACAAAAAAAAGTTTGCTTTATATGTACCTACAATCAGCTTTTTTAAGTAATAAATTTATAAATATTTGTATAAAATTTTACTGAAGAATTTTATATTGACATATACATCTCAATTTTTTTTCAAGGTTCTAAACATAGAAGATAATTTTGATAAAAGAAAATTTAGTTATAATTTTTTATTTTGTTATTAATTTTTTTGCTCAATTAATAATTTAGAATCTGCTTTTTTAAGAAATTTGAGTTTTTGTGAAGAATAAAGAAAATGAATCATATTATACTCTTAAATTTTTTTGGAACTTTTTTAAAATGATGTTGTTAGATGAAGCCAAATCTAATTTATTTTCATCCAAACATAATTAATTTAAAGTGGATTCAAAAACAACTTCAAGCATTTTATTAGCCAAACAGTATTTAAATCTGAAGCCGCTTCACTTATCCAAAGCTGCTTTGAACTTTGAATCCTATTCTACTTATTTTAAATCTGAATGCGCTACCAAACATTTAGGTATAAGATATTTTGCACGCTCCTATGTTCAATTAGAAGTAATGAAACCAATAAAGGAGTAGCCATTAGTTGCTTATTTCATTGTTCTTTCAATCAATGCTGCTGTTTCATACCTCATGTCTGGAATTGCACGTTGAAAATCTACTTCTTTGTTAATATGCCTAACCTAGTACTGATTGTGTGCAAATTTCTCCTTTTCGTTTGAACTCGTTTGCTAAAATATGGTATTTATGTATTCTGAAGCTTAAGTGGTTGCCATTTGTTTTTGAATGTTCTTTCTTGACGTTCTTTCTAGAGGCAAACATAGTGATGGACGATGAAGGAGAAGCGAAGACCTTTAAGAGTTTGGGAGTGTGTGACGAGATGGTTGAAGCTTGTGAAAGTTTGGGGTGGAAAACTCCAACAAAAATTCAGGTAGAGGCAATTCCTCATGCCCTGGAAGGTAATGTTTGATCATTTTTTCAGTTGAATTAATAGATTATTTTATTTTATTTTATTTTCTCAGTAGTGAACAATAAGTACCTTCTATTTGTAATTTCTTGTACTCAATATATATATATAATTTTGGTGAATACTCTTGTTGTTTTTTTGTTGCTCCAATTATTTGTGATGTTTTATTTCCTTGTATGGAAAGTACAGTTCACAATGAACTAGTTTGGGTTTCTTACAGTCATTTATGAGGTGGAGTTTTCTATTTCATTTTCATTTATATTGAATTCTCTCTTGACAAACAAAATCCCTTGATGAACTTTGAACTGTTTTATAATTTTTAGTTCATTTGAAAGTCTTTGTTTCTAGCATCCTTTCATGTTTTTGATGTTATGATTATTGAATGTATAATTTGTTTGTTAATCCTTGGCTCCTTGCTCTTTCATATATGCTGATTTACCCATTTTAGTGAAACGGTATGTATTGTTTCTTTTCCCTAGCATTTTTACTCCTTTTCATCTTGAAAGTCTTTCAGGAGCCGCATACTGTTTGAGCCCTTGGCTTCTGCAATCTCATCCTCAGTGGGCTCAGTTGTTCCATGCCCATTAGCTTCTATCTTGTTTGTTGTCGAGCCACATCATACGATGAAGATTAATTTTGATACTTTATCTTCTAACCCAACCCAATACTATTAAGTATTTTCTGCTTTTGTCTCCCCATGCCCTGCATGATTTTATCTTCGAAAGATAGCTCAACAAGTTAGTATGAGACTCTGCTTATTATAAAGTTTAGTATGAGACTGTGCTTATTATATAGCCCAGTAACTTCAATCTCTTTTAATTTGGGGCAAATTTTGGCCTTCCACCATCTTACATGTATGTCATGTTAGTAGTCACATCTTGTTCAAGCCTTCGGCTGTAGCAATCACTCCCATTATAGTTAGTTATTACAAATGAAAATTCATGCTAGTTTTTAGTGGCTATCATCATCATTTCACATTTCAGTGCTATTGAAGGTCCCAATATGGTAGGATCTGATCTATCATCTGCTTTCATTGTTTGTTGCAAGTTGAATGAACGTCTCTTTTTTGTGGTTGAACAGGTAGGGATGTGATTGGGCTTGCACAAACAGGATCTGGGAAGACTGGAGCCTTTGCTCTTCCTATTCTCCAAGCTCTTCTTGGGAATCCACGTCCATTCTTTGCTTGTGTGTTGTCTCCAACTAGGTACACTTTGTTATGTTGTATAGCTTTTTATGAACATTTTGAGGTTATTCTTCTGATTTATTTCTCCTACTTATTTTTTGCAGGGAGTTGGCAATACAAATTTCTCAACAATTTGAAGCTTTAGGGTCTAGCATTGGTGTCAAATGCACAGTGGTAAGTAAATTGGAGTCTTTAGAATGTTGTACATTCTGATTTCTATAATGAGAAATATTCATTCTAATTTTTGAGTGGAATCTTTGTGGGATCATTTTAATAATAGTTTTTCAATATTACAATGATACTAAAGTTGATGTCCTAACACAAGCTCAAAAACTAAAGGCTTAGCCTCAACCTAGGTGGGGATTGAGACTGGTGCCGTAATAATTGGAGAGGCTACAACAAGCATTGGAAAGTATGTTTTCTTGTTTGGACAGGTGACTGGTGAGGAATGGAGAATCATGTGGTTATGTTATAAGAAGTGGTCAAATAGTAGGCTACATGATATTGAAATGCACTTGTTTCTGTTTCAATTGCTTGTTATATGTCATGTCCATGTTGTACTAGTATTTACATGCCAAAGCAGGTGATCTTATATGAACCCAGACTCAACTTCATGTTTAAGGTAATAGATCTTTGATTATTGATATTGTCCATGAAACAAAGCACTTTGGGAAATATGATGGTTGGAGTTGACTATCTTCTAATTTTGTTTAGTAGGAACCGTTCTGGTTGCATCCAGAATCAAGGGTAAATTTTATAAAACTGTAGTAAGACCAGCGATGATATATGGTGCTGAATGCTAACTTGCAAAGAGAAAAAATACAAATAAAATAAATATTACAGAAATAAGGATGCTTAGGTGGATTTGTGGATATACACGAAAGGATATAATGAGAAATGAGTATATTCGAAAGAAAGTTGGTGTTGCACTAAATGAGGATAAATTTAGAGAAAGTCGGCTTAGATGGTTTGGACACCTAAATCGTAGGCCGATTGAAGTTCCAGTTAGAAAAATTGAGTTATTGAATTTTGCCTATGTACAAAGAGGAAGAAGGAGATCAAAGAAGACATGACAAGAAACTATAAGGAGTGATCTTAGTTACTTAGACTTAGGTAAGAATTTGGTAACTGATAGAGCGCAATGGAAACAAAGGATTCATATAACCGACTCCACCTAGTGGGATTAAGGCTTGGTTGTTGTTGTTGCTATTGTTGTAGGAACCGTTCTGGCTGCAAGCCAGCAGTGGCAGGCTGCTAGATGTGCAGGATTTTATTGTGCTTGAGGACATCTTATCTCTCTACTTGTCATTACTGGTTGGCCTAAAGAACCAATACTTCTAATAGCAGTCTGTAGAACTTTAAGTTGGCCTATTCTCAGATGATACTGATCAGAGGTTTAGCATTAGTATACGAGAAACTCAATAGTTTGGCTTTATAGTGCCATATATATTCATTTCATACATGAGTAGTGTCTTGCGTATTTTGGTTTTTTCACTTATCTAATGCCCTGTTTCTATTTTCTCTTTGTTTATGTTCCATATTTAATTTTAAATCTTCTAACTTTGTCCTTGTCATAGAGATAATGTTTCCCATTTCTGTTAACATAATACAGCTGGTTTCCATGCTAGTTAATAATTTAGTTACTTGTTTTTGGATAGGGAATAATGCCCATCTTTTTATTCTCCGCAGCTTTTAGGAGGAGTAGACATGATGGCACAAGCTATCTCCCTTGCAAAGCGGCCACACATTATCGTATGCTTTTTTTTTTATTATTTGAAATTATCGTATGCATTTGGCATTGTCTTTTTATGTCAGTCTTACTGGAAAGTCTTTCTAGCATCCTTGGATTTCTCAAATTTTCAACATAAATAGTATATGGTATATGGTATCACTGAAATGAGCAAATTCAACTTAATTGTCATTTGCTTTCATCTAATTTTTGGTACTTAGTTAACTTAGTTCACAAATCACAACCCTTATTGAAAATTGCATAAGAAGTTTATTATTGTGCTGCACTGTTGTTGGTGGCCCATGCTTTATAGCTTTTTTTATCTTCATTGTTGTTACTAGTCCAGTTACTAATTGCTTTAAGTAGAGTTGAATAGAGGAGATAAATCCATGTAGCCAACCCCCATCTAGATTGTGAAAAGGCATTGTTGCTATCATTCTTGTAAGCTATACAAATATTTTAATGTTGTATCCTGAATGTAGATAATAGGGTTTGTATCTTATATTGGAGAATGTGTCCTTTTTGGTTTGCATTTTGTTTTAATTTACGCAACTACTGAACACATTTTATAATAAAGTTCAATGACGACAAGTTGTTATTTTCTTAAATTGCATGAGTTATTATTGATTAATGACACGCTGCAATTAAAATGTTTAACTTTTCAAACATGTATCTTTGCCTTGTCCTAGCTGCTGAATTTGGAAAACATTGTACATGTGCAATTTGCCAACTTCCTTGTTGCATCTCCCTGTCCATTTTTCCAGCTGATGGTTGGAGTCAAAATACATGTTACATTAGGGAGAGATTTGTAGTTATAATAATTTCAAATGTAATATTTATTTGTGACTTCTAAGTTCTATCATAATTAAAAATGATTGCATCAAAGAGAAGGTAGTTATGGTGGGGTATGCTTAGGGCGGTTTAGTCATGGTCATCCTTTACATATAGAGGTCCTATGTATAAATGTGAGGGAATATAAGTCGCATGTACATAGTGTGGGATATGATTTTTTGTAGATTAAATTAGCTAAAAGGTAGCATTTCTTTAAATAAATTTAAATGGAGAGGATAATTCCTTGTAGGCAATATCAGTTAGTTGGGGATTAAGTCATGGAGGACAAACTACGAGATATATGATTTTTTTACTAGTAAATTTAAATATGAAATTATCCCTGTTAAATGCAATAATTTTCAAAAAATTAATTATGATTTAACTTGAGCTTTTCAAATACTGCAAATTAAACTTATTTAAAGTTTAAAATAAGTTAGGATTGATAGTAATTAAGAATTTATCGACTCAAATTAGGGTGTCAATTTATACTAGTACTTCAAAAATCAATTGAGTTCTCCCCGCATTCAAAACTATTAGTAATTTCTCTCAATATAATTTAGGATACACTAAATCAAGTAGAAAGTAATTTAATTTCAATTTTTATTTGTTAGGATATGTGCTATTAAGACGAAAGAAATGCATTTTAGTGAAAAATTTAGAGTCTAATGGGAATTAATTGAATTATTGAACCCAAATAACTAAATAGGTTGTTTAGGGTTGGACCTAGTTTTTTTAGGGTTGAATCAAGATGTAAGTGGGCTGGAAACTAATGTTCACGCATGGTTCTCCTAGTTATGGGCCGCGGTTGAGTACACGTGACACGTGTATTGGCTTAATGCAAACACGACCAAGCTTACAAGGAAAAAGGAGGGCTCTGACTAGCCTGGGTTACCACTTGGGCACTACTTTCTTGGGCAAGCTCACCTAGCGATGATTTGCTTGGGTATGCAATGAAGAGGTCCATGCATGTGGAGCTGAGTGGCAATGACAACGACATGGAGGCTTCAAGGTGGAGGTGGCAAATGCTGAAGGGGCTGAAAGATGAAGATGGAAGGCGGTGGCTAGGATCTCAAAGAAGGAAAAAATCTCTCTCTAATAGGGTAATTGGGATTTCAAATATTATCACTTAAAAACTTTCCCACTCTTTCTTTCCAAGAGATCAATCCTTTCAAGAATCCCTCGTACTAACTAATTCCAGAGCTAGATTACATACAAATGTAAGTTTTACTTATCATGGTTTAATTTAAATATTTAATTGCAAGATCTATCTAAAGAGTGTTAATCCCATCTTAAAATAAAAACAAGCCACTTAAAACTAAATAAACTCCATTAGTTAAATAAAATAAATAAGTAAAAAGGATTTGACCATTTCAAATTCATACATTCAACTAAATCTCAATTTAAACTTTGACTAGTGTTTTTCATGGGTTTAAAATTAACTTAAATTTCACATAATTATTTTCAAAATTTTATAATCATATGTAATAATGTCATTAAATCCATTTATCTCATTATTTCATGAATAAAAATAAGGATGCAGATATAAGCTTGACTCAAAACAACTCTAATATACAATAAAGATATCTAAATAAAACTAAATGCATGAATTCACTAAACAAAAACTTAAGATTTATGTACCTACTGACTCAGCTTGATTATAGGTATGTAAAATATTAAGTCAAAGTGATAGTTGAGGTTGTTCCTAATAGGTTTTCTAGAAGTAATTGGCGAACCTTTTGATGCTAACATTTGGATGCCTTAATGAAGTTCCAATCATGTCTAAGCCTAACACGTGTTCCTCCTCCTCAGTTGTTCGAAATAGAGTTACAAAGGAGAGCTTTGGCCATTAGAAGGGCTTATACAACTCTGGAGTCGACCCTCTTCTTAAGCTATTTAAAGTGGAGTTATAGAAGAGAGCATTAGCCATTACAATGGCATGCAACTCTAGAAGGGACAAAATCATCTGGACAATTACTGAGTCCATGAAGACTTGTCTGAATGTCATGAATCACTTTGGGAGATATTAGAACCTAACTTTCTCCTCAGTATCTATTTTTTTTTCTCAACACATTCTTCAGTTTCTTTTTACATTATTTATTTTCATATTTTTCATATTCTTCATCTAATATAGGTGAGGAGTGTGAGCTCTCTTCCTCAATAATCATGGAAATATCAGTAAAATACTTAATCTTGTCCTCCTTCGAAAGAGGTGGACTAACAATTTGAACTGGTGCAATAGTAGGTCTTATAATAATAGGTTTATCGCTCATAGTAATATTGCTATCTTGTACGTTGAGATATTAGTTTACTAACAATCTTTAGGCTTGTTCGAAACCTTGGGTCCTTTTGATAGACCTCGTCAAGTGTGTTGAACCAATGTCAATTCCAATTATCATGTATATCTTTTCTAAAATTTGTTAAAAGTCTATATATAACAACTTTGATATTTTCAGAAGCTCTACATTGTATTTGAGTCTCCAAACTTAACAATATATTCAAATACTATTTTTGTCACCTCAAAAGATGCTCATTATATGATCGGAGAATGTATTTGCTTCTTAGAATCCATTTAAATTCATCTCAAGAATTCATTGGACCTATTTTGTAATGAAGGTGCCTATTCTATGTGTTGTTAACATAAAATTTAGTTTGTTTGGTAAGCTTCATTTTAAAAAAAGCAAATTTTGTTGAATCTGTCATATGATAACACTCAAAATGATGGTTTTTATTAATCTTTGTCTAAATAAGTTGTACGATCTAATGTACTCTCGAAACTAGAGATCTCTACTTTTAGACGAGCAATCTTATTAGTTAGGATTTTAAGCTCACTAATCAAATAACTTAAGTAATCAAGCTTAACTAACTGATAAATTGATCAAGATAATTCTCAACTCAATATTCATTCTAAATATAACGTATAAGTTCTGAAATCAATATAAAGTGCAATTTGAGATCACTAAAGAGGTAACTACTTAGATGAGACGAGATAGTAAATTTGATACAGATATAAAACGAAATGTAAGACAAAATGAAGACAATAAACATCAAAATAAAATACCCTAATTTGACTTGATTTTGATAGCAAAATTGACGTGAGACAAAATACGAATGATATTAGAAGTCAACATTAGTAAATTTTAATATTAAATTATCCCAAATAAATACATCAAGTTTCTAAAATTCAATGATGAGATAATTTGAGCAATTTCAAATCCCATGAATCAAATTAATCTAAAGATTAAAATAAGTTTAAATTGACGGTTAATAAGAATTTGTTAAGTTAGGTTAGAGTTTCTACTAATAATTCAATAGATTAGATAAAGTGCTTCAGAAATCAATTGGGTTCTCTTAGTCATCAAACTCAAGTGTAATTCATTTGAATTCATTATTTTCTAAGTTGAGCAAAATCGAATAAGTTAGATAAATAATTTCAAGTTTAATCTCAATTACTCAGAATGTTGAAGATTCAAAAGAAAAAATATAGTCCAATGCTAATCAATTTAATCATTAACTCATTAGGATTGAACTCAACTATTTTTAGGGTTGGATCGGGGTGCTAGTGAATTGGAATTTAGGGTTACACACAATCCTCTAAGCTATTAAGCGCAACTAAGAAGCGGGGCATGTTCACTGTCTTGACTAAACATGAGTGCATATAGTAATTAACACAGACATGACAAAGCACTCCAATTGGTGCAAGACACTTAGGCGTAGTTGCCTGGGCACGACCTGCTTGGGTGCGATCGCCTGAGTGGGAATGCCTTGGTGCAATCTGCCTTGCACAAGGTGGCAAAGCATACATAGCGTTAGGGAATTTTGGCAGGAGAACGTCGCGCATGCAGATTCGAGTGACATTAGTGGGGGGTGGGGTTTGTAGGCGGTGGTGGCGAATTATGGAGGCAAAGGTGGGGACACTTAAGAGGTTGAAAATGGAGGTGGGATGTGATGGCTAGAGTTTCAAAGTGCAAAAACTCTCCCTTTAAAATAAAATATTCGACTTAAGGTTTCGCTACCATTCTCTTTAGAGATATCGTGTCCTTCCAAAATCGTAACCCATTTTAGAGTTACAATTGCGCACGACTATAAGTTTTACTCATCATAGTTCAATTTAAATGTTTAAGTACAAGATCTATTTAAAATAAAAGTAAGTCATGTAGAGGAGTAAATAAACTTTACCAATTAAATAAAATAAATTAGTCAAAGGGATTTGATGGATCTACTATAGAAGCCATTTATTTATTAAGAAGTTTAATGGAAAAATTTAAGGAGAGAAAGGAAAACCTACATTTGATTTTTATTGATTTGGAAAAAGCTTATGATAAAGTCTCAAGAGAAGTATTTTGGAGAGCTTTAGAAAAGAAAGGGATTTGCACTGCTTATATTCAAGTTATTAAAGACATGTATGAAAGAGCTGTTACTTGTGTTCGGACATAAGGAGGTTTGACTAAGGATTTTTCTATTACAGTTGGATTACACCAAGGCTTGCTTTAAGTCCGTATCTTTTTGTTTTGATTATGGAAGTCATGACTGGACATATCAAGATGAAATGCCTTGGTATATGCTCTTCGCAGATGATATTGTCCTTGTTGAGAAAACTAAAGAGGGAGTTAAAGCGAAATTAGGGCTTTGGAGGAATGCTTTAGAATTTAAAGATTTTCATCTTAATAGATCAAAAATTGAATATATAGAGTGCACATTTAGTCAAGAAAAAATACTTATATTGGAGATGTGACAATTGGTAATCAAATTGTTAAGAAGAGTGAGCGCTTTAGATATCTTGGATCAATCATACAAAATGATGGTGAAATAGATAATGACGTTATTAGCAGAATTCAAGCAGTATGGGTAAAATGGAGAAATACTTCTGGTGTGTTGTGCGATAGAAAAATTTCATCCAGAATCAAGGGTAAATTTTATAAAACTGTAGTAACACCAGCGATGATATATGGTGCTGAATGCTGGCATGCAAAGAGGAAACATACAAATAAAATAAATATTTTAGAAATGAGGATGCTAATGTGGATGTGTGGATATACACGAAAGGATAGAATGAAAAATGAGTATATCCGAAAGAAAGTTAGTGTTACACCAATTGAGGATAAACTTAGAGAAAGCCGGCTTAAATGGTTTGGACATATAAATCGTAGGTCGATTGAAGCTTCAGTTAGAAAAATTGAGTTATTGAATTTTGCCCATATACAAAGAGGAAGAGGGAGACCAAAGAAGACATGACAAGAAACTATAAGGAGTGATCTTAGTTACTTAGACTTGAATAAGAATTTAGCAACTGATAGAGCGCAATGGAAATAAAGGATTCATGTAGCCGACCCTACTTAGTGGGATTAAGGTTTGGTTGTTATTATTATTGTTGTTGTAGTAAAAGGGATTTGATTATTTTAAACTTATAATAACCCTAAATAACTAAAAAAAAATCCACGTCAATTTTGTTTATCCATGGCATCAAGAAGCACAATCTAATATAGGCCATTGATAAACAAGATATTCCCATCAATAAGGCTTTGCTACAATTGTTGTTTTCTTTTGGTAACTTCAGTGTATTACTGATTATAGGTCAGATGATTTCTTTTTTACTTATGTAAACTTTTATCATCTTATTAGGACTGATTGTGTATTATTATTAAATGCAGGTGGGTACTCCTGGTCGTTTACTTGATCATCTTTCAAATACAAAAGGTTTCAACCTTCGCCTGTTGAAATACTTGGTACAAACTTTATATTGCACAATTCTTTCTGTTACGTAAGTTATTGTGTTAGAAACATTATATCATCTCAAAAATTGCTTGTGGTTTAAGCAAATAAAATACGTGGTTTCATCTAAAAATGACAAGTCTTTATTATTTTTTGAGAAAATGACAATAGTCTCTATTACTCTATGATATGAGTAAGTTTGCACCTTTGTGTCAATTCTTTGTATGATAGATACTTATACTTTCCTGACCTTTAATTTGAGGCTATACAAAAGTTTTTTTGAACTACATAGCATCGTTTTGAACATGAATTTAGTGTGAATCTGTTGTATTTTATGTATTGTTAGAAATTTGGGTAGTTATATTTTCCTTTGAAGTTTCTATGAGAGCTTAATATTTCTTTCTAAACTTCAACTAATGCATATTTGAGCGAATTTTTGAGAGATTAACGTGGCATAAAAAAATATCATGCACTATAACTATTATTTCAAAAACACTCAAAACAACAACTCATATAATTTAAGTCACATAAAACATTTATACCTAAATTTTAAACTTAAAAAATTAAAATTAATTAAAAACGGATCATCTTTAGCGCAGATCTAACTTGAATTGATACTTCAAATTCAATTTTAAACTAATTAAGCTCAACTTAAAATTAAAATTTAAAATTTAAATCAAACTTAATTATAAATCATATTTTTTCAATTTTTGATTTGTTGATGGGATTATTATGATCTGTTTTATTTATCCTATGGCAGGTTTTGGATGAGGCTGATAGGTTACTGAATATGGATTTTGAAAAGGCTATTGATGATATTCTTAAGGCTATTCCTAGGGAGCGTCGAACGTACTTGTTCTCAGCCACTATGACGAAGAAGGTTAATTTATTTTTGAATTGTTCTGTCTTTGTTTATTTTCAGTATCATGTGTAACTAATTGGCATAATTTGTATGTTAATTGAAGTTGTATTGCTGATGCAAGATATTACTTTTTGCTTGTATCATTAAAGCAATTTTTAAGGTTCTCATTAGTTGAATTTTGATCACGCTCAACATATTTCATTTCGAATTTTCGATGTTGCTTAAATGAGTATATCTGTTTTGGTCTATCTTTTCTGTTACGCCGTCTAGAGGATTGCACAAATAAAAATGTTTCTTTTATCTTTATTGGCTTCATTAAACTTATTTTCATAGAAGTTTGCATTAAACTTTAAATTTATATGGCTCTCTTTTTTATTGTTAGAGTTGTGACAGATGTCGTTGCTGACTTACTTCCTCGTTTGATGATTCAAAACATCGTCTTTGATATGACATGCTTTTCTTATGTGTTTATCATATAAAAACTATGAGATTTACGGTGTGATTATGTTGCCTTGTAGGTAGGAAAACTACAAAGGGCTTGCCTTAAGAATCCTGTGAAGGTAACGAATGAGATATCTGCTCTCATCACATTAATCTGCGTTTAGCATGATAGTTAATTGTTTACTCTTTTAGATTGAGGCATCCTCCAAATATTCTACTGTTGAGACACTTAAGCAACAATTCTGCTTCGTTCCATCCAAATACAAGGTTCTTTTTGTAATATTCTCTATATATCAATTTATATATTATCTATAGATTTGAATTTATATTCTATATACTTTTTTATGTTTTTGTATTTGAATAACCTATTGGATGTGTAATTGTTTTAGTGACACTTTCCTAATTGGTCGATAGCATTGTGAAATAAGATTTTACTTAGTTATTATTTTTCTTATTATGGTGTTCGGCCATTGAAATTGCTAGATGTGCGATCATTTTAATTAGGGTTTAATTGTATTATTTCAGTTGGAGGAGGGAAAGTCAAAATAACTTCGAGATATGGTGATTAGACATGATCTTTATCTATTCTTGAGCGTTAAACAAAAATGAATGAAAATGGAGTACATGTAGTTGACCTCAATTAGTATTGGATTAAGATTTTTTTATCCTTTAACTTGTAGTATGTCAGTTAATAAGTTAGCACACTTACAGCAAGTTCATGTTGGGATCTTTCTTTGGAAAGAAAAATGGGGACTGCATAAATTGTATTGATAACTAGTAATGCTCTCTTTGTATGATGGGGGTCAGTAAATTATCTTGTATCATCAGGGACTTCTGTGATTGTCAGTAGCATGAGTAACTAGTAATGCTATTTTGTATGGTGGAGATCAGTGAATTATCCTCGTCTTTAATTTGAATCACTGGTATTTTGCATTTTTTACTTTCCTCTTGCATTTAGCATTATTTCTTCTCCACACTTCACTCCCACCTTAACTTGGTTATGAGATTTTGCTTCATTTGCAGGACTGTTATCTGGTCTACATTCTAACAGAGATGTCTGGAAGCACATCTATGGTCTTCACTCGTACCTGTGATGCAACGCGTCTTCTGGCATTACTTCTTCGTAATCTTGGTCTAAAAGCAATACCCATTTGTGGGCAAATGAGCCAGGTGCATCTCTGTCCCAGATGGAGTGTTTGTGTCGTACTTTGCATCTTTTCCACAATACAATAATGCCAATTTATGTGTGGTACTTGATTCAACCTTCATCCCAGGCAAAGAGACTGGGAGCCTTAAATAAGTTCAAGGCTGGAGAATGCAATATTCTTATTTGCACTGATGTTGCTAGCAGGGGGCTTGACATACCATCAGTTGACTTGGTCATAAATTATGATATTCCCAGTAATTCTAAGGTCACAAATTATTTTCTTAAATCTGATGCAAATATTATCTTGCTTTTGGCCTCTATATTTAAGCTTTATTTGCATATTGTTTGTTTGTTTTAAATTTTGATTGACGACAATGTAATTATAAATCTACTTTTTGACATGTTCATAATTGTATGTATACACACTCTAATTCCTAAACCCTAAATTTTACATTCTTGGTAACTTACTGGGGACATTAGAGCTATAAAAGACTCCGATGCATGGAGAAATCCCTATATGTCTTTCTTTTTTCAGGATTCATGTAAAATATGATGGTTATTTTCTTGTTAGTCATCATCCCACTTAGATGTTTTCTAAAAATTAGCTCAGTTATTATATTACTTTTAGTAAAGCTTTGAATAAACTGCTGAAGCCATTATTTTCGGAATTTCATTTGGAGTCAAGACGTCAAATTCAAGAATGAAATCTGAGTGCCAAAATTTGAGATCTTCAATAATTGTAGGACAAGTTGTTAACACATCACAATCATTCTTTCATCATGGTTTCATGCTCTTTTAATCGTGTTGTATAATCCTCAATCAAAGGCAGAAAGGCGATGTGCAATCATGGTTTGATCACTAAAAGATAAGTTTTTTCTGTTTTTTTCTCCTTTTTTCTCCTTTTTTCTCCTTTTTTCTCACTTGTTGGAAGAAGAAGATACATTGAGAGGCATGATGGTGAAGTCGAGATAGAAGAAAGGAAGACATGGGTGCTTTCTTAAGAATCCGTGACAGGCTTCTCAATTATCTTGGCATTTCACTTAATTTACTTTCTTCCACCTTAACTCAGTTCACGTTTCAAATTAAAGCTCTCCTATTTATAAGATGACAAATACGAAAGGTAGGCTACTTTATTTTTGAAACTGTTCTTTTATCCTTTTTCCCGTGTACCCTTCCCAGGTACAAAAGCGGCTTCTTCACATCTTTTTTCCCTTGTTTTGGCACGCATGTCCATAGTGCCTTGGAATTATTAGAACTATTAGCTTTTTACTCATGGAAGTGGATGACAGCTAGTTGTGCTTCTCTTGAGACTTTACATTGACTGTCTCTTCATTTTATTTGAATTGTATTTATTCTCGAGGTATTATTTTTTCTCAAACTTAGTTGTATTTGTCTTGAAGCTTTTTTGTTTTTAGTTGACGTCTCTCATGTTGATACCTAGCACTCGAGATGTTGGATCTCGTGTTGTTTAGATATGACCTTGTTCTTGTTGATGCATATCATACTGTTGCCCAATAGAGAAGTAGAATCTGTTTTCCCTTTGTTGGATAATGTCTTGTTTTTGTTACTATTTCGTACTGATAGCTAACCCTTGAGATATTGGTTCTCTTGTGTAGCTATTAGATACAACTCTTTGCTGATGCATAAAGATGCTAGTTCTTTTAAGGTGTCAATAATTAAATGTTAACTTCTTGGCATCTTGTGTTGAGAATTGACATTAGGGTGTCAAGCCTCAGTTCTCTTATATTGTGAGGATATAACTCTCTTATTGTTTGATCATGGAAGGTTATTGTTAATAATATAACAAGATGACTCTTTTACTAATTTGATCATTGAAGGTAATTGTTCATCATGTAACTCAAGGAAGTACGTAAAATGAGAATTGAAAAATTAGAATTTGCATTAAATAAGTCAAATCGATTGACCTGTGTGAATGACTGGTAAAACCTTATGAACCAACTTTCAACATAGTTTATTGTTTGACAAGTTTTGCAGCAGCCTTCACAAATATACCCATCATCTAAGTAATTTGCTACTTATTAGGCTTGAAATGATGCTTTATTGTAGGGTTAAATTTAATAAGGTTAAGATTAAATTTAAATATAGATATTTTTTTATTGGAAGTTGTGAATGATGTGAATAAAGTTAGTTATTATGTTGGGATATGTGAGGGATATGATATAAAGTTAGTTATTATGTTGGGATATGTGAGAGATGTGATATAGGTTAGTCATTATTTTAGTAATGTGTGTAGGATGTGAAATAAAATTAATTTTTAATATTTTAACCAGGATATGTGAGGGATGTGATATAAAGTTAGTTATTATGTTGGGATATGTGAGGGATGTGTTATAAGTTAATCATTATTTTAGTAATATGTGTAGGATGTGAAATACAGTTAATTTTTAATATTAAATTTTATATGTGATGTGATATGCCTGGTTAAAATTAAACCAAGTTAATTTTCAATGGCCAAATAAACGAGGCCTAAATCTTGTGTAATTATTATTTGGACTAACATAAATGTTCTCATCATTGCTCACATGTGTTTTTGTGGTTTTTGAAGGATTATATCCATAGAGTTGGCAGGACTGCTCGTGCCGGGCGCTCTGGTTTGGCAATTTCATTAGTAAATCAGTATGAAGTGGGATCATACATTCAAATAGAGAAGCTTATTGGTTTGTTCTCTTCTCTATCTTACGGCTTCAAGAGAGAAAAAAGGGGTAAATTGCATTCGATCCCATGATGTTGGGAGGGTATTGCAAATTGATTCAATTTTTTGAAAAATCTCAATTTTTGTCTTTGAGGTTATAAAAACACTACAGTTTTGGTCCCTCTTGCAGAATCTTGCCTTTTAGATAGAAATGTGAAATTTGATTATTTTTGAGTAATTTGAATTGTTTATACATTTTAAGTATCATTATACTCTTGTATGCTCACCCTTTTTTAAAAATTTAATCAGAATTTAAAATTTAATCTCTCATCTCTTGCTTTACTCGCTCTAAAAATCAAAAACTAAAAATATTAATATTTTAAAATTATATTTAAAAATAAAAAATTAATGATTAGAAATAATCTTACAATATAATGATAAACAATTGACAATTATGTCTCAATTAAAATTAAACAACAATGAATTTATGACCTCAGGGACCCAAATCGATATTTTAAAAAGTTGAGACCAATTTGCACTATCCTTTTGGCTTTAGGGGCTCAGATGCAATTTACCCAAAAAAAATACCCAGAAACTAATTTATTTTATAATTTTGTTTTGAAGGGATAGAATTACCCAAATTTCTAGTAGAGGAGGCAGAAGTCTTACTGCTTTTAGAGAGAGTGTCAGATGCTAAAAGGATATCTCAAATGGTATTCTAAATATGTACTCGCATTTAGGCCCCATTATATTATTTTCTTAGATCTCTTCTTAATTTTTCAAAATTATTTCTCATTTTTTTTGCAGAAAATGAAGGAAAGTGTTGGGAACAAGAAAAGGAGGAAGAGCGAAGATGCTGATGACGAAGAAACCGAAAGATACGCCATTACCACCAAGAATTCAAAAAGAACCAATAAATTTAAAATGAAGTAGCCTTGAGGTTTTTTAGCAGTTTCTGTTATCTCTATTCCTTGATATGTGTTGACAATTTTCTCTTTTGTTGTTATAATGTTCAGCTAGTTACCTGAATTATAGAAGTATTTAAGGAGCTTTGCATTAGTTTTCAAGTACCTTGTTAGATTTGTTATTTCTTTCTATCGTCAAAGAAATTATTTCTCATTTTTTTTGCAGAAAATGAAGGAAAGTGTTGGGAACAAGAAAAGGAGGAAGAGCGAAGATGCTGATGACGAAGAAACCGAAAGATACGCCATTACCACCAAGAATTCAAAAAGAACCAATAAATTTAAAATGAAGTAGCCTTGAGGTTTTTTAGCAGTTTTTGTTATCTCTATTCCTTGATATGTGTTGACAATTTTCTCTTTTGTTGTTATAATGTTCAGCTAGTTACCTGAATTATAGAAGTATTTAAGGAGCTTTGCATTAGTTTTCAAGTACCTTGTTAGATTTGTTATTTCTTTCTATTGTCAAAGAAGTTCAAAAATTTATGCAACCTGTTGATATTACAGTGGAGAAGGTGCAACATTTAAAAGTGTCTGATTTTATCCTAATTTTTAGTTTAATATTGGAATATGATTTATCCATGTTGTCAATCCCAAGAAATTTGGGATCAAGCCATTGTTGTCATTGTTGTTATTATCGTTGTATAATTTATTTTCATATCTTTAACAAGGATTTATCAACAGTCATGTGAAAAAGATATTCTCTTCTCTTGTACTATATCCTAATCTATCGAGTAAAAAACAACAAAATTTATTGTCTTATTAGCAGATTAGTATATATACGTGTGATCTTGTAAGCATTGAAAGTGCTCTAAATATTAAAAATGTCAAAAAAGTCATGGCTAAACAAGTGTCCTCTAGCTGTTAAAAAGGTTATTTTGCTTTTCCGCTCTCTCGTTAGCATCATGCCTTGATTCACAAAATTATATATATTGATAGATATAGTAAAATCATTTTTATGTTACATTTTTCTTTAATTCAAACATTTATAATATATTCGTTCTAGTGTGGTCTTCGTGTCTCAACTACACTTTTTTTTTAATATGTTTTCATATAGTTTGTTAACATTTGCTTCGAGTTCTTTTCAGTAGAAAAAGAGACAAGTGAAAGATTGCAGTATAATAATAAATTTTATTTCACATTAAAAGCTATTGTTATTCAAATTTAATTGTAATCCTATTAAAGTTAATTTAATTCATGTCAATTCTAAGTGTCAATAAGTATTTTTTTCTCATCCTTAAGAAAAATGAGTATTATTATTTTTAATAATTATAAAATTAAAATATAACTATTACAATTTTAAATATAAATACTTAAAAAAAAGTAGACTAAGATTGCTATTAAAAGTAAGATAAATTAATTGTCATGTATTGCATTATTTAGGTATTGGATTTTAAAATTTTTTGAGTTACATCGAGTCAAGTACAGAGTTGGAGGGGAGGGGGGTTGCAGGTTAAGGGTGAAATTTGAGTACCCATATTTGCCTATTAGGGAAGGGTCGGGGCAGTTCAATTGAGTACGAGTACAAATTACTATCCCTAAAAATCAAGTCTCATGTTGAGAACCCCGTGAGGAGGATTTAAACGTGGAGTGAATTGCGAGATTGATTTTATGTTTTTAATTTTCTAAAATTACTAATATAAATGGAATTGTAAATAGTGCAACTGATTATTTAGCTCACCAAGCTACCCTCGGTGATTTTGACTAGGAAAGAGATATGCTCCTGCCTAATGATTTTTGTAATATTTTCTAAGTGGGTATAATTTGATGTACTCTTTGTAGTCTTTTTTTTTTCTAACAGCTGACATAGGCCATAAATTAAAAAAAAAAAAAAAATCAGGTCTCATGCATTGAGCAAAGTGGCAGACAAAGTTAGAATAACTGATTTCGTAATGGATGCTACGCGAAAAATTGAAATTCACTCATATTTTATTAGATTTGAAATCAACTTAATTTTTCTCCAGTTAGTTCGCTCGAAATCAACTCCTTAAATGTTTTTCCCTTGTGAGCAAACTAATTCCTTATAAGCTAGATATAAATTTTTAGAGAAAGTTGCATATATTTTAGCCTATCAATTCACAAATTTTGAATCATATCACTTAAGTCCATGTGGTTGTCGATCCGTTGTCGCTATCTCCCTTGATCTTAAAATTTCATATGTTTGGTCTAAATTGATTGTAACAAATAATAAATTATCAATCTCGAAATTCAAAATCTATAGACCATCATGTGAAATCCTAGAGACCAACTTAGAGACTTAAATATTATAATTTAAAATTTATGCGTCAGTCTGTTGAAGTAGTCTTTAAGATCACCTGCACACAAAGCTAATGTCATACAGCATAACGTACGAGCCTGCGTTTTTGGTTTCATTTGTCATGCACTAGAGTTTTTTCATACAAAATGAGAAGATATGCTGAAATTTTGCCTCATTAATGCAAAATTTATTACAAATTATATCTTTCATACTATATATATATATTTCTCTTAATTAATATATATATATATATATGCATTGATGCATGCAAACTTAATTAGCATCAATCAGTGGGTTCAACTATGACTTCATGGATGAGCAGGCCTCCCTTCCACCTTCCTCTCCAAATCTCATACATGCCGAAATGAAGCGTACTGCTCCTGTCGCCGGAATGCGGCAGGTGGACGACGAGGGAGTGTTTGGCCGGAGCGTCGAAGATGTCGCCGGGATTGTGGGCGCTGAGATCAAGCTTCTTCCACTGGCGCTTCTCCTCCCCCACCCTCGCCATGAAGTAGACGGGTCCGCCTCCCCAGCCGAAGTTATCTCCCTTCAGCTCCAGCCTGAACTTCACTGCGTAGTTTTTGTTCCCCTTCAACTTATCCGTGCTCACCTTCCCGCTCACCTCCAGCCAGCTCACCTGCAGGAGCTCAGCGGGGCCACTGCGCGCAGATTCAACTCTTCATTAATGGTGATGATCAGTACTAAATTTCATTCATGCATGATTGAATTTTAAAGCGTTCTATTATATATATATATATATATATAT
>KZ451916.1:1680435-1726079 GCA_002786265.1 Apostasia shenzhenica
ACCTTCTTATATAAATCCTCAAAAGCCATATTTTTTGCATTGCCTATTGCTTTCTTAGACTCTCGTCGAGCCACTTTATATTTCTCCCACTTATCATTATTTTTGTTTTTACACCAATCTCTATAACAAATCTTCTTCTCCTTAATTTTTTCTTGTACATCATCTTATCATTATTTTTGTTTTTGTACCTACATGAGCATAAAAATGCCATACAAAGCATTTTTATTTTTATTGCAAATATAATAATTTTATCTCATTAGTTTTCTACTTTGTTTGGGCATTAAAATATTTCTTATGGCACTTGTATGCTTCATATGGGTATAAAATTCCCATACCAAGCATAAAAATACTTCATATACTTATACAATAGTTTCTACACTGTTTTATGCTATGTGCTCGAGCGAGCCCCAACCATGAAACTAGCATGCCCTTATTGGGTGCCGAACAACCTATGTGGTGGGTTGTTCGAACCCGATAATTTCTCTCATTAGAAGCTCACCAGATCAGCATGTTATCTCATAAGCACTCACAAGATGATTGTGATCTTCAAGCTAAAGTTAACTATTGACATTAACATATGAACAATGCCACATAATCCTAAGAAGACAATAGGTTTATCTATTTGATGAATTCATTGTTTAATGTACATTAATTCTTCCATCCAATCAATAAATTCATTGTCAAAAGGTCCTAAAACTTTTTGAAAGCTATTTGTGAGGCTACATGTCATTTTCTTTTAACACATATATTCAACTATCTAAAAGGGGAAAATACATAGATAGTGTTTGTGGAGTTCTCCTATTCTAATGGGGAAAGAGGTCGCCTGAGTACTAGGAATCTTAAGTTCATACTACCATCAAAATTTTCAAATGATGCAGGATAAATTGTGATGTTTAGAACTAAAATCAAAGAAAGAAAAAAATACATAGATAGTGATTCTTCATGTAAAAATTGAAGGAAGTGAAACAAGGAGGAAAGATCAGCTGCTTCAAATGATCCCAGATCCAAACTTACATTTACAGAGATACAAATTAATACTGAGCACACGGCCGTGGAAGCCTTTAGCAGATCCCGCTTACATTACAGCTAAAAAAACCCTAAAAGTGCAAATCGAAGCTATAAGAGATTGAGGTCGTCAGGATCTACTACTACTAGCAATCTATATCAAGTACCACATCGGCACAAAGAAAGCACTGAAGATACAAGAAATCGTACCGATCAGGTGCCGGATCAGCGGCCGCTCCCGCCGCCACCGCCGCCACCGCCTTCCACTTTGCCCTGCCCTCGATCGCCGCCGCCCACGATGGCGGCGAACGCCCGGCTGAAGTCCTTGGCTATCTCCTTCTTGATGGATCCCCTCTCTGGGTAGGGATTCCCCTTTCCCGCACGCTCCCTCGGCGCCCTCGTCGCCCTCGGCTGGTTCTCGCTCTCCAGTGGCATCGCCTCGCTGCTGCCCCAGCTCAGTATTTGCCAGGGCCGTGCTGGTGCGCAAGCTCAAATAAATAGAGGGTGAAAATATAATTTATATTATCTTTTAGGGGATAATTACATCTCCACCTCTACATCAGACCATTATTTCAAACAGATACATAAAACTAAAGATATTCCATCTAAATCCTAACTAAAACTTATTTTATATCAATCCTTTTTAATAATTCTATTAATTTTGATCATTTATTCTTCTTCCACACGTGGATAAAACCGTCCACACGTGTGCAAAGACGTGTCATCTATTCTCACGTTTCCTGCCTTATTTTTTATAAGGATAATTACCTACATGCCACATAATTTAGTTTTATTTATGTTTTACTCATCCATTTTTAATTAATTCTGCTATTCACACTCAACAAAATCTTACATACACATATTTGAGTTAAAACTTAATCAAAATCTATTTGAAAAAAATATTCTATTAGTAAATCATTAAAATTATATTTTTACTCTTAATGGTACATATTTTTTTCTTTCTCAATACTATACTAAAGCGTTGATTTGTCCTAAAATTAATTCGCGTTGCGGATGTCTCCTTCCTTTGCCGCCACCTAAACATTAAAGTTTTAGGATTTTCACTCAAAATATATTTAAATATCCTTAAAATAATATGATGAACGGCTCAGATTTTTTGTAATCTAACTATAGTTATATATATCATATGTAATAACATATCATTTTTTAATAATTTATTTCAACTGTATTAAGTAAGCTTATTCAGGTTATTTTTTTAGTATATTTTATAATGGATGTAGCTTCGAAAATTTTGATCAAACTCATTATATAATTTTAATGAAATTAAAATTGATCTTTTAATATTATCTTTCTTATATATAATATATAAACAAAAATAAATTTTAACAGTAAATATCACATTATAAAAAATAAAAAGTTATGTATGTTTCAATAAGTTGATCAATAGTGAGTTAGGAATCTATTCAATAGATTATTTGCAAAATTAAACTCGTAATCTATCGAATAATTTAGTGAATTAATAATCTTTTATTTATCAATTTATTAATTAATTTATTACACTGTAAAGCAAAATCATTCTAAAAATTATTTGTAAATAAAATTATGCAATGATAAATTTAGTTATATTTACTATATTTTACCAAGTTATTATTGTACTTTTTGTGATAATTCAATTTTTTTTTTATAAATATTCAATTATTATGGAAATACCATTTATACAATTTTGGCCAAATCTTTTATGAGTTTTGATTAAAAAAATAGCCATACTCATCTTCTCTATTTTACTGTGTACTATACATAATTAGTGTCGATAATAAAATAATAAGCTCTGTTATGTATGTATTGCTCAAAAGTGTGAGTAATACATGTTCTACCCTTATTTTTTTATGAGATAACTATTTTTATATTTATTTTGATGGAATAATTATTTCATAAAAATTTTTATTATATATTTCGTAGAATAAGCTTTCCTTCCTTCTTCCCAACGACTAGCTATTCCTTATGATTTAAAATTATTATTCTAACTCTTATTATTCATAAACATATACACATATACGTGTATATATATATATATATAAGCATACATGCATACATCATTATATATATACTTATATGGGTTATATTTATTTAATTATTTGTGTAAAATTAAATTTAATAATAATAAATAATAATAAAAATTATTAAGTTATATTCAGAGGTATTTAGTAATTTCTTTGCTATTTAACTTTTTTCTCTCATCCTATTTCATTCAAGTAAGAAAAAGAATTAACATTTTATTCTTCTTAAAATGACAATTATATTTTCACAAAAAGATAATTTTATGTCACCTTTATCGTATTCCGTTAAAGTAAATATATTGTAAGAGTTAAATTCACATAATAATTCAGTAGATCAAATTCAAATTCACTTTTAAATGATTTTTGTCTAATATTTTTAGTGATTTTTAAACATTTTAACC
This sequence comes from Apostasia shenzhenica, assembly GCA_002786265.1. Classification (NCBI taxonomy): domain Eukaryota; kingdom Viridiplantae; phylum Streptophyta; class Magnoliopsida; order Asparagales; family Orchidaceae; genus Apostasia; species Apostasia shenzhenica. Next base: position 1,683,860 of record KZ451916.1, read on the forward strand.
TTTAAGCTCAAGGAAGGACCTAACTGTAAAAAAATTAGAAATGTGTGACTCAATTAAAATTTCCAATCAAAGAAAATAACAACGCATATTTAATGGCCCCTTGATTGTATATATTACAAGGATTAGGATAAAATTACAGGAGAAAATGGGTAAAAATAAACTGTGAAGTCTAGTTCGTGATTAGAGTAATTTGAGGGTACTTTTCTCAAATTGTTCCCGTCATCAATTATAGGCTAATGACGTCATGTGGGTGACGTCACGAATTCGTGTCGTAGTAAGATTTCCTTCACGTGCTCTCCTTTTCTTTATTAAAAAAAAAAACACGTGCACTCTTTTTATCTCCACGTTTTTATTGAATTTTTCATCCCTACATTACAAAATAGAAATAATTATCCCTGAGTTAATAACGCAAGATTCACATTTTTTAAATTATAATATTAAAGTCCCTGAATTTTAATAAATTATTAAATAAGTCCTTCTTTTATTTTTTTTATTACTATTTTTTTTAAATTACTAAAATACTCCCTCAATCTCCTCCCGATCGCCGCGCACACGGGCAGCTGCCAGCAGGTCAGGTGACAGCGCGGCATGTGCGACCCGCCGCCGCACTGCCGTCGCCGGTGCGGCCGCCGACCGGTCGCGCGGCCGTCGCCTGTGCGCCGGGATCGAAAGAATATAGAGAGGACGCCTCTCTCTCCTCTCGATACCCGTACACGTGCGCGGCCGTGGGTGGGTCGTACATGCCGCGCGGCCATCGGGAGGAGAGATAGGCGGCCCCTCTCTCTCCTCCCGATCCCGGCGCACGGGCGACGGCCGAGTGACCGCTTGTGGGTCGCACGGGTCTGGCGATCGCAGCGTCGCCCATGAGCGGGGATCGGGAGGGGAGAGAGAAGCGCCTCTCTCTTTCCTCTCGATCCACGACATGTGCGACGGTCGCGCGAGCGTTGCGCGTCCGCCGGAGGGTCGCACAGACTGCGCGGCAACCAGACCCACCGGCGGCCGTGCAACGTCGTTTGTGCGCGACGATCGGAAGGGAGGAGAGGGAGAGAGAGAGAGAGGCTGAGGGGAATTTTGGTAATTTTTAAAAAAATTTAATAATAAAAAATTAATAAAACTCATTTGATAATTTGTTAAAATTTTAGGACTCCGATGTTATAATTTAAAAAATATGAATCTGCGTGTTATTAAGTGTTAACTCAGTAATCTAGAAATAAATTTCATAATTTTATCATATTTATCAATACATATTTTCAAATCAAATAATTATTTCTTTAAATAATATTATATAACATCAAAATAATATTAAACTAAATATTTTTTTAACAAAATAATAAACATAATCCTGCTAAAATTATCCCTTTACTAAAATATTTCTAAGTTTATAAAATTACTTTTAATAATTTCTTATTTTATCTTTTCTTATCATCTTCTTTTTATATTAACATAATCCAATAACACAATTCAATTTACTGAAACTTCTATCAACTCTCTGAACTTATTATCAATTAAAGCTACATAATTTTCTCCAAATATATTTACCTTTTATTATATTCTATTATGTATAACCACACGAACATTTATATTTTTATAATATTTATTTTATTTATATATTTTAATTTATAAACTAATTTTATTAGTGTTTTATAATAGAGATTTTTACCCGTATGACACAAAAAATTTCAATATTTACTTATTAGACACCCTAAAGTTAAATATGACATTACACACACTTATTTATTTTAATTTTACAACCAACACACCCTAGTTAAAAAATTCTTACATTTTATTTAAATAAACCATACTTAAATTATATTTTAACTTAAATAAAGTTCATAGGAATAAAATCTAACCCTCGGTGCACCTTAACTTAAATCTTACATGTTAAAAACTATTTAAATCTATTATTTATGTAGAATATTTTAAATCTAATCGTTAGATGCTCATCTTAACAATTAGATTTAATTTAAGATACAAAAGGGGTTAAATTTTATTCCTATGAATCTTATTTAAGTTAAAACATAACTTAAGTATGGTTTACTTAAATAAAATGTAAGTATTTTTTAACTAGGGTGTATTGGTTGTAAAATTAAAATAAATAAGTGTGTATCATGTAATATTTAACTTTAGGGTATCTAATAAGTAAATATTGAAGTTTTTTTATCATACGGGTAAAAATCCCTTTATAATATTTATTTTTAAAAGTCAATAAATTTTTTAAAATATATAGTATTAAAAAAAGTAAATATAAATTGTATTTTCAAATGATCTAATGCTAAAAGGAGTTAGCAAATCAGTCTTTCCAGATTCCACAGCAAAATATAGAGATTTACAGAAATACCCTCAGCCATCAGGCATCAGGATCATTACAGTGAGAGAGATCAGAATCAGCCAAAAGCAGACTCACGTATACTGAGGGCGGCTTTTGAAAGGTTTGCTTCCAGTTCATTGAGTTCATCGATGTCAAGATCATCATCGTCTTCTTCATCGTCGTCGGCAAGCATAGACTCATCGTGATCGGCTTTTGAGCTGCTCGGTTCATCTGGTTGGCCGTCTTGATCATCTATTTTCTTAACCTTTTTTTTTCCAATTTTAAAATGTTAGCCGTGAAAAACAAAAAAAAAAAGATGAAATAAGAAGCGTAAGAAAAAGCAACAACAAAGATTTAATCCGAAGAAAGAATAAAAGAATGAAACTATATGATACTTAGACTACTTAAATCTTTTATCTATATTACATTCACGTGATTCATCTTCATCAACAACAATAATAGAAAGTGGCGCTTTCTCCTAAACAATGGGAAAAGAGCATATATGAGTACCACAGTCTCAGATTTAAACCGCACCACTGCAATTTTCATAAAAGGGAGAAACTTCAGTGTCCCGGATTGGACAAGCCATCGCTAGCCACAACGTGCACATCCAATTTTTTCTTGCTAATCTTTGAAAGCAAAGGGTTACGAGAGGAGACTCCATGGAGGTGCTGCAACTCATTCACAATAGCTTGTTTTAATACGGAATCACTCGACGCCAGTTAGATCTCATACGGTATGTATGGAACTATTCAGATCAGCAACAAGGAAGGGAACAATAGGTTGGTATCACTAGTATATCAGAACGTCAAATGAAACATCACATTCAGCATCAGCAACCAGCAAATAGAGCTCTAGATGGAATATTAGATAACAATTTGGCACCAAGCAAGCGTCTACGCATACTAGCAATGCTAACAAAAGATCTTAGAACCCATGCAAACTCGCATAAAGATATTATCGTTGAGCAGATTACAAACATTTTGCTTTCATTCCCTTTTTATAAAATTACATATGTATCACGTAATGTAAATAGTGCGGCCGATTTTTTGGCTCATTATGCTACATTAGGCAATTTTCGTTGGGAAAGAGATATGCCTCTTCTCATTGCTTTTGGTAACATCCTCAAGGAGGATGCTAGTTGACTTTTATAATATTTATAGTATTATTTTAGTTTAATGCTATGGCTTGCCATCTTTCAAAGAAAAAAAAGGGCTACGAGAGGCAATATCTCAATGTAATGCTGCCAGCATGCCGTTACAAAGTCTAATTCAAATAGAAAGAGAATTTTAGAACTGATACCCAAGAAGAGGTCTAGATTTTAAGAGAAGATGATGCGTTTACATGGAAATATGTTTAAGATATAAAAAGAAAAAAATATTATGACTAGCAGTGATCTGATAACTTGTCAACAAGCATTAGCCTAGCATTGCATAATACTGATCGTTGCTTCTCTAACTTAATAAAAATAAAAAATCCAACAGCTCCTCTCCTCGCATGGCATAGGAGCAGGTCCCTTGCACAGCTGAGCTGGAGGGTCCGCGGTCCCTTAATAAGAAAACAAAAAGAATGATTTTGTTCACCGGTTCTAGTCTGATTCTGGACCAGATCACCTGGCCCAGTGAACGGGAAGAATGGGTCTACATCGGTTCCGAACCCAAAATTGGCTTGTGTTCGGACAGGATTCACACCAGACCAACTCCAGGTCGAACCAGTCCAATAAGTAGCATTATTCGGGGGCATATAAAATATAAATAAAAAACATTAATAAAGACAAAACTATCAAAATAATTTCCAATGAAGTTAATAAATCATATTTTTATGGATCATTCCTGTGCTTTATATGCCATTAGAGTCATTCAAGGAATCAAGATTGTATTAATCAAGAAAGTTGATCTTACCATGTCGAGATCATCAAATTCTTCTCTATGGTACTTCTCATAAGCCTCAGCATCATCCACAAACAAGCTAGCATCTGAAAGAAATAGCTCCCGACCACTGAAGGAAGAGTTCCATTATGATATATTAGCTCTAATATTACACGACCTCATCAAACAGAGACAAAAACATTAACATACCTCATGCGATCATTTTTCGCCCTCTCTGCCTGAGTTGCAGAAAGGGCAACTTCCTTTTCTGCCATCTTCTTCCTCTTCCATTCTTGAAACAGCTCAGGAGTCATTGGAGTTGAAGTGGGAACTTTTGCACGCTTTAATGAGATAGAACAACAATGATGAATTATTTCAAAGGAATAGCACAATCTTTGAAGAGAGAAAACCTCAAAATGACTAGTTAGGAGCAACAGACAATGTGCTAAACTAGGGGTGTTGTGTTTAAGGAATTACATTTTCGACACCAAAATCTTCGGAAAATCACATAAAATTTTGAAACGTTGACATAAATTTTCATATTTACCAACAAGCCACTAAATATTTGTTAAAAATCATAGCTTGCCTTTTGATGTTGAATTTTCCAAATTTACAAACAAGCTACTAAATAGTTGTTAATGAACTGAAACTTGCATTTTCTTTAACTCTCTTACAATCTAGTTGATAATCACCAAACCATGGTAAAGTATTACTATCCCCATTTCTGCTGATTCCTCACAACCCATCAAAGCTCTTGCTTCAGCAGCATAAATGCATGACCCAAGGGTTCTCTAAAGACAGCCATTGTCAGTAATCAAAGGGTTTGGCTACCTACAAACATAAATACAAACCATATACAGATGGAATATTCTGTCAACATGTTAATGTGAATCACATAACTGAAGTTAGATTACATCATAGAATTTAGTGTCTTGCAAACAAATGAAAAGATTCTAGCGTCACAAATATAACATACCAAGATCTTGACGGCATAAATTTCCTCTTTGTATTTGCATATAACTTTGCATGCACTGATGCCACAGATGTATACACAATGAAACAATTACTACCTGGTCCTCTATCTCCTCTTCGATGGAAATCTTTTCAGTTTCCTCGTCCAACAAGGCCTTCATCTGAGATTTTAATATGTATCCAGGAGGCAGAGCATGCCTGTAGTGGCAGTCTTTCCCACCATTAGGGCACACCCAAAACCAGCCATACTGTTTCTTCTCAACCGTCTCCAGGAAGTATTTGCAAACCTGCATAGAAATCACCTAAGATTCAAACAAGCTGTAAAAAAAGCTTAGTTTTGAGCACTTATCAGTTATCTTTCAGCGATGTATCATAGAAAATGGAATATTGGAATTTATCCGTGAGTATTTGTGTCTGAGGGTTTACATTGCATTAGTTACTGAAGTTTGGGAAAGCAAAAATATGCATCTAGGATGTGAATGGTAAATTACACTACCAATAAAAAATTTGCATTACAACATATTTCACATCATGATTGACTTGCATGTCTTCCTTTAAGTGTGGGACTGATGCGGAAAAGTATTGTGTCATTTACAAAGGGTTTTCAAGGTTAATCCCGACAGTGCACGTGGCATCAAGTTGAATCGGACAAAACCATATCATCCAACCCAAGCCAAACCGTGATTCCCAAACCCCATTTGAAGGAGTTCAGTCCATCTTTACGTACAATCCCAAGCAAAGGATTCCCAACAACCTCCATAACTTCAACAAGAAAATACCTTCATAGACTTTACAGTAGTCTCCAAGTTCCAATTTGGAAAGGGGCGAGGTCACTAGTGAATGATTTAGTCCATTGCATGTGAGAAAAAAAGATTCCCAAGGGGGAACAACCAAAAAAGGGTTGAGGTCAACCATAGATTGGCACTCTTCCCAGTGGAGTCATCTACCTCAGCTTCTACAACCTTATGTACCACTCGTGGCAGGCGCTCGGGTTCGAATGTCTTGCACCTGGCTCCAAACGAAAGCGAGTTGATTCTCTTGACCTTTGGCGCCAAGCTCTTTTGGGGTTGAATCCCTTTTTTCTTTTCGGAGAGAGTTTGATCTCCTAAATCTTTACCTGACCTCCACTGCTTGCCAGGTCAGTGATCCAGATTTCTCAAAGTCTCAAACGATGGCCACGATCCTTGCAACAAATGTGGCATACGTCCCTAGCGACCTGCCCCCACTAGGCCTGTATGGTTGTACCTTTAGCAGGCGAAGGAGTATTAATGCCATATCCATGATAAGAACGTGCCTCATCAAAAACACAATTACCCGACAACACTAACACACTAATTGGCCAAGTGGCAGCACCTCAGCAATCCTCCCCATGCTTGTGACAGGCAGGCGACAATCTGAATCAAGATTGACTTCTCCAAGTAACCAAGGCCTCCTCTAGTGACTATAAATAGCACCTTTTTTTGCCTTCAGTAGGATCTTTTTTGTCTCCCTTGAACCGACAATGCACAAAGACTAAGGGGGGGAGGGGGGGGGAGAGAGAGAGAGAACATAGACCAATGCATCAAGAAGCAACCCGACACCTTTGAGGACTAAGTCCTACATCTTTGTACTTAATGACAGATTTCATCCTCCCCTTCCTCCAGAGACTGCCTCTTGTAACCCCCTGGATGGTTCTTTAAACCATGAAAGAAAACTTGGAAGTACAAACTTTCTATTGTTAATACAAAATTGACAATAAGTATCACACAATCTTTTTTCAACCATCATTTGAAAATAAATTTTCGTGGGATGAAAGGTATCTTTTGATTTAAAAGGCCTTGTTTGATTAAACCCAAAAAATAATCAAACTTTTCCAAAAACATTTTCATTCTATATTTATTTCACATCATGCATTTAAATATAAAAAAAATAATATTATTTCACATCCTACACAAATTTTAATATTAAAAATTAACTTTATTACACATCCTACACATACCTCAATTACAAAATCAACTTTATTTCATATCCAACACAATTGACAATAATTAAATAACTTTATTTTACGTCATAATATTAATATAATTTTCTCTCTCTATATCTTAAAAAACTTAAAACACTCAAAAAACGTACTCCAACCAAACGAAGCCAAAAACTAAAATTGATCCACTTAACCTAAAGTAGAACTTCCGGCAGAGATTACCAAATGACATTCAAAAGTATGTGTGAATGTATTAACTTCAAAAATATGCATGTGAGATTCATATAATCAAATAATCATTATACAGCCACATATAACCCAAAAACTGCAGGTGTTCCGAGCATTAAACAATAAAAACAATGCCTTAATCCAAATTGTCCACACTATGTGCATGATGACAAAGGATTTTGTACAGAGGGTACAGGCCTACTGCAGAGTGGGTTGTTTACTTGTCTCACACTGGAAAATGAAAAATTCCACAAGAAAAAGAAGAGAGACAGGAACATTAAAAAAACAACTTTTTATACGGAAAACCATGAAAAGAAGAAAAACCACGAGGTGGAGAAAAAAGTTTCACTAATGGAAATGAGTGTAGTTTGGGATTACAAGCTTTTCCTACAACAGCCAAGAAGGAAGCTTGAAGTTCAGAAAGAGGGAAAGCCAGATAACATTGACCCAAAAAAAGGATCATAAAGCCTTTACTGTGATATAACTTATAGCAGCTAGAATGCAACTGTATTTGCTTCGTCTTCGGAGAAGTAGTGGCAAGCTACCATGTGGATCATTCATTAACTGCCAGACGTCATGCTTGTATTAAAGGGGAGCTGTTGTGATGATGCCACCCACTACCGATGGGCTCGATTGCAACCATGAAAGATGCTTTCCATTAATGTTGACTTGGCATTATGTGCAGATGTATCCCTCGAGGAACATAAAGGATGTCAGAGAGCTCAACCACGGGAATAAGTTCATCAAGGGAGTACATGCTAATGTCAAAACATTGAGCCTCCAAGATGGAGGTGAGGGGGATATGTTCGCTGTGAAATGTTGGACCTCAAGACTGGACTTCAACCTTGGAGATTGGATATTCATGGAGTAAAGAAGCCAAAGCCTCGAGATGAGACAAAGGATTTTGGCGTGGCCCTTTGCCTTTCACTCTTGCTACAAGGATGTCTAACATGAAAGCACCGCTGCCAGGATTAACAGTGTGATAAAATTGTTTCCTATTATAAGACTATATATGGTAATATAGCTCTCTATACATGATAATCACCCCACTCACATGTATTAATCTTGGCGTAAAAGGCATCATACAGCATTTATAGCTTGCACATAGAGTAAGTAAGAGTTAACACTTCAAGAAAAATTTGATCCCTGTCAATTGAAATTTTTGAAAAGTTTTCTGCATACGAAATTATGCTCTCACAAGTATTAGATATGCATGCAGTGAAACTTCGCTCTACAGGATTCCGTGTGCATCCCTAGTCAAATTCTTAGCTGCTATCACAACATACTGCCAAATCAAAATTTGATAAGAAGGGAAACATACAATCTCAGTTGGCTTGTTTTGATTATATTCCGATTTCTTTGACTCAACAACTTTTTCAAGCGTTTCTTGATCCCAATCCTCCATTGTCCCTAAAGCCCAAATTGGATGAATCACAGTTAGTCAACTAACACCAACTGAATATAAAATGGAATTATAAAGTTGCTTACCATCTCTCTCCTGATCACGTTTATCACTATAAATGTCAATCTTCTCGCCCTTCCTTTGCACATTCAAATCATGAGAAAACTTGCACTTGAAACCTTTGGCACATTGCCCCGCCTTAAAGAACTCACACAGGATAGACTTCGGATCAACACCTAACCATTGCCCAGAGGAAATAGAGCAGATGAAATCGATTTAAAACCAGTATATAGCTTCAGAAGCAAGGATTGAGATAATACATACCAACAGGAACTTTGGCCTGGCTAACCGCGACCTTAAATAGATCATTCAGCTCCTTCTCTCTAGTCTTCTCCTCCTCCTTCTTCTTCTGCTCAAAATGATAATTTCAAGGGAAGGAAAGAAATTTTTTAACGATACGAGGATGATTCTGAACTAGAAGAAAGAGAACCACAAAGAGAGAAGACATCATTGCCTTGGCCGCCATTTTGGAAGCGTCGGGCTTCGGCTGGACTGCCTGCTGGAGGCTCTGCACGTACTTCTGGACATTTTTGCTCTTGCTCTTGTTCTTGAGGCCGAAGGTCTTGTCCTCGACGATCTTCTGCTTCTTCGCAAGCTCCGCCTTAGACTGCTGCTTCGGCGGCATCTGGGATCCGCATCAAGATGGAAACTCCCGCGGGAGAAGAAACCGTCGATCGGGGATCAGACAAGCTCTTCGTGCTCCTCTCTCCCTCTCTCGCTCTCGCTCTCGCTCTCGCTCTCGCGCTCTCTCTCTCTCTGCGCGAAGAAGGCGAAGAATGTGCAGGGTTTCGCCGTCCATTCGCTTCGCAAGGATTCGTTCGAATCTTTAAGAGTCGCGCAGAGCATCAATGGCTAGTAGGACCGGACATGAGCCATCTGCTACCGTGCTCGGTTTGGCTTCTTTTTTTTTCTTTTTTTTTTTTATGAAAAACTTTTTTTTATATATTTTTTTTATCAAGATTGGTTTGGCTTCTCTAGATCCTAAAATAGTTAAATTAATCAATCAAGAAAATCAATCACTAAAAAAATTTAATTAATATTTCATTAAAATTTAAATTTATCATAAATTTTAATATTTTTATTTTATATAAAACATAAATTTTAACATTAAATTTTAATTTTATTTCACTTTTTTTTATAAATTTTAATATTAAATTAATTTTATTTCACATTATTTAAACCTTTTTAAGATATTACAATTTTTTAAATAATTTAAGAATTAAATTGCTTTCATACATTACCTTTAATTAACAGTGCCACCCTAAAATGGGCCAATAAATATTTTAGTCTTAAATTCACATTAAACTCAAATTTAAGTATAAAAAATAATTTTATTTTACCTTTTTTTATGTCAACAACAAAATTTATAAAAATATACTATTACTAAATTTAATATAATAATTAATTTTAGTTTATATTTTATATAAATTTTGATACTAAAATAATTATATTTTAATTCATTCAAATATAATAATATTTTTTATAAATACATTTTTAATAGGGTAAATTGCATTTGAGTCCCCATAGTAGATAATTATTATCATTAAAAACGCTTTCATTATTTCTTAAAAAAACAATGTCACATAATTAAAAAGCGCTAGTATTGCAATATTTTCTTTCAATAATTGATTTTATGAAAATTGACATTGTAAATTTTTTTTTAAAAAATGGTTTATGAGCTTGCTTGTATTTTAAACAGAATATATCTCATCACAAGTAAATTTTAATATTAAAAATTTACTATTTTTATAATATATATAATTTAAAATAAAAAATAATTTTATTTCCATCTCATATATATACCAAAATAATAACTTATATCATATCTTAATTTAAGTTTATTTCACATAAAATAAAAAATAATTTTATTTGACATCTCATGTATATATTAAAATAATAATTTATATCACATCCCATATATATATATCAAAATACTCGATTCGAGTATTTTGGCCTAGATGTGAAATAAAATTGATATATTTATTGAAAATTATTGAGAATTATTATTTTTAAAACTAATATCATTTTGGTTCTCGCACCAAACAGAACCATAATAATTAATTTTATATCGCATCATTTATAATTCTCAATATAAAAATATCTTAATTTAAGTTTAATTTTAACATTAATCATTGCAGAACAAGAAAACCTTAATTATAAAAATTGAAATAAATAAAATAATTTGAGGGTTGGATAACACATATTTCATATTTCAACATTATCTTGATGTTATGTCATATTATTTAGATATCATAGCATCAAGATATTAATTTTTAATTGATAATTTTATAATTTTTTAAAAAATTATTTAAAAATGTCAAACCAAATAATTATTTTTTTTACATAATATGATAGATATTAAAATAATATTAAATCAAATTCTCCCTAAATATATTATATCAAATCTATTTCTTTGGCTTATTAATAAGCTTGTCAATTGATCGGATCATGACCCGATCCGATCCGAGTTCTGATCCGATTAAACCGTTAAATGAATTTTTTTTACCTGTCAATCCGCTCCATTTACTGACCCAATCCATTTACAAATAAATAAATCGGATATGGATCACCATTGACCCGACCCATTTAAAATCTGATCCGTTTATGTAATCTAATTTGTAGCTCAGATAGGAATACATTGTGGGTAATAATCTTTTTGTTGGAAGGTTCAAGTAAAGAGTGACACTATAATTAATTAATAAAAAATTCTCACAGATTTTATTAGTAAATTATAATTTATAGTGTTCAATTTATATTTCACAATATATATGTATATATATTACAAATACTGATTTTTATATTAAAATATTTAATTAATTCATAAAAATATAATATTCTTCTGTTATTTTATTTCCAATAAATTTAACATTATTTTAAATTTGGTTATAAAAATTACTTAAAAATAATTACTTTTATCGTAAATGGATTAAATCCGAAAACCTGAGTTCCGAACCGATTTGATTTTCGACCTGAGAGGATATGGATCGACCATGACCCGATCCTATATATAACCTGATCCTATATATATGGATTTGGATCCGGATCAGAGTCAACCCGACCCGAATCCGGTCCGTTGACAGGTCTACTTATTAATACAACAGCCTTATCATTGATCCGCGTTTATAAAAAAGGAAAAAGTTTTTCGAAGCAGATTGTATCAAAAGAGAGTTGCGCGAAGTCGACCATATCTCACACAACATCATATAGGCTATAAAGCCCAGCATCATCACGAGAATCAACAGCTACAAGTAGATCTTGTTATCGATCATATTATCGACATATTATTTTCATTCCAGGACTGTAAGTTAATTAATATATGTAATGCACAATAAAAAAACGACGAATGATTTTTTGTGCATAATATTATATTAGGTAAATTTTGCGGGGAGAGGAGTATACCACTTCACATCAAGGTTTTCAGAATCGGACCGGACCTGCCGGTTCGACCGGTTCAACCGGGAACCGGCCCAAGGTCCGGTCTAGTTCAATATTAGACCCGAAATTAAGTAAAAATCGGGTTGGACCGGTAAAAATCGGTCCAACCGCCAAACTGGATAAACCGGAATTATTATTTGAGCTTCTTATTTTATTTTTATACATTAATATTTGGGCATTAATATTTTAATATGATGCTATATTTTGAATAATAATTATTTTATATAATGGATGTTTAGCTAATTTATTATTTTTTTATCATGAATTTATTTCGAATTGTTATAAAAGAGACAGAGTATTTTGAATGACAAATTGACAAGAAAAGCAATTATATTCGTTTTGTTTTGTAATTTTTAATTTTTTATATATTTCTTGTAGTAGTAAATTTTTTAAATTACTTGTACTATTTTTTTCAAAATATTTTTTATCATATTTTAAAAATTAATCTCAAATTTAGAAAATTTATATTTAATTATGATGTAATTATTAAGTCATCCGGTTGAACCGATAAAACCATGAACCGGTCGATTGATCGGTTTGATTTTCGGTCCGGTTCTGAAAACCTTGCTTCCCATAGATCTCTGCAACATTCTCAAAAGATATCTTAATTTTTATACTTTATTTTTCTGTATTTTAGTTTAATACTATGATAATATCATCTTTAAAAAAAGAAAAAAATTCTTGCATCTCGAGTAAAGCCAGCATTTTTAATCGAAATTAGGAACTCGATTGAAATTCACTCAATTTTTATTCGAATTGAAAATCAATTGAGTTGTGTTTCGAATCATTTCTTTAACTCGAGTTAAATTTGACATGACGTGCCTCTATTGACATCTAGACAATGCTCTTTCTAGATACAAGAATTTCTCAAAATAGAATCCGCTTTGGGTATATTTCGTAAAGATGAAAATAAGTTTTCATATTAAAAATAAAAATTTTTTATCAAAAAATTACAGAATAAAAATAAGTTCTCAAGTTTGAGCAAACTTGGATGATTAATTCAAATTGATCAATCGATAGATTTTGAAACAATTTTTTGAATAGGTTCGTATTAAATTACAAATTTAATATGTCAAATAGAGTAAATTATTTATAAGCATAACTTCATTTGAACTCACGAGAAAAGTCTTTAATTTCACATAAATCTATAAAATTTAAAATTTTTAATATTTATATGTTAAATTATTATTTTAAAAAAGTAAAATATATATTTAAAATTATAAGTTAAAATATATTAAAAAATTTTATAAACCTACATAAAATAAAATTAAAAATCTATCACAAGAACTCAAATAAAATTAACCCAAAAAGACTTATATATTTGTAAAATTTAATTTTAATAAAACTAATTTTAAATTTAAATAAAAATATTCTTTATTAAAAATTATGTAAAATAAAATTAATTATTATATTAAAATATAAAAAAAATAATATAAATTAATTATTTTTTTAATATATATACATATATATATATAAGAGGAGAAATAAAATTAATTTTATTTTAAATTGTATATATATATATGATAAAAAAATAGAATAAATTTTAATCTTAAATTTATAAATAATATAAAAAATATTACTTTAAAATTAATTAAATTAATTTTAAATTAACCAAATAAACAGTATTTCTATGTTTATATTTTACTCATAAGCCCAACATACAGAATTTTAAAACCTCTACTTTCTTTGTTCATGGATCATATTTAGACAAATCCTTTTTATATTGATTTCAAATTTATGACAAATTGTTATGTAAAATAATATTTTTATCTCACACTCAATACTAATTTTAATATTAAATTTAACTCTATCTCAAATATTATGCATGTTTTATTAAAAAAACATCAACTTTTTCCCTCATAAATGAAGCACTTAATATTTAAAATAAATAATTATATAAACACCACTAAAATTTATTTTAAAAATTTAATATTATATACTCATCACTAAACTTAGATAATAAAACTTATAACTTTATAATATAAATTGTACTTAAATTATAATGACAAATATATAATTTTAAAAATTTTAAATATTAAATATATAAAATAATTAAATTTTATTGATATATATATATATATATACAATTATAAAACTAAATAATTTTATTTTTTATCATTATCATTAGATGTGAGACAATTCAACCTTTCACATGACAATCTATTTAGATGGTATCTACTTCTCCTCCAACAAATCATTTTTTTATTCCATAAAGTGAACACACATGAAGAGCTCAGTCAAGCACTTGAAGGCACAATGGGTCAGAGGTCTGTTTGGCATAAGAGTAGAGATTAGCTGACCTGAGTTAAGTTAACCAATATATAATTTACTGATGTAAGAGAATTTATATTTGACTGCCAACTGGGGTTATCCTTAAAATTCTATTTAGCATATAATATAATGGCTATGATAACCTAATTCATTTACAAGACTTAACTAGGGCTGCTTATTGGACCGGTTCGATCCGAAACTGGACCTAAACCGGTCTAGTAAGAACCGGTTCGGTCCAGAAGTGGTTGAACCGGACCGGTTCTAACCGGTTCCGGGCCGCAGAACCGGTCCGGACTGGTTCTGCGTAAGCAAAACCGGTTATCCGGTTCGAAACCGGACCGGTTCTGGTTTTTTTCTTTAAAAAAAAAAAAACAAAATGGGGGCAGCGCTCGCGCGGCGCACGCGAGCGCTGCCCCTGCCCCCATACAATCAGCACCTGGCAGCATATAAAAATTAAAAAAAAATTAAATTGAACGATCATTTGACCGTTGTAATTTGCAAACGGTCAAATGATCATTTTAAATTCTAAAATAACCGTTTTAAGATCATTTTAGACTTTTTAACATGTATTGAACTTTCTATAAATAGTACAATTTTTGTGATGATAATTCCTATAATTTTCATCAATTTTTTCTGTTCTTCTACTCTGCCAAAAAATCTGCAAACACGTTTTAATGGCTTCCCAACGTCGATTCTCTGACGTTTCTTTCTCAAGTCGCCAAGAGAATGTTGATCCGAAGTATGTTCCGCAACTCGACCGTCTTCCTGTACTCGGTGAGAACTTTGACGAAACTTCAGAACCTGATCTCGATCTATCTGCGGAACATGATCCTAAGGCAAGTGGAGATGTTGGCACCGGCACTGGCCTGTCAACGCAATCATCAAGTATCTCTAACAAGTCTCGAACAAACGCAGTAAGGTATGAGATTTTTTGCCTCAATATACTCGTATTTTCAGGCATACACTTAAAAAAAGATTGTATGTCAATGTACGAAGAATATAGAAAATCTCTTATTCAACACCTCAGTAATATTAGTTATAAGGTTAGTTTAACATCCGATATTTGGACTAGTATTAGTAGCATGAGTTATTTAGTTGTTACTTGTCATTGGATCGATGGACAGTGGGGAATGCAGAAACGGATATTATCTTTAGATGTATTAGATGAGGCCCATACTAGTTCAACTATTTTTTCTTACATTCGCAATGTTTATAAAATTTATGATATAGAAAATAAATTTTTAGTATTACTTTGGATAATGCCTCGAATAATAATTCTGCAGCTATTTTTTTACAGCAATTTTTAAGACCTCCGCTTTATGGTTCTCTTTTTCATGTTAGATGTGCATATCATATCATTAATTTATGTATTTCTAATGCTTTTAATTCTGAATATTTAATTATCGATAAATTTAAGCATGTTGCAAGATGGATTCGTTTAAATTCAAATGTTAGGCGTGAATGGAAACGTGTTTGCGTAAGTGCCGGAATAAATCGTGTAAAATTTTCATTACCTGTAGAAACTAGATGGAATTCACTTCATCGTTTATTCGAATCATTTTTACTGTACGAAGATTTATTAACTGCTTTTTACAATTCATATACACTTAATCATGACCTTCAATTACGTTCTTATGATGGGATTTTTAAAAAAAAATTGAATTATTGTCCATTTTTAAGGAGTTTACTGAAAAATTTTCAGGTTGTTATTATCCAACTTCACCTATTTTTCTGCCTTATGTTTTTCAAATGTTTCAAAAAAATTTAGATTTTAGATCAGATCCAATTCTGAAAATTTATATTGCTGACATGGAATTAAAATTTAGAAAATATTGGGAAAATTTTTCACTTTTATATTCAATAACTGCTATTCTTGATCCTCATCAGGGAATCGAAGCTATTGAAATTTTTTACGGAAAATATTCTGATTTCTTGGGGAGTAATACTGATGCCGAAAAAACATCAATTTTTACAACTCTCCAAGAGTTGTTTTCTCTTTATTACAGTAAGCAGGTTGCGAGCAGGAATGTGGAACGTGTGAAAAATCAAACAGGAACACAAAAAAAGCCCAGCATTTTTAACGTTCTTAGGTCGGTGGCGGCAAAAAGATCTGTTGCTACAGATAAAGAAAAAGCAACTATTAGAGAGCAATCTACACCACAGAGTCAACCCCCTACAAATTTGAACGAGTTGCAGTTCTATTTATATCTCGAGGAGAAATCTGATGATAATATGAGCTTATTGAAATGGTGGAAAAGCTCATCAAAATAATATCTCGTTCTATCTGCTTTGGCACGAGATGTACTAGCAGGACAAGCTTCAACTGTAGCTTATGAATCAGCCTTTTCCACCACAAGAAGAATAGTAGGAGATTACAGAAATAGTTTATCTCCTGCAACTCTTTTCATGCTTACCTGTTTACAGAATTGGTTTGCTGTTGAGTCCCGAAATCAACAATATAATTTCGTGGACGAATTTAAAGATAATAGTTCAAAAGAAGAGGAGTACTCGAGAAGAATTCTTTGTAATTACGACGAGTAATGTTTTTTTATGTGAAATATTTGTACGAACTGTAATTATTTTTTATAAATAATTACATTAATATTAATAAAATTTCTTAGATTTTTTTATATTAATTTTATCAGAAATATTATAAAATATATAAAATTTTTTATAAAATACATAAAAAAATATTTTTAAATTAATTTACTTGATTGATCCGACCCGACCCAAATATATGAATCCGAACCAAACTTGGACCGGATCCAAGGTAAGCTAACCGGTAACCAGGTCTAGACTTAACCCATAGTTCGAGGCGGGGGGCAGGAGGGGAGTTAAGGAATAACAAGATAACAAGAGTAACATAGGATTTATTAACCCAGGTTAACAGAATATCTCCATAATGCTATTTAGTATGGTTAAATAAGTTAACCCCAGTAACCTATGATTGCCAAATAAGCCCTTGAATATTTTTTGCAACCATAAGCAAGAATGGAGTACAACCCGCATAAAGCGCCAACCAAATCATGACTTTGATACCCAAAGTTAAGGGAGAATAATATTGGAGTTCAAATTGAGCTTAATATACAAATGAAGAAACTCAAGCTAATGAATAATAGCCAACCACTTATGTAACACCACAATTTATTATTATATACTAATGGGCAATTTTTTTCTTTGATTTACCTTAAATAATATAATTTCTCCTACCGCATTTGAAAATTATAGTATTCAACAGAGCTTTCTAATATTCAACAAAACTTCTTCTCCACTGAACTAAAAAAAATACTACTAACATCTGTATTTTTTAAACAGAATATCTCTATAGTACTATTTGGCTAGTTTAGTGTGATTAAATAACAACCAAATCATAGCTTTGATATGCTATGTTAAGAGAGAATAATATTGGAGCTCAAATTGAGCTTAATATACAAATGAAAAAACATAAGCCAATGAATAATAGCCGGCACTTATGTAACACCACAATTTGTTGTTATATAATGTCGGACAATTTTTCTTTGATTTACCTTAAACAATATAATTTCTCTCACCGTATTTGAAAATTATGGCGGTGTAGTTTGAACTTGAAACTTTCTAGTATTCAACAAAGCTTCTTCTCTACTGGACTAAAACAATACCACTAACATTGGTAGCGAGAGTAATATAGGATTTATTAACCCGGGTTAATAGAATATAATTTCTCTCACCGTATCTGAAAATTATGGTGATATAATTTGAACATGAAACTTCCTGCTATTCAACAAAGCTTCTTCTCCACTAGATTAAAAAAACACCACTAACATCGGACAATTATGATACGTAATCTTCACACGCATCAAAGATAAAATGGCTTATCAAAGGTAAATAAAACATTTCAGTGAGAAAGACGATAAAAGAAGAACAGGCTCATATTATGCCATAGTTTTTTCCAGTAGAGCAAGAAAGGCAAAAGAAGAGGAAGCCACATAGTATTCAAAATATCTATATCCACTCTTCCGCTATCCCAGGCGATATAGAAGAAAGCAGTGCAAAAACCACAATGAAAAACGCCTATGTAATCCATGATGTATAACCAGATAACTCATATCTCTATGTTTAATAGGGCAGAATAATAAATGCCTCCCAAAAAAAAAATTTGGATTTTTTTTCCATTTTAAAATGCTAACATCTTGGGAGATGTATATTGAGGTATGCTGATGGATATATGTTGGAAGGAGAAGTATGGATGTGGGCATGTACCTTGGGTGCACGAACACAGCTTGGGGTTCAGCTCCTAAATAAGTTGTGGGTGGTTGCCGGAGAAAGAAGTTGACCATGATAAGAGGCAGCGGTGGCCGCGAGCTGTGGTTGTGGGGGAGGAGTGTTGATAGTAGAGAATCCTGATGATGCTGCATGAGCAAACTGAGGGATAGAAGAGTCGCTGTTTATGCGCCAGGAACAGAATGATGGAGGTGGAGTTGGCGGCGCTGACGGCGCGTTCTCGTTTATTGCCATTCCCTGCACTTGCGCGATTCATGGTGAGCAACATTTTTAAGGCAAACAAGGATATATGATTAAGCATAATAGATCCAATGAGGATAACAGAATAACTAACATGAAAAATAAGAAAAAATCAAATTGTTATCACGTTAGATGAATTATGAGTGAAAAAAGTAGATATTACATTATGAATGGAACACCAGCAGCTGTTATTTTAGAGAAAATACTAATGCAATTATGCAACGTTTGGTTCAATATTATTGTGATGCTAAGTATGTTATTAATAAATATTATAAAATTATCGCTCTAAAATAATATTTAAATATTATCTTAATATACTAATAGAAATAAGTGAGAGATAAAGTAATTAGTGAAACTCGAGATAACAAAAATAAATTAATAACATTATCATCTTTTAATATAACAATATTAAATTAAATAAATAATAATTTATAGATAACATAGATATTTAGATAAACTGATAATTAAATAATACTAACATTTATATTGCATTGAACTGAAGGCCATCTAAATGTGAATTTAAACCGAGCATTTTTAGCAGAATGAAACAATGTCATTTTGTGTTTCACAAAAACAATATTAATTTTGAGCTATATTATAGATTAATCCAACAAAAGAAAATTTGAGTTCACTATAATGCATGACGCTAAAACTTTAAGAAAAACTTGGGAGATTCATAGAAATTATGAGATGCTTGTTGAGATTCATAGAGTTTTGAGAAAAATTGCAGTATTCTAGGGAAGTAGAAGCCAGGGCATTAATAAATTGAAATTAACACAAAACATATATATATTTATATATAATTTAATAAAGCAAAATATTTAAAGCACACCACAAAATGTTAGGCCAACCTATTGGTTATTATGACAATGATATGATGAAAACTTTAATTAGATTATGCACATAGGTTTTGTGTGCATCTGCTGTTCAAGCTGATATTCACTAAAAGAAAGTTCAGTTGAAACCAATGCAAGAAACAATAAAGACAGAATTTCATGATGATACCGGCTCAAGAAACTTGAAGTAGCAGGAATTGCAGAAATAATATCCAAGGCCCCGTTTGTTTTTAAATTAAAAATTAACCTGATTTAATTTTAACTTGGCATATCACATCATACATAAAATTTAATATTAAAAATTAACTTTATTTCACATCCCTCACATATTCCAACATAATAACTAACTTTATTTCACATCATTCACATCTTTCAGTAAAAAAATATCTCTATTCAAGTTTAAGTTTAATCTTGTTAAATTTAACCTTACAAACAAACAGACCCCAAGAGTTCAAAAAGTTCAGTATGCGAAAAGCATAAAGCAATCCAACACATAATTATCAGATTGTATAGATAAAGGGGAGAGAATAAAATGAAGTTTAGCACAAATTTTGTATAGTACCTCGATGGTGGTGTAGAAGACAGGGCATGTGCTAGTCCAGGCTTGAGAATGCCCAGGTGCCACAACCAAATGATGAGGCTGCACAATCGGAATGCAAGCAGGGTGATCAATCTGTGGCACAAAGAAAGAACAATTTCATCACTCTTTATGACCAGCATGTGAAAATTATACATATCAATAGAATGGCAGACTTGATAAAAACGCAAGATTTAAAAATCAAGATAGATGTAATAAGGTATCACAGTGGCTAGGTCCAGCAATTATATACCAACACCCAATCGACCGTCGCTCAAACTTTAATTTCTTCAGAATCGAATATATTTCCCCTTAATCCCTAGTGGGATTCACTTTAACTAACTCCATATATGCAATGCATATGTATTTATCATTTATATGTCACGCTGAATCTATATGACTAGAACATATATATAAACGTATTTTAAAATTCAACTTTAATATAAAATATAAAATATGTAATATAAGGTTTGTTACACAACTCGAATCACTAGAAAATTTACTCAAAATAACCCTAGAAGAGGAAGATTTTTTAAGCTAGCAAGAAAAAAAAATTCACTCTTTTTTTACAAAAAAAGTGGATCAAGATAGAACCAGTGCAACTCAAGGGTTACATCATGGATAACCAAGATCAAAGATCACCACCACTCACAATGATTAATATAAGACATTTCAAAATAATAATTAATGTAAGACGAACTTGAATGAAGCAATTAATTACCTTGATGTTCTTGCCATTAGCAGGAACAAACGAACCTAAATGGAGTTCCATGCCCATGGACTTATCAATTACTTTCAGATTGGAGGTAGCAGGCTGAGAAATACTCAAATTCAGGTCAATCTCATGGCCAGCGGCTGTTAATGCAGATAACCAGTCGTTGAATGAGAAAATATGTAAAGAATAAAAAGATAAATTTCTTAAAAAGAAAATCTGGTTCAAAAAGGCCTCAATATTAACACCTTCACAGCCAGCCTTAGAAGGAAGCTCTGGTTGGTATAAACTTGGCTCAAAATTGGTGACAGCCTCCCTTCCATTACATTTAATAGCTGCCTGGTCATAGGCCCTGATATCCAGATAAAGGAAAAGAAAATTATGTTGGAAGGGTATATCCAAGACTAAAGAATTATAAAGATCTATATGTCAAATCCAATTCCATGCATCTGAGGACCTTGCAGCTTCAACTTCGCTATCAAATAACCCAAGGTATACGTACCTGCATGCAAGCATCAGCTTTCCATTGGTAAAAATTTCTCTTTAAAATCTTTTAACACTTCACAAAATTATTAAAAAATTCCACATTAACTCAAACTATTGTTTCTTTATAGCACGTATTAGAATATAAAAATATTCTCGAGTCACAGCATATAAACTTAAGGTTTTAGGTCACTTGAAAACCAAAAATTTAACACAGTATCAAAGCCAAAGGTCTCAAGTTCGGTGAGCCCATTTATTTCAGGCCCCGTTTGTCTAGGAGTTTAAAATTAACCTGGTTTAATTTTAACCAGGCATATCACATCACACATAAAATTTAATATTAAAAATTAAATTTATTTCACATCCTACACATATTACTAAATAATAACTAACTTATATCACATCCCTCACATATTCCAACATAATAACTAACTTTATATCACATCACTCACATATTCCAACATAATAACTAACTTTATTTCACATCATTCACAACTTTCAATAAAAAAATATCTCCAACCAAATTTAATTTTAACCTTCTTAAATTTAACTTTACAAACAAACACACTAGAGAGGTTTAAAAAAAAACCTATGCTAAACTCCTCACTACAAATTAAATAAGCTTGCATGTGACTGGATGTGTTACAAGATAAAATTATTCCTGGGTCACAACCTATAAGCTTAACCTTTTAGGTCAGTTGGTAATCAAAAATTTAACAGCAAAGTTAACAACCTCTTAAGCTACCTAGACTATACATATCCTGGCTCCAACTTAAAATTATTAAAATAAAATAAAATTTTATTTTTCATTCTCAATACATAAATTTTAATATAAAAAATTTATGTTATATAGCATTCTACACAATTCTCAATACATCAATAAACTTTATTTTATATCCCACATATTTTGTAATATAACTAATTTTATTTCTCATCATACATATATATTAAAAAAAACTACAATATTTTTTTTATATAACTAATTTTTTATTATTATTTTTTTATAAAAAAATTGGAGGTCATTTTGGTCATGGCCATAGTCAAAATGACCTCCGACCAAATAAAATCAAGGTTTTAAGTGAAAAATTAGAGAGAAAAGGTCTTATACTTCTTCCCAAGCAGTTGTCCCATGCGAGCTTCCCACCGTCCACATTTGTGAAGAGTGACTCCTCTATATTTTGAGCTTCCCCTTGAAAATCCAGAGCTTTGGCGACGAAGTATAAGAACAAATTCCTCCTTGGTTAGATTGCTCATCTGATAGTATACAGAATAAAGCAGACAACTTATTAGTCCATAAATGAAAGCTCAAATTAACTACACTACATGGCCCAGTAGACAAGCATCCAGCTCATGCCTGTTTCAAATCCTCCTCATAATCGCTAACATTGAAGTTGATATCAGCTTCAACTCCTCTAAATTTAATGGCAGCCCTATCATATGCCCTGAGATAATATTAAAAACAAAGAAAGATATAATAAAGGCCATTAGGCTATATCAAATTTGTAGAATCCATGGAACAGGCTGGAAATCAAACAATCAAATAAGGTTAAATTTACCTTGCAGCAGCATGAGCCGTGTCAAACCCCCCTGCAGGAATCAACAGCAACATCGATTATAAAATTAAGTTCTGAAAACTAATAAAATAATTCCAATCATATGTGAACAAGAAACACAAACAAATTGCACGCACCCAAATAAACTTGCTTCCCGCAATCCCTGAAAAATAAATTCAAGCTCGTTAAAATCTTATGAGAAAAAAGGAATTTCTTAGTTAATCTACAAAGAAGAAAGGAAAGGGAACATGCATCTACCAGATGTGAGATTCCCATCTCCCGGTTCTACGATAGAACGTGACTCCCCGGTATTGAGAGCTGCGAGACCTCGGTCCCCGTCGGCTCTTCTTCACGAGTGGCTGATGTGGCTGAGAATGAAGGAACCCAATCTCCCCCTCCATCGGCGAGTCAGCCTGGCAGAAGTCGAGGTTGATGACATGATGCCTTGACGAAGACGACGATGACGCCGGCGGTGGCCCATCTGCAATAGCAAGGGGGTGCGGCGGAGGAAAGAGCTCACGGGTAATGATGCAGGCCTCAGAAGGGTCTCCATTGTCGCACTCGTCGACCTCCGCCTCGTCTTCTCCCTCTACATCGTCCTTCAGAATACCGAATCGAAAGCCCGGAGGAGCGTACGAGTCCTCCTCGCCAATAATGCTTGATCCCTCAGCATTAAGAACGGAGGAGTTCGACGTTCCGGAATCATCCTTATGGCCGTAGCCGGATCCCTCTGCGAAGAACTTCTCCGGCGCCGACGAAGACTCGCCAGATGATACCAAGTTGAGATCCAGCATCAACATCATGGATGGCCACTATAGCTCACGCAACTTCTCCGTTCTCCAGCTACGCTTCCGACTCTCGAACTATCTATCAGACTATCCCCTGATTTCTAACAAGACTCCGAGAACATAAAGCACACGGAACCGAATCGTCGCATTTATTACAGAGAAACGATTTCGTTCGCTACCGTCTCTCACCCTCACGCGAGCTCCAGGCTCCTCCACTTCTTCGCCGTAGCCGCCCTTCTTCTCCTATAAGCTTCTGAAGCGTAGAAGAAAGAACGAGAAACAATCATCGGAAACAACCTCGAAAGCGCGTAAATCAGAAATGACTAGAAAAAGCAAGATGATACAGCAGATCGACTTGGAGTTAAATCGCCGGAGATCTCGGCGCCGGCGGAGTCGCCGGCTGTGGCGGTTGAGAGGGAGAATCAGCGAAAGAGGAAAGCGAGCGGATGGGACGTGTAAAGCACGAGCAGGACGGATTATCGGCGTTTTGGCGTCGTGTTGAAGGATAGTAGGAATTTAATTGGCGGAATTACATAGAGATTATAAAATATTCTGATATTTATATCTAAGATAAAGTTATTTATATGTAAGTCATTCGAATTTTATAAGTATAATATAATATATTAAATTAGCTCAGTGTCATCATCTCTAAAAATAATATTTTATTGGGATAATTACCCTCAGGTTTCTGAGTTTAAGACTTATTATTATACAGGTTTATATTTTTTTAAATTAAACATTAAGGTCCCTAATTTTTAAAAAATTATTATATAGATTCTTTTTATTTTTTTATTATTAAAAAATTTTAAAATTACCATTATATCCTTACCCTTCTCTCTCCACCCGATCGAGCAGCCGCTCAACCCCGCGCGGCCACACGCAGTCGCCTCGCCACTCCGCGTGGCTGCCTGCGGCTTCGCGTCGCCGCGCTGAGTCGCGCGGCCACTGGATTGGGAGGAGGGAGTCTCCTCCCGATCCGGCAGCAGCCAGCTGCATCACGCGGTCAGGCGTCGACTGCGCGCGGCCACGCGAAGCTGCCGGAAGCCATGCCTAGTCACGCGGCCTCGCGGTGTGGCGCGTCGGCTGCCGGATTGGGTGGAGAGAGAGGTAAGGGTATAATGGTAATTTTAAATTTTTTAATAATAAAAAATACAAAAAGACTGTTATAATAATTTTTAAAAAACTAGGAATTTCGATGTTATAATTTTAAAAATATAAAACTGTTTGATAATAAGCCTTAAACTCAGAGACCTGAGCGTAATTATCCCTATTCTATTTATATTATTCATATATTGTTTATTTATATTGTTCAGTTTGCATAGTCTCTGTTTGATTTCAGGATTAATAAAAATTAATTAAAGTTTTTTTAAAATATATATAATATTAAATAAAGTGAATTGATTATATTAAAATTTATATAACATATAAAATAAAATTAATTTATTTATTAAGAATTATATTTAAAATTAAAATTTGTGTAGAATAAAATATAAAATAATTTTTAATTTTTTTTGTGGTGGCTATTTTGGCCATGACTTCTTTTTACATGAACTAAATTGGGTCTTCCTGTTTGGCGCGAGGACCAAAATAAGACCAAAACAGGACCAAAATGGTGCTAATTTAAAAAACAACAATAATAATAATAAATAAATTTTTTAAATCATTCTGCACAAATTCAAATATAAAAAATATTATTTTACTTTACATACTCAATAATTTAAAATAAAAATATCAACTTTATTTCACATTCTAGACCAAATATTCAAATCGAGTATTTTGATCTAAGATGTGAAATAAAATTCATATTTTTATTAAAAATTATTGAGTATGTGAAGTAAAATATTATTTTTTATATTAAAATTTGTGTAGAATAATTAAAATAATTTATTTATTATTATTATTGTTATTTTTTAAACTATTACTATTTTGGTCCTATTTTGATCCTATTTTGGTTCTCGCGCCAAACAGGACCTTAGATCCACATGGCGTCTCTTTAGATCCGAATTAAATTATTTTGAATTAAAATAATTGTTTAACCAGGTCGAACCGACGCAAGCCTAATAGAGTAAAGTTGGCCATGATCCCAAACCCGATCACAGAAGGCATTGTTTAATAAAAATCTCATTTACTTAACTAATTAAAGGGCTTCTAAGTTTTTTTACTTTTAGTTTTTTTTTTTTTTGATAGCCCTTTAGTAGTCTTCACATAATACTTTTTCTCTTTTTAATTAGTCTATTAAACTCTTAACCCATATAGGGGTTTTTTGAGATTCTGTGTCAAATACGTTTTCAATTGTAATGATCCACTTAAGAAATACTTGTTAATAATAATATAAATATTTTTTTATTTAATATATGTACATCTATAATCTGAAGATTTTAAAATAATTATTACATTAAAAATATAATCTCTTCAGATTTGTTTTAATAGAATATATTTTTAAAATTTTATTGTCATTTCTTATTACTGATCGTATTAAATAAGAAGCTTCCTCTTATCTTCCTCCTATCATCCGTATTAAATAGGAAGTTTCCTTTTGTCTTCCTCCCACCTCCCAACCACTAGTGGTCCCGCCCTATTAAATTTATTTCTCCCTATAAATAGGCGTCAGAGCTCTCAGACGGAACCTACAACCTCTAGTTTACTTATGTATATTTAGCCCATCTTGGTACGACTCTCCCTATTCTTCTTCAGCGGCGAGACTCTACTAGAAGAGGTAAGTATCCTGATCTCACTAAGTTTAAATTATATTCGGTATTTTTTCTTATTGACTCAATTTGATTAGTTTAACTCGAGTTCAAATAGTGATTAACCTGTCTAACCCGTGTCAGCTCATTTAACCTATGTCAACCCGCTTAACCTGTATCAAACACGATAAACTTGTGTCGACCCGTTTAACCCGAGTTAACCCATTTAACCTAAGTTGACCCGGCTTAACCAGTTTTGACCTGTTTGACCTATTAACTCAAGTTGACTCAATTTGACTCATTTGACCTGGTTTGACTTATTTGACCTGTATTGATTAGTTTTGATCCTTTTGACTTGTCTCGCCTATTTAGAATGAATAAACCCATGTAACCTAAGTTATATTTTAAACTATTAAGCCCAATAGTGATTATTTCATATTTAATTAATCAAGATAATTTTATCCGAATCAGGGGACACGTCATCCACAGACAAATCTTTACTGCCTCTCATCCAGGTAAATAATTTTCACTGAACTTAGGATATTGTGATTATTAAATTAAAATAACTAATATAACTTAGGACATTGTGATTATTACATTAAAAAAACTAATATATAAAATGATATCAATTATATTCTGTGAGCTATATTCTGTATATTCTGCATGACTTTATGCCGATATTCTATTGGGCTTTATGCCGAGATATTACACTGGGTTACGCTGAACCTATGTATCCTGAGGTATATGATGATATGATGCACTGAGATCCCGATGGTTGACAAACCACATTCTGGAGGTGTGGCGTCGTGTGGGGGACGTACCTATATCCTGTTATTCTATTGTCACTTTGGTGACATATTCGTTAAATCTATTGTCATACTAGTGATGTATCTACTACTTATATTGCCACACTGATGATATATATTTGCTGATTCTGATTATTTATCGATATAAAATCTATACATACTAATATATATGCAAAGTATGATACATAAAAATATTATAAACTAATAATATAATATTACAAAGTATTTTGATGTTTTGATCTGTTACTAAATTAAGCTATAAAACCTCACCTGGCCTATTATAAGGCAGAGATCATTTACTTAGTCTGTGTGATTGATGATTATTTTTTAGGTAAATAATCTACTGCTAGAAGAAGACTGCAAAATTCCTAAGAATGTTATTTTTCTATATCCTGTATGGTCCTACAAATATTTACTCTTATCTCCCAATTTAATTATTTTATTTCTCTATATTCTAGTCTAAGGTTACCCCAGGTGACCTGTCTAGTGTTTCAACTCATGTAATTCTGAATTGTGTTTAATAAAGATATATTTTTCTTATAATTTATTTTGTGATTTCGACTGTAAGTCACATCTTATTTTATGAATATTTGGTCCTTAAAAATGAGGGTGTGACACTAGTAGTATTAGCTTGTTAGTCTTTTTCCAAACATCAGAGCTTGATGTTCTAGCTTGAAATTCTTCTTTGGAGCTCTACATATTGTCAAGTTAGATTTTCTTTCTTGATATATTTATTGATGTTTATAATTTTTACATTAGCAATTTTTTTCCAATAGATACTATCACAAATCACAAAATCTTTGACATTCTAACTGTCCTCATAAAAAGTTGCAACAGCTACCCAGCAATCTTATAGATCAAAGAAACATGTGGTTGTTATGTAGGCACTGAGCACTGTTAATTGCCATATTAGCGAACTTTAATTACAAATAGAGCCCCTTCCCGGCTAAGAAAGGCATCGGATTCTAATTCGGAGTCAACAATTAGAATGCTCTAAGAATTTCTGTAAGTTTTATTTTACTCTTGAGAAATACATTCTGTTTTCTTATTCTCCACGATTATAATCACTCCCACAAGCCTCTTTTCATTAGTTAATTTTCTCGACTTAACTCGTGGATACAGAATGATCTCTCTGAAATATGTAAATGTGTGTTATTTCTAGTTATTTTTTTAGTATTTTTTTTTATTTGCAAGGTAGTTGTTGAAGTTAAAAATCAACCAGAAGATCAGAAGAGAGATTTTTTACGTGAAAACTAATTAAACAGAAAACCATGACGCCATGCTACCTGCGGCTTTTAAGGATTTTCACTATGTTACTGTTGTTCTTATAGGGAACTGAACTGAAGAAGGGGAGGAGGAAAGGGAGAGAGTGAAGGACAGAGCAATCCAAAAAATGACCAACCCCTTTTACTCATTACAGTGAGATGGTATAGTCTAGACTGATCTCTGAAGAGTCACTTCAAAGGGATGGCCTCTATCTCCGACGTCAGGCCAATGATGACTGCTAGGTCAGCATTTTGTGACCTTGGTTATACGGATCGTGCAGACCAAACGATGGACCAAGCTTTTTAAAAGTGGCATGGGGTTTTGTACTTCATGTTGCGCATGGGCAGTTCATCGTGGATACTTCAACATGGGTACTTCGGCCACAGCCTTTCTTCTGGAGATGTTTTTTTCGACCTTCACCCGTCGTCGAGTTCCCCTGATGCTGATGTTATGTAGACCTCCACGTTTATGCTCCAAATGTGTCAGCGTAAATCCAAATGTAACAGTAGCGTTGCAGACCAAATCTTACTCCCTTAAGTTACAACACACAACTTCAATCAACTTTTAAAAAATACACAACTTCGATCAACTACTTTCTTCATAAACAATAATTAAGATATTAGGGCTTTTATATGTTGATTCATAAAAATTAAATGATTGCATGTAAGTCTTTCAATTTAAATTTTTTAAATATATTCCTAAGCATATTACACAACTAGTACATAAAAAAAAACTTACTTAACTAGTGACAAAAAATAATAATTTTTAAAAACAAAAAAATGCACTTAAGTAAAAAAAAATATTTAATCTCATATTTATTATCTGGAACTAAACTTTATCTCCTTTTCTCTCAATTTTTATCCTCCACTCTGCAAGATTGTTGCCAATTGACTGGAAGCCTTCCTTCACTTGCCTTTACTCTCCTCTATATGCTATCATTAACTAATTCGGCGTCGTTTGCTTCTTGCTATATCATCAGTATTCTTAGCTGTCTGCTCTGTGCTTCATTACCTTAATGCCAATAACTCAGTCATTATTTATCTTTTATTATAATCGATAATTAATCTTTTATCCTCCATAATAAATACAAAATATTTTTTTATGAAAACAAAACTAACATATTTGTAAGTTTAAAAGGTAACACAAGAAGAGTAGATGTATAATATTTATATGATTTAAGCTAAACTGGGTGAATCACATAATATGAGAAGACTTTGGCAGGGGTAATGAAATTTCCCCCTTTAATTTATTTACGCAAATAAAATACACAAATAAATTAATAGGAAAAATGTCTTCAGCGGCTGTGACTATGGATCGAAGATCCAAAATCGATCGAAAATTCAATCGATTTTAGATCGAATTAAAATCAAGTTGATCTAAATAAGTCGACTAACGAGCTAAGTTAGACTCGATAATAATTTTGAGCCGGGGTCTCGGCTCGTTCCAGATCGAAATTGGCTTGAATTAAAATATATTTTATATTATAATACATATATATAATATATGTATATAATATATATATGTTATATAATATATATATATATATAAAATTATTAGTCAAAAGATGACATCTAAATATCATGACATCTAGATTACATAACATAACATCAAGATAACAATGAACCAAACGCCCCCTTAATGATATACACATCATACATAAAATTTAATATTAAAAATTAATTTTATTTCACATCTTACACACATTACTAAAATAATAACTAACTTATATCATATCCCTCACATATCCCAACATAATAACTAACTTTATATCACATCCCTCACACACTCCAACATAATAACTAACTTTACTTCACATCATTCACTACTTTCAATAAAAAAATATTTTTATTCAAGTTTAATTTTAACCTTATTAAACCTAACCTTACAAACAAACAGACCCCTAGAAGCCAAGGGTTACACTTGCTTAAAAAATCAATTAGAGAGGCTAACAAAGGACTAGTTACAATTAAGCACAACTTCAATGTGTTTCTTGCTACTTGAAAGCGGATAAAGTTTAGATTCTTTGAAGCTTAAAAAGTTTTAAAGAGTTATCGTTCTAGCGTAGCATCGAGAGAGCATTATTACGTGTGTTACGTGTTTGTCATTAGATTTGCAATGTCGTGTCAACCTAATGATCACGTGATAATACTCAAACAACGGAGGAGGATAGCTCACGTCTACCCATAGTCCTGTAACAAAGGATTTGTCAAGGAAGAGTTAATTGCATACTATAAGAAATCTTTCGATTCGTCTATTGTATATTGTATTTAAATTTAAGAAAAACAAACTTATCCGGCATTTGAGGATATCTAGCTAATGAATATGTTACCTCTCGGTCTATATATGATATTATCTCTTCAATTGATTAATTGAATTATGCTATTGTTGAGCCAAATCTTGATTAACTGAAAACTTCGACAAAATTTGAATCTTTTACAAGCGTTGTCACATTTATTGTCACATCATGAACTGGTAAAATTAGTACAACATTACTAATGTAAACGCTTTATGACTAGTACATATGATCTTGGAGTTTATGTATTATTCTCGTGAATCTTTATGCTTAATCATCTTCATCCGTTTGCCATTATATGACATGATTTGTTGCTTAAAAGAGTAATGGATTGGAAGGTAAAGTCGAGATAGTTATATATCGATGTTTATAACATCTCGATAATTAGGATAAAAAGTTTGTATGCTAAAAACTTTATTCTTATTACTCTATGGTACTCATTTCTTTTTTGAGGAACCCTAATAGATAGGACAAATTACTAGTAGGTCCCTATATGAGTTTACCATTAGGATCATTTATTTTAAAAAAATAAAAAAAATTGTATGTGTTCCTAAGATTAAATGGTCACAGCTTATAGGTCTTTGCATCTATTTCGTCTGTTGACTTGTTCAAATTACTCTATCAAAAAAAAAAAAAGACTTGTTCAAATTACTAGAATAACATCCTTATTTTATCTAAAAATACAAAAAAATAAAATAAAAATATTAATAAATAATATGGGTCTTTTTATTTTTATTTTAAAATTTCACATACCTAATTGTTTAATTATAAAATACATCACAATAGTTGAAGTTTTTTAAAGAAGACTTTAAAAATGAAATAAGAATGTTATTATAGCAATTTGTCATAGCTTAATTAGAAAATATAGAAAGTGATAATTTCAACACAATGTTACGTACCTCGAGTTAAATATAATATAATAACAATTAAGTCTTTATTTAGAGAGCTTCTTCAATAACAAAGTGGTAAACACCTCTACAGTAATAAGAGTCTATTTATTTGTAAGATTAAATTTAATAAGATTAAAATTAAATTTGAATAGAGATATTTTTTTATTAAAAAATTGTGAATGATGTAAAATAAAATTAGTTATTATATTGAGATATATAAGGGATGTGATATAAAGTTAGTTATTATACTGAGATATGTGAGGGATGTGATATAAGTTAGTTATTATTTTAGTCCTGCGTATAGGATGTAAAATAAAGTTAATTTTTAATATTAAATTTTATGTGTGATGTGATATGCCAGATTAAAATTAAATTAAATTAAATTAATTTTAAACTTAAAAATAAACGGGGCCTAAGAGGACAAAAGTTTTTAGTCCCGCATCAAAAAAACAATCCTATTATAATCTTTTCTAATTTAATGATTTATTAGCCATCAAATTTTGTCGATTTTGAATCAAATCAAATGATAAAATAATAACATTAAGATTACAAAAACTAATCTTAAACATATTTAATCGCGAGCAGTGATGAAATATTCTATTTGCCCTTCTCATTAATGATAAGTCTTAAGATTATATTATAGATTAATTTATATTATATATTTGGGGATTTACATACAGAACACTGAATTCATCACAAATTACATATTTTACCATTATTTAATAAATATTACGAATATCACACTCTGCTTATGGGTTTTACATTTCTATTATAACAATAGCCAATATAAACAGAGTGTGATATGCGTAATATTTACTAAACGATGGTGAAATATGTAATTTGTGATGAATTCAGTATTCTGTATGTAAATTCCCCTATCTATTTTTTGAGCGGATGACAAGCTTGTAATTTTTTTATTAACGAAGGGTGTATTTTTAAATTTATTATCATCTTACATGCAGCTTAATAATTAAACGATAACATTATTTTAAAAAAAGGATAATTACCCACATGCCACATAAAACTTCATGTATTACACCACACACACTTTCTTCACAATCTATAGTGTAAATTTTGTGAAGAAAATATATGTGGCGTAATTTTAAAAAATTTACGTGACATGCAGGTAAATGCCCCTTTAAAAAATCTTCTATGTGTTAAAAAAATCTTCTATGTGGCCATATTTGTTCACAAAACAAATTATTTAATAAAATTTTACAGTTTATTTAATAATTTTATTTTAATTTATATTCTTTCAAAATCTTTCATTTATGTAGTTTCTTATTTTAAAATTACAAAAAATTATTATGTCATTTTAATCATTACTTAATATATAATCAATTCATATAAAAAAAATTGTATAATTTGAAATGATACATAAATTTCATTCTCTTATAAACTTATTGCAAATCATTAACCCTTCCTTCCATGTCCATTTGTTCATAAAAAATAATATCTTGGTAATTTGTATAATCTCATGTGACCACAATTTTTGTTTTTTTCTCTTCTTATTTTATTTGTCCACTTCCATGAGAATATCATGATAATCTTCATCTTTTAATGCAAGGGATCAATCATTAATTGCCCAATATGCCTTTTTAACTCATTTGAAGGCATTTTCATCACCAAAAGCTTAAAATCTTGAACAATTTAATTATTTATTCTCTCTCTCTCTCTCTCTCTCTCTCACCTTATTGTCTATTTTTTCTTTGAATGAGAATATCACCATAGGCTTGAATATTATTTCATTAGAGTTTTTTTTTTATTATAATTATTATTTCATTAGAGTTAATGCTAATTGGCTTGGTTCTACCTTTATAATTAATTTCAATGCATTTGGACAAAGTAAATATTGGAAATTTTCTTTCTATTCCATAGTTAGCATTCTTCATATATACACAAAGCATCTTTTTAATTTATCTTAATGATAACTATATTTGCAAATATAAATACAACATGCATGGTCAAAATATTAAATTCATAATTATGAAATTCTTGTTGACAAAAATATATTTGGTTATTTTATTTGATAAAAAAAAAATTATAATGTATTTTGATAATCTCCCACAAATTAATTCTAATACTCAAAATATTCATTTTTGCACTCAATGAGATTTAAGGACCATTCATGATCTCTCTTTTTAAATGACTAAATTTTCATGATAATAATAATATAATACTACATTTATTTCGAAGGAATAAAACAAAGAAAACATATTAATAATTAAAAAAATACTAAAATTTCATGAATATGTCTTAGTTATAATAAAAATGTATTAAAATAAAATTAAAATAATTAAACTAAAAATCAATTTAATTTTATAAATTAATTAAAGTAAAAAAATAAAGAATATTATAGTAAAAAATTAAAAATTATTTAAAATATTCCAAATTATTATGAAACTAATTAAAGTTTTTTATAACCTAGCTAGTCAAAGTTAAAATAGTTTAATCAAATTAAATTAAATTAAAATTTTAAAGAATATCTATCAAACAATAATTTCATAATATATTTATTTTTTTACAAGAATGCCAAAAAAATAATTATTACTTAAGTGAGATGAAGAAATAATTATTTTATAAAATATTTGTAAAGTTAAATTTAATAAGGCTAAAATTAAACTTAGGTAGAGATGTTTTTTTTATTAAAAGTTACGAATGATGTGAAATAAAATTAGTTATTATGTTAGGATATGTGAGGGATATGATATAAGTTAATTATTATTTTAGTAATGTGTGTATGATGTGAAATAAAATTAATTTTTAATATTAAATTTTATATGTGACGTAATATGTCAGATTAAAATTAAACCGAGTTAACTTTTTTTTACTTTCAAACAAACGAGACCTAACTATTCTAAATTTACACAGGAATAAGTATTTCATGTTTCCTTCATTAAAAAAAGTGTAAATGAAAATGCTTACATTAATCCCTTGTTTGGCGCGAGGACTAAAACAGGACCAAAATAGGACCAAAATAGTAATAATTTTAAAAACAACAATAATAATAATAAATAAATTTTTTAAATCATTCTAAACAAATACAAATATAAAAAAAATATTATTTTACTTTACATACTCAATAATTTAAAATAAAAATATCAATTTTATTTCACATTTTAGACCAAAATATTCAAATCGAGTATTTTTTATCTAAGATGTAAAATGAAGTTTATATTTTTATTAAAACTTATTGAGTATGTGAAGTAAAATATTATTTTTATATTAAAATTTGTGTAGAATAACTAAAATAATTTATTTATTATTATTATTATTTTTAAATTAGTACTATTTTGGTCCTGTTTTGGTTCTCGCGCCAAACAGGGCTAATCTACATAAATCATGAGATCATTTTTATATAGTTTGCTGGATGATGCATGTGGAGGCAAAATAAATTAATTCGTAATATATTTTTAGGTAATATTAATCCATAATATTTATTTTTCATAAAAAAATATTAATTTTGCATCAAATCAGATTATTTTATAAAAAAAAGAAGTTACAGCATCTCTATAATTATATCAACATCGACAATCAGATTATTTTTATCGATTTAAATTCAATTTTTTTTTGTAAATGCTAATATTTTCTATAAGAAAACATGCATTTATCTTGTGCTACCTCTACATCGATGAAATAACTCGACAATCTTCATCGTTATCATGAAATTTTAGTCGATAAATTTGGAAGGAAAATTTAAGATGCCATGGGGTATCAATGTTTAAAAATTAACAGATTCTCTGATTCCTCATTAACGTTGGATGCTTTGAGAATTTCACCAGTTTTTTTTTTTTTTTTTTTTTGGGGATATTAAAGATCTCATCAGGGTTTTGAAGAGGTACACGTGTCAGCTTGTCAAATTATAAGCATCACCGACGCCGATATGCGTTGAAAATAATTAAAAATTTTGAACACGTCCATGAGGTTTTTTTCTCCTATTTTATTTTTTAATAAATTTTTGGAACAAAATTTTGATATGACTTTTTCCTGCATAAATTTAAAAATTAATTAGTAAAAAATTCTTTTAATTAGTATCTAATTATATTTTAGTTTATAATCCCGTAAACTTTATCTAATATTATAAATGAAATTCTTCATAGTTATAACTAATTAATTTCTAATTTTCTACTTTATTTTTATTTAAAATTTTAAAAATATATTATTCTTATATATTCACTTTCATCATCTTCTCGCACACCGTTGTTATAGTCTCGCTGCCCATGCCGTACTCTTCGGATTCCTTATTATTTTTTAAGAGAAATAAATTTAAAATTTAAGTATTTTTAAAATAAAATATTTTCTAAATATTAGCAAAAATTGATTAATTATAGTCGTTTTTCAGTAACTATTTTTTTTTCTGATGATCCTTATTATTTTTTTAAGAGAATATTAAATTAGACTTTAGAGAAATACTATTTTTATTAGAATTAAAGTTCAGATTAATTATTGTTTTTTGAAAGTTCAGATTAATTATTATTAGGCAATGCCATTTGGACCGAATTTTAAGTTAAAAAAGAAGTTTAAAAAAAAATACTATTGAAATTTTTTTTTCCATTCCATAGTTTTTTTTTTTTTTGATAATTTTCTTTTCCATAGTTAACAATCTTCAAATTTAGAATAAATCACTAAATAGGTTCCTAAATTGTAAATTGCATCCAGGCTCCTGTGGTTGGGAGGGTATTATGATTTGGTCTTAAATTCAAAATTTTTATTTTGATTCTTAAAGTTGTAAAATCATAAGAATTGTAGTCTCACTTTGACAACATCATTTTTTTTGTTGTGTTTTTCTAAATAAAATTTAAAATTTAATTACTTTTTTGACTATTTTGAAATACTTATTTTTATGTAAAATTTAATAAAAATTTAAAGTTTAATTTTTATCTCTTTTTTTGTTGTTCTAGACGTTCAAAATTATAAAGTATAAATATTAATATTTTGAAATTATATTTTAAAAAATTAAAAAAATAACTATTGTGAATAATTTTATAATATAATAGTAAAAAATTAATAGTTGTTGTAATTGGATTTAAGCTATAATGCTTTTACAATATTAAGGACTCAAATCAAAATCTTTTAAAAAATTAAAACTAATTTATATTGCCCTTCCGATTTCAAAGTCCCAAGTGCAATTTAAATATATTTAATTATTTAAATCACTATTATAATTTCAACATTTTTTCTCAATATTTTATTTTATAACAATAATTATAAAAGCTTAAATATTATTATTTTTTAATGTAAAAATACAATTTAGAATAGCTAAAATTGACAGATTTCATGAAAAAGGACTCACATAGAACAACTTCCAGGAAGAAAGACCTGGATTGAACATTTTCTTTTGGATCTGTATCGAATGGATGATCAATTTCAGGGACCGAGATGTAACTTTCTCTATTGTAAAATTTGGTAATATATAATTTCCCCGAATTTTGGAAACGTGTGGCGGTATCGGTACGGCGATTGTAAGGGCGGCGCACGTGGAGCCTTGCCAACCGTTGATGGAGAAGTCAACGATCACTGTTGTCAAATTTCCATGGTCAAAATCATAGTTTCAACTGCCAAGCATAGGATTCACCGGTCAACGCATAGGGTTGACTTTGATTGAATCATTTGATCCAAAATTAAATTACTACCAGCCTACAAAAATTCTCCATATGGCAGATAGAAATGATTGAAGATCCAATGTTTCATCTAATATGTGAATTTGATTCGAATTTGTATCTATTGAGTGAGTCAGTCTCAAGTACAGCTAATCGAGCTAAGTCGAATTTGGGTTACTTAGTGGTTATTATGTGCGTCTGTTTCAATAATATAATTTATAGTTATTTTGTTTATTTTGATTTTGTATTAAAATTTACGTGTAACTTACTGGGTTAGTTAATACTTTTTAATAGGTGGATTGTTGATTTATGTAATTTCGATACTTGCTCGATTAAAAATTAAGCCAACCCTAAATTGATTGATAATAAGCCAAGTCAGCATAGTATTTATGAGTCCAGTCACATAGTCAAGTTCGAGTTAAATTCTAGATTTTAGACGCAAATTTGAGCCAATTCAGATCATTCTCACTCATTTCACTATCTCTTTCGCCATCTCTACAAATTAAAATATACTTGTATTTGGGCATCACAATATGTCAATTTTTAGGACCAATAAACGCATGATGCATTAGATATGTGGGATCTACAGAAGAATGATGTGGAAACTCCAGAAAGAAAAATATTGATAATGAGCATATGCATAATAATATTATATATAAGTTTAGTAACAGTACTTATAAAGTAATAGACATGATTCATAATTAACATAAATTTACTTTATATTATCTTTTCGCATTTTTCTCAGGGTCTAAAACATCAAACATATAGTGTATTTATTGATTCTCGAAAATCTAACATGATATAATACTTGAATTTAATATATTTTTCGTATAAATTTCTTCGTTTTCAATATTTCACTCTTGTTATATATGAATAATTAATCGTATCTTAGACATTAGTTAAATTATTAAATAAGTCGTTGATGCACTAGAGGCCATAAAATGCTTTATTAGAAAATTTAAGACGGTGATATTTATGACAAGTCAGGAAACTAATCAAATTAAATTCTTTTGATTCAATCTCAAGTTGAGCAAAAACTTTAGCCCTAAACTTATGTGAGGTTCATGTGGGCTAATATGCATTCAGTTCTCTTTAATTTTAAAATTACTAAGTAGGTCATCTAATTTGAAGTAATGTCAAAATAGATTTTTTGAAATTAATAAACAGGCTCAATGGAGAGCATTTTCTCTAATTAATAAACTGATTTGATTAATTTAAAAGCTAAATTAATATTTTAGATAATAATAAAATTTTGATTAATTTATTAATCAGAGAAAATATTATTTATTAAATATTTTAATTAAAATCAAAGGACTTTTTTACATTTTTACTTTAGATTAGAGGACCTAATTATTTAATTTAAAATATAAGAAACATAGTTGCACATAGGCCCATATTAGAAAATCATTTACTATTAATCATTAAAAAAAAGTCCTACTCGAAGTGAAACACAAACTAACATTAAATTAAATTGAGATTAAAAGTAAAATCGATTTAACTCTTATTCAAAATAATATGTGAATTCAAGCCTTTTCAAATAACATTGAAGGACGTATATGGTGCAAAGAATGTGCACATTCAAATGTTAAAATAATACCGATAGTTGTTTGATATATTGTAAATGAGTTAAAATAAAAATAAAAGTGATTTGTCGAGTAAAATGATCGATTTGGTTGAATTCCAACTCATTGCCTAGCATTTCTGAAAGGTGCGAATAGAACCACTAATACCGCAGCATCTCCATCGTACGTATTTCTCAAATTAAGTAAACTCGTTCGAAATCGACGCGGCTAAGGGTGTGAAATGGAACCACTCACAAGTCAATTCAATAATGTTGATAGAGGGGGAGGTGGCATTTGATTGTTCTACCTAAACATGATGTGGGCCAAGAATGTACAAGTTTTTCTACTTTATCCATAAATAGAAATAGCAAATGTTTCCAATTATAGTTCATTAGTCAAAATGGCCCATGCATGTGTGTAGGCCAACCAAATTATTTCAACCAACATGTGTCAACTTGAAATAAAATAAATAATAAATAATAACTTTATGAGAAATCATTATTTAGAATTTTTTTTCCAATGTAAAACCTTTTTTATGCAAACAAAAAACATAACAAAGCTAATGACGAGTTAAGTTTGCACAAGATTGCATATATTTGAAATCAACTGTTTTTTTAGGTTCAAAATAAGTCAAAGTGCGACGAAAGAGTGAAGTATCTGCCTCGAGATAATGTAGTTCTACACAATTTATTGATTGACCTCTATGTTTAACTAAATGATTGTCTTTTTTAATGAAAGATTTCTCATATAATTAATTATTTGCATAAATTAAAATCATTAA
Source organism: Apostasia shenzhenica (assembly GCA_002786265.1). Taxonomy (NCBI): domain Eukaryota; kingdom Viridiplantae; phylum Streptophyta; class Magnoliopsida; order Asparagales; family Orchidaceae; genus Apostasia; species Apostasia shenzhenica. The sequence continues at coordinate 1,723,698 of KZ451916.1, forward strand.
ATTTACTAGCTTTGTTTTGAGTTGGTTTGAAGAAAATTTGGAGTCTTTATATCTTATGGGCCCCAATTTTTACAATGCCCACAAATCATGGAAAATGCTTTATTGGGCCTTGTTTGAAGAAGCCCATCTACACGAGCTTTATGTTTTTCTTCTAAATGGAAGTTAATAATATAATTATAATTAAACTTTATATTAATAATAAATAAATAAATTTTAATTTATTTTTACACATTTTAATATTAACAATTTTTTTTTATATACTGAATTATTTTTAATAAAATTATCAACTTTATTTCACATATTAAATCAAAATAGAAATGAGTATTTTGATTTAAGATATGAAATAAATTTAATAATTTTATGAAAAATAATTGAGTATATAAAATAAAATAATATTTTTATATTAAAATTTATGTAAAATATAATAAAAAATTTATTATTGTTATTTAAATGAATACTATTTTGATTTTAATTTTAGTCTTAAATATGACCTAAAACTTTTATTGAATTAGAATCTAAGGGGGCGTTTGGTTCAATGTTATCTCAATGTTATGTTATGTTATCTTTAGAAATTAATTGTTTGGTTTAATGACATCTTTAAATAACATTATAATTAATTACAAAAATGCCATTACATGATGACATCTAGATGTCACTTCAAATTGGGCGACATCTCAAGATAACACCATCAATTTGTCATTATAATGCCAATAACTTCCAACTAAACAAAAATAATTTGGATAGCATTGATATTTTCTAATATCATAACATTGAACCAAACAAATGTCTATTGATGAATAGCAATGACATTTAGATAACATGACATCTAAATAACATTGACATTGAGATAACACTGAACCAAACGCCCCCTAAGTTGAATCTGATTTGCATCCCAACAAAAAGTAAAAATATCAAATATCCTATTTAGATAATCAAATATCATCCTATTAAAAGTAATATTGTTTGATAATAATTGTTGTACTGTATGATCAAATTATATTTTTAATCAAATTAGATATATATAAAATAATTTAATTATATTCATATTTAAGTAAAATAATAATTTTGTATTACTAATATATTTAATTATGTGTACATTATTTTTTTATAATTAAAATAATAAAAATCTTAACTTGATCGATTCATCAAATTCAAGTGCTCGACAGTTAAATCGTTTTTAGCAGGCTCAATTCTCTGAAATAGGCCTAATCGTTGGGTGGGCCGACATTGACATGGGCCGGGCCCATTCAAGCCTCAAAATGGTTTTTTGCCAAGCTCGGCCTGGGCCCAAGTATCAGGCTCATGTCTCCAAACCTATTAATAAACTAATCAGACATATTACATCATAAATAAAATTTAATATTAAAAAATAACTTCATTTCACATCCTGTACATATTACTAAAATAATAACTAACTTTATATCACATCCCTCACATAACTCAACATAATAACTAACTTTATATCACATCTTTCACATATTCTAACAAACCCCAATTATCCTTAAAATAAATTTAATGAAATTATATCCGAGTCTTTAAATTATTACCAAATTTTATTTAAGTCATTTGGGACCCATATTAAATCTCATTTAATCCTAGATAAAATTTTCATTGATTCTTCTTAACTTGATTAACTTCAATTTCACTTAGCTTTTCATAACTTTCATCGTATTAAGCTTCAATGTATATTAAATTTTGGGTTGTCATAATTTTATTGTAAAAATTTATTTATTTTAGAATTTACGTAATTTTTATTTTAAATATTAAATTTTATTTCACATACTTACAACTTATGATGTAATAAATTTTATTTTTTTGTTATATACAGATGTCAAATTAAATAAAAAAAGAAATATTTATCACACAAAGTTTTTTAATATTATATTATAGATATTTTTTTATAAAATTTAAATTATAAGATAATAATTTTTTTGTAAAAAAGATGTGTATGGTAAATATAAAAAGAGTTATGTAGTATAATACCATGTAAAACTTTTTAAAGAATTAGTTTAATGTACTAAAATTTTTACATAGTGCACCAATTATTCTTGTGTTTTCATGGATCCTAAAATTTAATAATGCTTTGTGTTTATTTATTTTCTTCAAATTTGGAAATTATGTTGGCAAAGAATTTAATGTTAATAACGCAAAAATCAAAATTAGAATTAAAATAGTATTAATTTAAAAAATTACAATAATAATAACAAATTAAATTTTTTTAATCATTCTACGTATATTCTAATATAAAAAAATATTATTTTATTTTATATATTCAATAATTTTGAAAACAAATATCAACTTTATTTTACATCCTAAATCGAAATACTTGATTCAAGTATTTTGATCTAGGATGTGAAATAAAGTTGATATTTTTATTCAAAA
>KZ451916.1:1736205-1746884 GCA_002786265.1 Apostasia shenzhenica
AAAAACAACAATAATAATAATAAATAAATTATTTTAATTATTCTACACAAAGTTTAATATAAAAAATAATATTTTACTTCACATACTCAATAATTTTTAATAAAAATATAAACTTTATTTTACATCTTAGATCAAAATACTCGATTTAAATATTTTAGTCTAGAATGTAAAATAAAATTGATATTTTTATTTTAAATTGTTGAGTATGTAAAGTAAAATAATATTTTTTATATTTGAATTTGTGTAGAATGATTTAAAAAATTTATTTATTATTATTATTGTTATTTTTTAAATTAGTACCATTTTGATCCTGTTTTAGTCCTGTTTTGGTCCTCGCGCCAAACAGGGCCTAAATATCAACAGCAACAGTATAGTTTCGGCATAATAGAAGCAATTCCGGCGGCCCGTAATGCAGAGTAAATAAATTCTGCACCACATTTTATATCATATTCTGCTACATAACCTGCATGACTAAAATCACAAATCTTTAGTTCTAGTTTTTCGTTCATCAGGAGATTGCTTGGCTTTAAATCTTTGTGGATTAATTTTTTAGTTTTTTTTATTGCTGTTAAGATTTTTTGAGATTGACTTATTTTTTTTGTCTTGTACTTTTGGTCTGAATTCGCCTCCCTCTTTCTTCCTCATCAATTATTCCTTATTTTAATTTTATCTTCTGATTTTAAAAGTTTTTTTTTATGGTATTTGATTCCAGAATCTTACTTTAATCTAACTTAATCTAATAATGCATCTAACTTAATCTAATAATGAATTTTATAATTTATAATTTTAAATAAAAAATCAAATAACTACCTCCATTGATGTTTCTGATTATTTCGAGTTCCAAACTCGTGGAAATATGGTTTTTTTTTTTTCTAGAGATATTTCGTGAAAATTTTGAGTTCTAAAGAGCATGAGATCAGGACGAGCGAGAATTCCTCTAGAATAACAATTAAGTTGTCCTTTTCTTTCGTTTTGTGCAATAGAAGACGACTAAAATTATAGCCCTAGAACTTTGGAGATTTCCCATCGATGTTAATGGTAACTATCTTTAGCTATAGACAGGGTTTTTTTTCCTTTAATACGACAAGCGAATTTTTGGGTTGTGAGTTGAATCAAACATTTTCGCATTTACACTACAGAAATCACCTTTAAAAGCTCCGTTTTTTTCAAGTTAAAAATTAATCTGGTTTAATTTTAATCAGACATATTACATCACACCTAAAATTTAATATTAAAAATTAACTTTATTTCATCCTATACATATCACTAAAATAATAACTAACTTTATTTCACATCATTTACAACTTTCAATAAAAAAAATATTTCTATTCAAATTTAATTTTAATCTTATTAAATTTAACCTCACAAACAAACAGACCTGACTGTCTTTTTATTATACATATACAGAGTGATTTCTTCCATAATCTCCAATGAATCGCGAGTCTTTTATTTTATTCAATAGAATTCTTCCATGGGCTCGGTCGTAGATGTAAAAAAAAAAAAATTCTTCAAATTATGTAAACTTTATGGCTCTTTGATTTTTTTTTTATTTGGGATTTATTTACAATCTTTTAATTAAAAAAATCATAAAACTCAAATGTAAGTTTTGCTTAATTAAAATTTATGTCGGAATTAAAAACATTTATTTTGTGTTGGAGTCACCCTACCAAAAAATTTGGCCAGATTGCTTCTTAAAGCTTTGATTTGATCCCACCCTACACCTCTTAAACCGTAGATATATAGAGCTGCTAACGATTCGATCTCGAGCCAATCCGATCTTAGCTCAAGATTAAATTGAAAGTTTTTTATTTGATTTCGATTCGATCCAGAGAATGAATCAGGAGAGTTTGATCCGATCTCGATTCGAGCTGGGTCTGGCTCATTTGTTGTCGATTCGACTTTCGATCAGTTTTCAATCTTTTAGCCAAATATTATGTATATATTTGTTAATTCAATCAACTTAAAATATGGTCATTCGTTTTGATCTATTATTTTAAAGATAAAAAACAAAAAAATAACTTATAATAAATATGATTTAAATGATTAATACAGAAAATTCTAATGAAAGTTTAATGAAACTTTTCAGTAGATTACTGAAAAAAATTTACATACTAAATCTAGTTACATATATAAATACATATAATATTTTTTTCATTTTTTTAATCGATCCAATTTCGGGTCATCTCAATCCGATTCTATGCCGGCTCAAGATTGGATTGATAAACTTTTCGAGCCAAAAAATGGCTCGTTAGTCGGCTCATTTAGATCGAATCGAGCTCGATTCGATCCAAATTTTGATTAAATTTTCAAGCGATTTTCGAGCAAAATTAACAGCCTTGGATAGATATTATAATTTTTCAAATCTGAGGCTCCTTGGTACACAGACAATCTCTTTCCTCGTTAAACTAAAAGAATACCGCAAACTATTTTTTCTCAATAAATAGTAATTAATTTTTCAAAAAATAAATCACTACAATTAACAATCTAATATGAAATATACAAAAGGGCACATATATATATGTTCTTTCAATTATAGTTTTAAGTTTCACTTAAACTAATCAAGTTCACCGATTTCATTTCACTCTCGGTCAAGACCGACTCAAAATTTATCAATTTTTTTTAAGATAGTTTTTAAAATTATTAGTTTTTGAAAATTAAAAACTAATAATTTAAGTTAAAATATAGAGGAAAAGAAAAAGTTGATATTAAAAAAATATTAGCAATTAGAAATGATTGGTCCCTTTTTTTTAACATAAAATATATTTTTTTAATTTGTGAAAATAGTAATTTAATTGATAAATTTAATAGAAATGGCTAAAAAAATTTATGTGCAAAAATCATAAATGAAGGTGATTAAAAAATCATCTTTTTAGGTTTATTAAGTTTACACATGACTATTGAAGTGCTTGTGGGAAAAGATAGAATAACCCAATTAAGAAAAGTTTAATGTGTTCTATTAAATTAAATGCTTGTTTGGTTGCAAAAATTTAAATAAAATTAAAATTAAATTTAAATTTAAATATATTTTATTATATATAATGAATAATATAAAATAAAGGTAATTGTTATATTGAAATATGTAAAAAATATGATATAAATGAGTTGTTATTTTAGTAGCATATAAAATAAAGTTAATTTTTTATTTTAAATTATATATATAATTAAAAATTTTATTAATTTTTAATATTAAATTTTATGAGAGACATAATATATTTAAGGGATAATTACGTGCATGCCATACTATTTCACTTTATTTATGCGTTACCCATCCATTCTTAATTAATTACGCTACGCACACTCAAAATATTATGAAATCTTACATACACACACTTAATTTAAAATTTAGTCAAAATCTATTTGAAAAAAAAAAATGTTAGTAAATCATTAAAATTATATTTTTACCTTAATAGTACATTTTTTTTCTTTCTCGATGTCACACTAAAGCGCTGATCTGTCCTAAAATTAATTCACGTCGCGAATGTTTTCTTCCATTACTACAACCTAAACATCAAAGTTTTAAGATTTTCACTCAAAATATATTTAAATATTCTTAAAATAATATGATGAACGGTTCAGATTTTTTGTAACCTAATTATAGTTAGGTTATTGAAAAATTATAATTGCTCATTATAATAGAAACAAGTGAAAGTGTGTGTATATAAGATTTTATAATATTTTGAGCTTGTATAGTGTAATTAACTAAGAATGGATGGTTAATGTGTAAATAAAATAAAATGGTGTCGCAGGTAGGTAATTATTATTATATTTAATTAAAATCAATTAAATTTGTTTTAAGTAGGTTAAGCAAGCTGGTCATAAATTTTTAAATTTTGGAACCAGGGATGCAATAATTTCTCCAAAAATAGAAATATTCTCACGCGCGGCACGTGCCTAGGTCTCCGGCAGGACCACAAAACGCCCCTACCACCGACATCCTTCTCGTATTGGCTGACACAGCAGTGGCGGGACCCTCCGGGCCCCACCTCATTCCTTGCTTCGTCGCGAATCAAAACCTCCGGTCTCTCCCGGCGGTGAGCTTACAGAAGGTGTACGGAACCCGTTCCTCGGCGATCAGACATGTCCACGTGGTCAAAATTCCAATTTGACGGTTGTGATTGAGCAGTCGAGAGCGCCGAAAAAGATTCAGCCTGTCGCGGTCGACCAACCGCGCGGCCCGCGCTTTGACCGACAAAGACCAGAAGCTTGACTGGTCAACATCAATGTGTTGAATTATTATTAAAATCTAAAAAAATAAAAAAATTATAAAAAAATTATAAAAAACAATTGAATACATTCGTTTATTAAATCAAAATTACAATTATTTTGAAAATTACGAATAAAAAAAAGAGAGAAACAATCTTTTCATAAAAATGATTCAGAGGAGAAAAGAGTAAATTGAGCAAAGTTATGAGCTGTTTCGTTACCTTTTCGTCTGATGTGCGTTAACTCAACATTTCATGCCTCTCGCGTTGGCCCGAATGACAGTTTAAATTAGTTCAAAATTTGATAATATAACAACATTTAACGGTATAATATTTTTAAAAAATTACATAACTATAGTATACTTTATATTATTATATTGAGCAAATTACACGCAGGTCTTTGAGTTTAACGCCTAATAACACACAGATTTACGTTTTTAAAATTATAACATCGAGTCCCTGAGTTTTAATAAGTTATCAAATGGATATTTTTTTAATTTTTTATTATTAAATTTTTAAAATTTATTATTTTACCACTTGCGCGTGATCAGAAGGTGAGAGAAGCCGGGGGCAAGGTTAAAGTGATAATTTTAAATAATTTTAATAACAAATTAATAAAAAATAACTCATTTGATATTTATTAAAACATAAGAATCTTGATGTTATAATTTAAAAAATATGAACCTGTGTGTTATTATAGGTCTACTATTTGTTTGAAAAATATTACAGTAGGCAGGTAGTTTTTTCGTAAATATAATATTCTATATACTTTTTTTTTATGGAGTGCAATATTTATTATGTTTTAACATATATATTTGTAATATTTAAATAATATTTATAAAATAAGAAAATATTGTAAAAGAAAATTGATCTAATACTGTGAGAAGAGTAATAGCCCTGCACACAAAAAACATATAAAGCACTGAGGGTTTCATTCATATTGTAGAGAATCAAAAAAAATTACATAAGGAATAAGATTTTATAATTAGAGTTTATTTGTTATTGATTTAAATTTCATGATACAATTAAATCTTGGTTGTGAGCAAATTAAATGCTAAGCACTTTGATTACATATATATATATATATATATATGCGCGACAAAAGCGTGAGTGTTTGTTGATAGAAAATCACACTCGATTCATATAATTAAGTTAATAAACTGTAAAACGTACGCATGAAGGATATTTTTAACTAAAATAGATTACCGATATTTATACATTTTTAATGTAGAGCGTTATGTTAATGTCAATTTAAAGTTGATGCAAATATTATTAGCTTTGGAGAAATCTTTTCAGTATTTTATCTGCATTGATTTTAATCGATGTTGATGTCTAGTATTGATTGGCAGTGCGTGAATGATATGATTTTTTTTTATCGTCTGATTTAGATTTTTTTTTGTCATGTTCTATCGCTGAACTTGATTAAAATTTAGTTCTACAATCTTACCAAATGTAGGAAATAAGAAGAAGAGAAATACAAAATAAAAAAAAAGTATTAATTTAAAAAATAATAAAATTTTGTGATTTTGTTTAATAGGAGAAATAAAATTTAAATCAAAATAGTATTAATTTAAATAATAATAATAATAATAAATAAGTTTTTATTATATTCTATATAAAATTTAATATAAAAAAATTATTTTATTTAAGATATTTAATTATTTTTAATAAAAGTATTAATTTTATTTTACAGGTAGAATGAAAATACTTGAATTTGTGTAAAAATATAACAAAAATATTTATTATTATTATTATTTAAATTAGTATTATTTTTTATTTTGTTTTTTATAATCACGCCAAAAATGACCTACATTTGGTGAAACATAATTGACGGCCCAGAACCCAGATGGCAGTCATGGTGGGTCCCACATGAAGATGGTGGCCTACGGCTCGGTGAGGAATCCGCTCCGGCGGGCTCGAATCCTCCGTGCTTTCTCTGCGTGCAAGGCAAACGCTTCGATCATTTCGTACGGAAAGTAATCATCTCTCTCTCATCCCCCCTCCTGTCTCTTCTTCCCCTCGCAGCTTCTCGGGGCTTCCATTTATTTAACCGTCGACGGGGGCGGAGGGACCTCTGTTCTTCCCGCAGTGCGTTGGAGACAGAGCTACGGTGAGAACGTTCATTCCTCTGCTTCAATGGAGGTCGCCAGCGCTCAGCAGCAGGTAATTATACATGTAGATCTCTAGTTTCTTCTTATTTTAATTTCATGAAGAAATCGACAGCTAAAAATTAAAGATCCATTGACTTCGTTTTGATGTAATCCAAACCATGCAATTAAATTCGAAGGAACGCCGAGAAATTCTGCTGATCGGTTCACTTTTGGTGAAAATTTTCTTCTTTTCTGCTGCAAAATCAGATTTTGACGACAACCCACGGGATGGAGGAGATTCTTGGTGGCAGCAGGAACCTGCCGCCGGCGCCGGATAAGAAGCCCAGGCCGCCGCCGCCGGAGCAGGCGCTGAAGTGCCCGCGGTGCGACTCTGCCAACACCAAGTTCTGCTACTACAACAACTACAGCCTCACCCAGCCCCGTTACTTCTGCAAGGGCTGCCGGAGGTACTGGACCAAGGGGGGAACCCTCCGCAACGTCCCCGTCGGCGGCGGCTGCCGGAAAACCAAGCGCTCGTCGTCCTCTTCCCCGTCCTCCGCTACTTCCCCCTCCAACTCTGCTTCTTCTTCAAGAAGATCTCACGATCCTCAAAGCATCATCTCCGCAGCAACGATGCAGCTCCCTCCGATGCCCTCTTTCTCCTACGATCCTTTTCTTCTAGGAAACCCTAACCCTAACCCTAATCCTAATCCGGGAAGCTTCCATGGTGGCTTTCTTGACATCATGAGATCTGGGATCTACGAGAACAAGCTGCCCTTCTACTTTGGGTATGGCGGCGATGGAGCGGAGGCAGACCGAAGAACTACTACTAATACAACTAGTGATCTTGACAGTGGTGCCGCCATTATTAATGGAGATGGAAGCTTTCCCATGGATCAGCTTGCTGAAAGAGATTACTGGAATGGCATGGGATCTTCTTCTTCTTCTTCTCCTCCTCCTCCTTGGCAAATCATTAACAGCTCCTTGATCTAGTGAGTACTTTTTATTGAATATATATATATTCATCCATGAGATTGGTATGGGTTTGTATGATGAATCTACTTGTAGTATGCATGGTGTTCGTGCTTCCATGTTTTCTAACTTCATCTTCTGCTACAGAATGAAATGTTCTTGGGATTTTTTTGCCAATTAGAACTCTTCATGCATGACTAATTAACTTAATATGTAATTTTATTCTCTAATTTTGGAGTTAAGAGGCTGATTCAAGTCATTAATTTATAATTAGAACTTTTTTTTTATTTTGAATTGAATTAAATGCTAATTTTTGTAAGAACAGTCAATTCGAGTAAATTAGATAGAGCATTTTGTGTTTCAGTTTGTACGTATGCCGTTTGATTCGAGTTCAAACAAAGTCGGTCTTAATTTGAATTTAAAAATTTCTAATTTGATTCCAATTAATTAAATTTAATCTTGAATTTGATCATGTATTGAATTTAAACATTGTTAATTGAACTAATTTAAGGCCATAAACATGAATGAATTTTGAACATAATTAGACTTTTTTATTTGCCAATTTTGGTTACCATAGTGTAAATCGAAGTTTTAAAATTCAATTGAAACCATCGAGTTTCGCTAGTTTTGGATAAATTTACGTAGAAAAACTGTCGAGAAACTCAACGGTTCAACTAGTTTTGTTTAATTTCGGTTCAAACTACCAAAACTTCTGTTAAAAAAATTAAATAATTTTTTCTGATTTTAATTAATGTGTTTTATAATATATATATATATATTTTATATTATTTTAAAAATAGTATTTAATAATAATTATTAATAAATTTAATTTTTAATTTATAAAGTTTAAATAATTTATAAAAAACTTAAAACTATTGTTATAAAATTATCAGATTAATTATTATAATTGATATTTTTATCAAATTGAGTTTTAAAATCTCTGTTAGTGCTTCTACTTTTGGCAGGGAAGAGGATTTCAGCTTCTTTTTCCCATAGTTTATCTCTTCCCAACATATTCTGTTTAGATTATGATTGCTGTTCATAATTAATGGAATCTGATTTTTTTTCTTCTATTCCAAGTAGAAAGAGAAGGAGCACTGCTTTGAGGTTTGAATATTAATATTTTTAATAATCTTATTCCCAATGAGAAATAAATGAATATTTAATTACTGAAAAAAGCACATTAATTCACATCTACCAAATCCTAGCTAGATTTGCTGTATGATTCATGTTTTATTATTATTATTATTATTATTATTATTATTATTATTATTATTATTATTATTATTATTATTATTATTATAATATGTATATGATATGATCATGTGCAACCAACTTGCATGCATGCCATGCACGTGTCTGCATGCATGCACATGCACGCCACTTCCATGAGGAGTCCTCATGCTTGATTTGTATCCCCACCCAACTATGGGGTGTATGAGTGAAGATATTCGAGAAATTATTTATGTAAATTGGACCTAAGAAAAAGATTAATGGATTATTTGTGTAACATCTCGTTATCTCATTGTAGATATATTGTCCACTTTAATTTTAAGAAAATTGTGTGATTTGAGCACTTCTTAAAAGGTCACCTATCCCAGTGCTACTCCAGCTCAAGCACACTTAACTATGGAGTTTTTCATCACTAGCCTCACGATTTTGCTCTAAAAGACGCTCTGATACCACCTTGTGATGACCCTACTCGTCACTTCTAATTAATTATACTCATGAGAAAAAAGATGTTCAGGAGAAGGAATAGTTATTTTACCTTTACTTAGAGATAGACCTCTGCTTATTGCTTTTTTAGAAAAATTTTAGACATTGATTATTTTTTTTTTAGTTATCTATTCTAGCTTTAGATATTGTCATAAGAACTTTTGTTATTTGCTTCAGTTAAGTTATAATTTTGTGAATATCTTAGAAGAATAATCTAATTATTTCGTTATTATTTCTCTTATTTTCTCCCTATGAGTATAATTAATTAAAAGTGACGAGTAGGGTCATCACAATTTGTTTCACTCGCAGATCTAACAGATCGAGTAATTAACGATCAGTACAATGAATAATTTATTACCTTGTCAGTTAGATGGTGATACACTGATCAATTAATGGTCTATTAGGCAAGTTAGGTTTCAGTCAACTCATTTTTTAACTCGACTTACTTAAATTTGAGCCGAACTTAATTCGTTTAATAAATAAGTTGCCTGGCATATCAATCTATTTATTATAATTTTTGAGAAATTAAAATTTGATAAATTTAATTTTTTTTATTTTAAATTATTATAATCATGAATTTATTTAAGAATATTAAAAAAACAATTAAATTATATACGTAATATACAAGTACTAATCGATATTAAAATTTAATAGTAAAAAAATTATATTCTAAATTTGATAAGTTGATTATTTGTAGGTTATAATTGAGTCTACTTATCAACTTATGTATAGATTAATCTCTTAGATGAATTAAATTCAGGTCAACCTATACTTAACTCATGCCTAGTTAATTAGCTCGATTGGATTTAAATTAGATTTGAGGGTTGAGTCAAAAATTACTACCCTAGGCTTTTTTTTATTATAAAAATATATAAATATAATAATGACCACCGGATGCAAAACGGCAAATGCTTTGTTTGAGCATGAAATTGCACCACATTAATCAAATTATTTTTTTTATTATAAAAATAAATATAATTTCCAAACAGTTTTTTTTTTTATGGACAAATAATAAAATTCTTTTTGAAATTTTCAGTAACATTAAATTTGTTTCCTTAACTCAGACCTGCATTGTAGTTAATTTAAAATTCAGTATTTGATTTTTCCCACTAGAAAATTAATTATATTTGGGGATATTTAACATAGGTCAGACACAGAGTTAGAAATCTGTTGCAAGTAGTCAAAATTTTTAAAAACTTATATTTTTTATATTAATTTTACATCTCTTTTATTTTATTAATGTTATTGTTAATTAAATTATGTATAAATTATTTTAATTAACTCACTAAGATGGAGATGAAGTGATCTGATCTGTGTGGTACATTGGTATGCATAAGGTTTTTACTGCTTGGCGTGAAACATATGATCTTATATAACTTTAAACAAAATATTGGCTCTGGTTAAACTTTAAATGATAAAGTCTTTATGATTTTAATTTTTTTTAATTTAGTTTAAAGTAACGGCGAGCTTTAAAAATAATTAAGATCTAAAGATCGAGCAAAATTGACTGAGAAAATAAAAAATTCAAGAAGTTGATATTGGCTAGAAACGGTCAGAGCTGTTAACGTTCTGATTTCGTGATGATTCGACTTTTACTCAAGATTAAATAAATATTTTTTGATTTGATCTAGATTTATTTAGATCTAGCAAAATTTAATTTAATTCAAAATTCGATACAATTTTTGAGCTATCTTTTACC
>KZ451916.1:1750769-1762919 GCA_002786265.1 Apostasia shenzhenica
ATATATAATAAAATTATCGAAGCCAAATCTTTCAATTTTCGGCCTATGCCAAATTTAATTAGCTTAGGTATAATTAATTTCATCTACTTGAAGAAATAGTCCTCTCTCTCCTTTCATATTTTTTGCATTGCTCATAATTTCATCTAATGAACATATATATATATATATATATGACAATAAGTGGGCTTTTGAGAGGCCCACTAAAATGCCCATTTACTTGGCCCATATGGAAACTTTAGAAGCCCAAAACGTAATTTATTTGTTCCATAGTTTGGATAGAAATAAAAAAAAATGACTATTTTAAATTGAAGTCCACCAAAGTTGATTCAGGTCGAACACAAAATCTTATGTGTTTTGTAAAATTTTAAAACTTGTATTGAACCAAATGCACTTTTAATCACATATTAAAACGAAACAACTCAATAGAATATTTAAAATAAATCCCAAAAAATACTATTAGTAAATTTATAATAATTCAGCCATAAACTCATAATATTTTGGATAAATCATTTTTAATTAAAAGTGTCTGTTTTAATGATTTTTCTTATATTTTTTTCTTTTTGAGAACCAAAATGTTCCCTTGAATCTTTCTTAAATATCCCAAAATATCGTAAATCAGAAGGTAATATAAATAGATTTTATTGGGATGGTCCACTCACGGTTTACACTGATATTTAAATGTAAAATCTGAGGGTTAAAATTATTAATATTTTGCTTTTAGCTAATAATTAATAAATTGTATATCCATTGTTAATTTATTTTAGGAATGACTGATCATTTCTATTGTACCATTATATTTTAAATTTATATATCAACAATTTATATAAAAATTAGTTTCATATTTTAATTCAAATTAAAAAAAGTTAATTTTCTATAGTTAACTTATAATTATTATTTAGTTTATAATTTTTAAAAATTTACTAAAAGGCTCATATATTTTACTTAATATTATAAAGAAGGCCTCTCGCAATTAACTTTAATGAATTAGATTTCAAATTAGATTTATTATATAATAATTATAATTTACAGTGATTTTTATTAATATATAAAAATTTTAAAATAATTTTTTTTAATAATTTTTTAAAAATTGTAAATCAAAGAGTAATTATAAACCTTTAAGTAAGTAATTTTTATAAATATTTTAGTCCTATAATTTATTTAATAATTATAATTTTTTAAATGATTTATTTAGGTTGGTTCCAAAATGTTAGGATTCAAACTGAAATGAATTTATTAATTTTGAATATTTTAGAATTAGAACTTAACAAACTCGATTTTAAATTAAATTAAATTAATTAATTCGATTTAATTTAAATTTGGTTCTGAATTTTTTGAAATTTTTTTGCACAGCCCTAATTTAAATGGGCTGATTTAATTATTTTAGCCGGATTTATTAGGGGTGAATTTATGCGGCTGTGGCTGCTTGCTGTCACCAGCGTTACGAACGTTGCCGATTATTCCATTTTCAGTTATTGTCCTCCGATTTGAGCCCATCTCTCTCTCTCTCTTTCTCTCTCTCTCTCTCTCGTCGATCGTCTGATGCTCCGCGATCCTGAAGTTCAGGTTCAGGCGCCGTGAAAGAGGAACTACGGCATGGAGAGCGTCCCTCTCATCGACCTTCTCTCGGAAGATGACCTCCTCATCTCATCTTCTTCGCAGGAATTCGGTAGGCGATTTCATCTCGATCATTGATTACGTTGTAGTACCTGTTGGATTTGTTCGCATTGTGGAATGTGAATGTATCGGGCTAGAAGAACAGTTGAGGCGAGGCGTCTCTTTCTGTTTCCGATCTTCTTTCTACATATTTTTGATGTAATTCCGGAATTTTTGTTAATTTAGGATCTCTTAATTGGTTTCTCAGATTGAAACCATAATTCGTTTGAGTAAAAATTGCGTTGCAAGATACCTAGAATTTGATCCATTCGCAACATTTATGCCTAGAATGGAGGAATTTTGTCGTGGTGATTATATTTGAGAACTGTGTTTCATGAATCGAACTCTTAGCTAAAGCGTTTGTAGATGAGAAGATTTGTATGAAAGAGACATGCTAATAATCACTACAGCATGCTTCTTATCGCTATGGGATGGTTAACTGCCTTCTGCGAAAGCTGAATGTATTTCAGTTATACTGTTCTCAATGTGTTGTTAAAAGCTTTTGATGATAAATGCCTTTCTCCATTGTTAATGCTCTTTTTGGCGGAAAATTAGAGGCCGTAGCCAATAGAAAAAATAAAATGCATGTACAATGCTAGATCTGAGAGTGCTAAGGGACTCTCAATCCAAAGTTTTCAAAGTATGAAAAACCTAGAAAATTTTGTTAGTGTTTCCCTTAGCTAATAGGAAATATATAAAATCCTGCAAGACAGAGGCCCAAAAAGCATGTCACATTCAAGTGGCATAATGCATAACGTACGGATATAAAATTATGTAACCAAAAGGACTATCTGAACATACAGAATTCAATCCCAAAAAACTGCAATTATATGAAATAATCGGTAATAGAAGTACTGGAGCGTGTCTGCACTATACGATATTTATCTCCACACTCAATGCTGGATAGCCGTGCATTTTATTATATGCACAGTGGTGTTAAATAATGCGATTGTTCTCCTTCTCCAGAGTTATTTATCAAAAATATTACAGAAGAATTAGAAATAGTTTGTATGACCGGAAATGCATTAAAGCAAGCCAGTACAAGTACAAATCATCACTTTGATTTTGTAGCTATGATTTATGTATGTACTCAACCTTTTTTCTCAAAGTAATATTAATGTTGTACTGCCCAGAACTAGATACTGCTGTCAGTCGGGAAGAAAAAACTACACAGTTCAAACAAATGGACCAATTTCCTGACTTTACGGAATCTCCAAAGCAAAAAAGTAGGTCTGACAGATTCAACATGCGAAAAAGTTTAGCCTGGGATAGTGAATTTTTCACATGTGAAGGTGTGCATCATGAGTTTCTAATCCTCATTTTTATTCGAAGTTCACAGAACTTATATATGACATCATGGTTGTTTCATAGGTTTTCTCAATTCTGGAGAGCTAGCTATTGTTAACAACACATACAGCAATGCTGAAGGAATCACATTACCCAGAATTCAAGAAGAATTGAAAAAATCAACCGAGTCAACCTCCACATCAGGAAGAGGAAGTTCTGCATTGGAACAACTCGGAAAAGACTTGTTTGACAATCTTCGGCTTTCAACTCCCCAGTCCTTGGTGCATTCCAGTGAGACTAAAGATCAAAAGCGGACGCTTGTACCGAGCCTGAGATGTACTACATTTTATGTTGGAATAAGATATCTATGCTTTCATTATGCTACACCACATTTGCACATGTGTTAGCCATCTACTAACTATTTGTATGTTGCTTTTGCAGCTGTGAAGAAGCTTGATGTTTTATCTCAAACAATGGTATACCGTATACTCCTTTTCTCTCTGAATTCTCAATTCTTTTTATGGATATTCTATTTCATAGCTTAAATATTAGCCAACTACAGATAAAACCTTCAACTGCATTGAAGAGGGGTATCACCACCAGGCAAGAACAGGATGCTCTTTCGAGTAATTACCTTGTTCACGGAATGCGGGTGAGCACTCTTTGATAAGCATTGAATTTTAATTGATACATTTTTACTTTTATCTGATATCCAGCAATACAAGATTTCCTTTAGGCAATAGTTATCTTTCTCTGTATAGCCTACTTATTTTTGATCAGAAGCTTGGGCAGGTCCATATCACATCCTATGGATTCCACAAATGATTCTTAAGGCCATGCTCTTCACTTTTTCTGCTTATAGTTACCCGTAGTTGATCCTATTCGTGCTCTTAAACATTACGAAGATAAATACATTAGTTATTTTTTAATTTGAATATATTTCTCCTTTTTTTTCCTAAAAGTTTTCTCGATGTTTGAGTTTGGATGCTTAAACAACCTATTTAGTGCAATGCAGGCTGCATCAAGATGTAGAGAATCAAAGACTTGGATTAAACCACCAAAACTTCCATCCAAAACCATTACTTCACCGACAGTGCCCAGCAAAAATGGTTCTGTGAAGAAACAGTTGAAATGCAACACAGGCAAGGCTAGTGTTGGTATGCAGCTTACCTTAACGATCACATAATTCCATCGCTGATAGTTTTAGTTGTACTGAAAGATTAAAGGGGAAAATTTACACACATCACTGAAATCTTAGGCAACTTCAATGAATCTCCCAAGTTTTTTAGACAAAAAAAGTCTCGTTGTTGCATAATGTATGGAGGCCTTGCTCGTAATATCAAAGGGTTTGTAGGTAACAGTGAAGAATGAACATTGAATGTGTAATTTTCTATGACTTTAGAGATGTATATGCAATTTCCACAATATTTAAACTGCCTGCATATAGGAACAGATTGAGTTATATTGGCGGAAAACTCTACCTTGTAGAAGAATTACAACTATTATTGTGTTTTGCAGAAACTACTGGAAAGCGACAATCAGTTTCTAATGAAGCAAAACGGACTTCTAAGCTGATTCCATTAAAGGACACTGGTTCCTCTACACCTCGAGCTAATTTGAGACTTTTAATGGCTGCATCACCATCTTTGAGTAGTTCAGCCAGCAGTCCGTCTGATGCAAAAAGTGAGTCTCCCTTAGTAACCATAAGGAGTGTCAAAAGAAATGCTTCGTTTTCTTCACTAGGATTGACTAGTAATAATCTCACAAAGCGAGCTTCAAGTAGAACAGGATCCAAATGGAAAAGTTGTCATTTTGATTCATCAAAATCTATGAGCTTTGTTTCTTCAGTTTCACCTTCATCAAGTTCCACTTCTATGAAGCGAAGCAAGTTAACTGAATGTTCTGATGCTGGGTTGTCTTCATCTCCATCAAGAACAGTTTCTCCTGCCATTGAAGCTTCAAAGAATTCAGGTAAAATACTATAGAAACACCATTTTGGCCTACCTATTTTGAGGCTTACTGCATTGCGGACCCTTTTTGTCGAATCTGCACTTTGATCTTTACATTGTCGGTAACAAAAACAATAGGTCCTAGTTCACACTTGCTGTGACACATTTGTGGGAAAAACATTTTGGTTAGAAATCACACAGGATTCTCTTTGAGGGTCATATGTTCCACCCCTACTAAAGAATTAATGTTGCCTATAATCAGCATATCATATGTATTATGAGAAATAAATCAAGGAAATGTTTAAATACATGTGTCAGATGAGAAATAAATCAAATGTATGTTTCCACAGTATTGTCTCTATTGAAAATGCAGACATAAACCATGAATGAACTATACACTGTAATTTATGTTTTCATTATATAAAAATGTAAGGAAAAAGAATGATGAAGGTGACTTTAAAGCTTCTTTTTCTTAAAAAGCAGGTTCTAAACTCACTTTAAGCTATGGTTCTGGTAGAAGAAGTGCTATGTCATCTCGACTACGAATGCCAAGCTCAACTATTGGTTACTTTGATAAGGTTATAGTTCATACTTGCAATACTACATAGACCTTAGCCTTTTAAATGTATCCAGTTTAATTCGACATATTATACTTCTATCAAATATACAGGATAAAACTCCCATTCGCAGTTCATGCAATTATCTACACAATGGTTTCAGAAATAGTTTCGTGATGGCCGGTGAAATCATCGAAAACTTGTCAGCGAACAAAGTTACACCGAGCAAACAGCCTTCCGCAAGAGCTCCACCGCACTCTCCTGCAAATCAGAACTCAAAGTCTACTAAACCACACAAGGAATCTTCTCCAAAAACTGCAGTAAACAACTGCAAATTGAGTTCTAATAGTCCGAGCAAGAAAAACCAGCCAAATCTGCTTCGTCCTAAGCTCATCGTGGAAAATGAAACGAGCTCGACTGGGGAGCAAAATATCAGTGATTCATCATCAGAGAGAAAGCAAGTGAACGACGAACGTCCTGAGATTGGCCTGAATGTTGCTAAGATGCATACTGAAAAGGAGAACTTATGCCCTGCACTGAATACTGAAGGTTCATTCAGTGATCTGCAGATAGAAGATCAGCACAAGGCTGCAGTGGAATTGCTCAGAGAGAAGGTACTCACTATCTCACTCTCTGAGCCAAAAGACTCACAAGTTAGAGATTAGTACCTTTTTGTTAACTACAGGGAATCGTTAAGCTTGATTCTAGTTAGCCTTAACTCAGCACAGGTTTAGTCTTCAAAGGTTAAATGGTTGTGTTACAATTAACTCGAGTTCAAGTTCAAATTTGATGCAATATAGCCGAGAGTCCTAATTTTTGTCAGCAAGAAATGATAGAAATCTAAAGTGCTGATATAATTCTCTTTGTAAAAGCTCTTAGAAGGAATTTCTATGATAGATAATATTCATGATTCTGATTCTTAGAATCTTAATTCATTGTTCTTGTAATTGGATTTATCTCCGAATTATGCATTGAATTTATCATAAAATATGCTGCTTTATTGTACGTAGGACGAGCTGGAAGTTGGAGTAGCTTCTGAGGATAAACATAGAGAGAGTCGACTTAAATAATTTTAGATATATAAATCGTAGGCTGATAGAAACTTCAGTAATGAGATTTGAATTATTGAATCTCGCTCTTATTAAAAGAGATACAACAAGAAATTATAAAAAATGATCTTTATCTTACGGCACTTGGAGTTAAACGAGGGGTTATTATTTAATAGAGTGCTTTGAAACAAATGATTCATTTAATGATTTAAAATATAAAATAGAAAAACTTCAATTTCAACAATGAAAAAAGAAAGAAAGCACATCTACGCCCACGTACATGCATAATATCTAATATTAGTCACAGTACATATTATAATTCTAATTTTTTATTATTATTCACATACTGATTGTGTAAATTTTAGTGCTTGCTGTGGTATTTTTAGTATATCTCTCTCATCAACAAAAATAAAATGTTTAATATGCAATATGATTAAAATAATATGATTGTTCTTAACATCATTTTGATTAATTATCTGTATTTTTAAGAGACTTTTTTAATAATTGACTTGAAAGATTTGTTTGACAAATGATTATTTTAGTTATAGTTACAACTAAAAACTTTAATTTATTTAATAAAATTTAAAAAATTATTGTATATTTAATTTTACACAAACTCTGATATTAAATAATCTTTATTTCATATTTAACATCATTTTCAATAAATAAATCAATTTTATTTCACATTCAACACAATTTTAATATAATTATTTTATTTCACTTCATACATATTTTATCGGGTCTGCAATCAATTCCAAATTTTTTTACCTTGTGAAGAGCGGCCAGGCCTCGGTTTTATTGGATAGAATTACTGTAGTACTTCCCTTTCCTGTGAAAATAGAAAAGAATTTAAAAAAGTCATAAATTTTTTTAAAATTAATTATTTTCCAACTAAATAGAACCAAAATAGAATTATAAAAGAGATTGAATCACTAGCACTCACAGCCAGTTATAATAGGTTAGAGTTGTTATAAATGTTAATTTAATTTTAATAATAATGATGGATAAATTGAACAAAGTTGATCTTTTATTCTATTTGCAATTTTTTTGATAGCACTATTTGCAAATAATTAAATTTGCTATATTTTATTGCTTTGAAATGCAAAGTAGTAAAATGCATTGATGAATTTATCAAAAAAAAATGCATTGATGAAAGAAATATAAAGCTCTACTTAATTAGAAAACAAAATTTGCATCATAAAATTGAGATAAAAGAAATTTATAAAAAAGAAAGAAAAAAGTTTGATAGTCATAAAAGAAAAATAGAGAATAAGTGATTATTATTTTAGTCAATATTTGGTTAAAATAATTATATTATGAACAATAATTTAGTAAATTGGCTGTATCAAAATAACGGACTTAACAATTGTTAGGAAAAGACCTATATGAAAATATTACAAAAAAAATGTGAATTTATATGAAATACTAATCAAACATTATAGACCCAGATGTAATTATACTTAAAATCTATATCAGCCGTCGGATTCTGAATCTCTTTTCTTCTCGCCGCGGATTACGATTCCCAAAGTTTGCCCTAGACGAGACGAGAGCTGTCTATAAGTGGAGATTAATCTTCCTCCATTCTTCCTCCCGAGATCTTCCTCTTCCCATCGTCGCGGCGGCTTCTTGATCTCGCCCTAGATTTGATAGAATAGTCTTCACCTGCTTCAGTCATAATGGGGTAAGGCGCTCCATTTCTCTCTGCCGGCATGAGAACCGTTTTTTGTTCTTGAACATGAAAACCTAGTCTTTAATGTCTTTCTACCTCTGT
This sequence comes from Apostasia shenzhenica, assembly GCA_002786265.1. Lineage (NCBI taxonomy): Eukaryota > Viridiplantae > Streptophyta > Magnoliopsida > Asparagales > Orchidaceae > Apostasia > Apostasia shenzhenica. The sequence continues at coordinate 1,759,036 of KZ451916.1, forward strand.
AAACTCTTATCTTCAAAAAAATAGTTCGCTTTCTGCAATCAAGTGCTTTATACTTAACTGAAAGGAAGCATGGATTGATGTATTTAGTTACAAACTGGCCTTCTTGAACGATAAGCAAAATTAATCGCGATTACGAGGAAATGAATCTTCTGCTTGAACTTGTTACTATGTAACCGACGGTCTGGTGCTGGTTCTTTTGGACTGTTTGTGTGGGCTGAAAAGGCATAGGTGCAAGGCTCTCTGTTGTGTTCCTTTGTGCCGTCACCTTCTATATTCAATCGAAACTGATCACTGAATGCTAACTCTTGCTTGTCTTTGATATTATTTTGATGATATTTGTGGCATGAGTTTTGGTATTTTTGTCGGTTCATGTGAGTTGATTGCTTGCCTTGAATTTTTGGTGGTATGTTTTAGTGACCCTATTTTCCAAAAGTTTCACTGTGGACTACATTGTGAGAAAAGATGGAATGCCTACTGCCAATTTTGACACAATTGTCATGCATGGAGACAAGGTTTTCCCATTTGGGGATTTGTTCTCCTATGTTGCGCTCCATTGTATTCTCTAGACTGTATCTTTCTTCTTGGCATAATGAAACTTCTTTATGATTTCCCGTGTTTTTTTTTCCAAGTTAGAGTTTTCCACTTAAATTTGGTGTGCTATTTTTCATGTTGTGGTTTTGTGATATTTGTTTGCCTCTTGTATCGATGTGACATGTTATTTGTTATATTAATCATTTACCCATCAACCATTTTTGTTTCTGCACTTACTCGGATTCTCAAAAGACCTTGTTCTCTACATTTGCCCTTGCACAACCTTGACTCTGTGATCTGCTACAATCTGCATGTTTAACCCTTGGATGACATGAAAGTTTTTTACCAATCATCAAATTGTCAAATGGTTTGTGTACATTTTGTGTTGAATAATTAATTGTCAAATGATTTATAGTGGCCGATTCATTAATTTAGATAATTATAATTTCGTTTACCTAATTACTCTAAATAAACCTACAAGTAGTGTTTGTTCAGCATCTTGTTGCATCCATTCCTACGTCTATGTACTATGGAATGTAAAAGTTTCATTGTATTTTTGCCGTGCCCACCATCTATGCATATCCTATATACGTAATTGTGGTGTATCTAAAGACAAAATGTTTGGGATGTGTGATGCAAGGGAATTTAGGTCACTGATAGTTGTGTTTACTTGATTTTCGCATTCTTGGGAAATTAGAGTATTGTTGGGTTATTTTTTTTATTATTTGAGTCGAGCATATGTATTTTATTTTTTGATCAGTTATGAGTCGAACATTATGTTCTTTTTCCGGTAGGAATGCCCATTTTGGTGTTCTGTATTTACTCTGAGTCTTATTTGATTAATTTGGGTTGATTGGATTCAAATAGAATCGTTTAAATTCTACTTGGGTCAAATCAAGCTCAAATTAAGTAAATTAGGTTGGATTTGATTCAATTGAACTCAAGTATATTGAGCCGGGTTCAATTGAGATCAATTGGGTCAAATTTAGGTATATTTTTGTTTCGATTTTGTTGAGTGAAACTTTGGTTTAATCAGACTGGGAGTTAATGGTGAAGAAGATGAAGCTTGTAATTTCTCTACAAATTCAGCTTTAATTAGATCGGGGTGGCTGGATTCACCGTGCCCTAGATCAGCTTTTTCTTCCTTTTGTTCGTAGACGTCGGCCAAGCTCTTCCCCTCAACTTCGACAGGTTTGCCTCTCCTACTAATTCTGCCCACTTTGCCCACGATCTACCCCACTCGCCTACTTCCTCGCGCATGATCGACGACTTTGCCGTCACCTCCAAAGGAGTTCAACTGCTTCATCCTCTCTACTGTAAATCTCCTCCATGGTTGCTACTAAGGGGAGAGATGAATGCTGAAATTGCTACTGTGTTGAGAGAGATTTCTCCGACTTGATCGATTCCGTGCAGGTGGCCACTGACTCAGCACTGGCACAACAGGGGGTTGTGATTGGTGTTCCTCTGTTCTCCGAATTCGATGCAGCTGGTGATGATTCAACTCTGATTCTGCGCAGGTGGCGTCGGTTCAGCTTGTTTTGAGTTGGAGTTGCAGAGCGGCTACAACGTAGTGTTTAGGGCTTTGAAGTTCTATGATAGCATTGGGGCTTCCTTCTTTCCTACTAGTTTCATGTTTTCTTTTCAGTTTGATATTGGTTATTTGATCGTGGTATTAATCTTCTTGTTGAATTGCTCTGTGGTTCCTTATTCCAACCTGATTATGTTGATTAGACTTCAATTTTTGTCATCTGGCTGGAATGAAAGTTTGGAATTGAATCGAAATTAGTTGTTTTGGATTTCCATGTTTTTTTGAGCAAATCTTCAGCCAGATTCTCTCTGTTCGTTGAGAAGAATTTGATCTTGAACACATTCCTTGATATAGCTGTACATAAGAATCATTCCGCTCTGGTCTAGCTTGTCAATACTCTCAATTTCCATGCTTATAATCTTAGCATTCGCTGTTCTAACCAAGCTTGGACTGCTCTATGTTTCCTTTTTGTTGGTTTGAGTTTAATTCTGAAATGGTTTTTGCCATGTTGAATTATACTTACGTGGATAATTTACATTGTTTGACTTAAATTTGCTCTTCATGTTTAAGTTAAGCTCAAGGTTTAAGCATGTTAGCTAATTTTTCTACTACTTCTAAGATTAAATATCTTATACTGCATTAAATTTCAGAATTTCTTTAGATTGCTGCTAATCAGCTGGGAATTCCTATGAAATTTTATGTGAATTTGAAGACTCGCATAATTACTGTTAATTAAGTTTAATCTCCTTCAGCATTATTACAATTATTTGTTTGTTCGTAATTAGAAGTATAAGCTTCATCGCTTTTGCACTGCATCAATATGTCCATAACTGTGATCTTGACTAGCTTAGTCTCAATGAGGACATTGCTTAAAATGGAGCTAAATGGATAAAAGAAATCCATGTAGCTAGCCCAGCTAGTTTGGCATTATATATTTTTTTGTAATTTTTTGTGGTTGATTTTGTGAATGTTTAACTATCTATTGTTTTAGGATTTTTTTTTTCATTCTCTTTATTTTTTTGGAATATGTTCAAGGTGGTGTCTCCCTGTTTATTTGTGAATGCTTGAACATCAGTTCTCAATTGAAAAAGGTGTTTTAGCTCATTTTATATAGCTGACACTCGATGTATGCTCGGTGCATAAGCTTTGGTTATATCGCAGTTTCTATGGCTTATTGACGGTCTAGTGTTGACAAGCAATTTACACCACATCAACACTTAACATTTTCATAAGCTATATTGATTTTGTTGGCTCATGTATCCTAATATCCCTTGTGACATTGTTCCTTGTTGGATTAGATACATGATGCATATAGAAACAAGACTTCCAGTTTACATCTACTGCTGCTTTTGGGTCTTGTTTGCTTTACTATTTTGCTGTCTTACTTGCATCCATTTGCGAATTTTCTCGCACTACATTATATTTGATTTATTCGTGAAATGCTATTATGAGAGAAATTTTCTGCTTTTAATTTTATATTTTTAAAGTGTTAGTCCCAATTTACTTTTTCAGGACATGAAGATATCTCTAAAAAAATAGTTGAACACTCAAGTCTTCATATTTGCACCTACAAACTAACTTATAAACACATTAAACTATCATTTCCTTTTTCATCTATCTAAGCTAGTGTTCATTATTGTTTATGCATGGTTAAAAGCTCCCGGCAACTCAACTCCCACTTTAGTGCAGCTTCTTTGATGGTGTGGCAATCACTTATACTCGATGTTATTTTGAACGAGTTAGTGCCAATTTGCCTAGAGGAGGACGGTTACTGGTGGATGGGGACTGGGGAGCTAAGAAGCACGGACACGACACGGACACGGTG
>KZ451916.1:1762929-1782864 GCA_002786265.1 Apostasia shenzhenica
CGATTGTGAGATGACCGCGACGGAGAGAGGGAGGACGCACGCGGAAAACCTAGGGCAAAACATTCGAACCGGTTTTTTGGAAAAATTAATTTTACTTTTTATTAAAATTTAATTAATTAATAATTGAGTCGTGTCCAAGTATCTTGCAAGTGTCCTAAAAGTGTCCAGCCGTGTCCTAGAAGTGTCCAGCCGTGTCCTAGAAGTGTTCAGCCGTGTCTTAGAAGTGTCCAGCCGTGTCCTAGAAGTGTCAAGCCGTGTCCTAATTTTTTTTTTTAAATTAAAATAATTGGACACGTGTCCCGCCGTGTTCGTGGCGTGTTCGTGTCCGACACGTGTTCGACACCGCCACGGCTACTTCTTAGAAGTGTCCGTGCTTCTTAGTTGGGGAGGTGTGCTAATGACATCTTTTGTAAATTTCCTGAAAAAATAACCCTTAATGGAATTTTCCAGAGTCGGTTAACATTAGGTATGCAGCTTTTTCGTGTTCATCGATTCTGTGATGCATACATAAATATGAAGTTCTATGCTTCGGTCACTCTTTAGTTGGTGATTAGCTCACCAACTTTCTTAACCTTCCAGCACTCGTCTTTCTCGTGTTATGATGAGTTGCCCTGCTGTTTTTACTCTGCGCACGTTTTTGAACTATTTTCTCTTTTGCTAGCCATTTTGTCATCTTTTCATGTTTCATTTGAAGATTTGAGACTCGACATTCCCTGTCAATTAACAAAGAGTAATTAGTGCTGGCGTGAATTGTTGAAGTTCCCCGTGAAAATATTACTACCTGAGCTTCTTTACTCATCGATTATATCTCATTGCAGGAAAACTCGCGGCATGGGAGCTGGTCGCAAACTGAAGACTCATAGAAGAAATCAAAGATGGGCAGATAAATCATTCAAGAAAAGACACCTTGGCAACGAATGGAAAAAGCCGTTTGCTGGCTCTTCTCATGCCAAGGGAATTGTTCTAGAGAAAATGTGATTGTTTTGATAGACCTTTTCCTTAGCACGAATTTTCTTTCTAGAGTGCTACATATCATGAAATTGTTCTTTGATTTGACATCTGAATTGATGGATTTCACGACAGTGGCATTGAGGCGAAGCAGCCGAACTCGGCCATCAGAAAGTGTGCTAGAGTTCAGCTGATCAAGAACGGGAAAAAGATTGCGGCATTTGTGCCGAACGACGGCTGTTTGAACTATATTGAGGAGAATGTAAAGCCCCGCAGAACTCATACCAATTCAGAAGTAAATCACGTCATCATCTGAATTGGTTCATTAAATATGATATGCAGGATGAGGTGCTGATTGCTGGATTTGGGCGTAAAGGGCATGCTGTGGGAGATATTCCTGGAGTCAGGTTCAAGGTTGTGAAGGTGTCAGGTGTTTCATTGCTGGCTCTTTTCAAGGAGAAGAAGGAAAAACCCAGATCTTAATTAGCTGCTGGAATGGTGAGAGTTTTCTGATTAGATATGTTTTTGTGCAAGTTCTTGTGCTTCTGTTGCTCCTTTTGTTTTTGGAACTTGGAACTGCTCTTGGTTTTGTTTTTGTTTTATGAATGTTCGAATCATAGTAACTTGAAGATGTCGCAAATTATATTTTCCACGAGACAGATAGACATGAATCTTTTGGACTCTAAATCGAAAGCGAACCAAATAACAAATTGATGCTGATATCTAACTCGCTCTAACTAAAAAATATTGGATTCGGGAAACTTAATGTGTGGGTTTTTCGGAGTTGTACAATTTGCAAGGCAGAGAGGGAGGGAAATAGAATCAAGAAATGGCGTCAACCCTAAAGAACATCGTTGCTATTGCGCATATTTCTACGTGTGTGTGTTAATAGTGTCACATATGATTATGTATTAACTTATTGAGTTTTTTTAATGTTAGTTATGATGGTAGAACTTCTAATTTTACATTTTAGGCTAATATATTATATGTAAGCACATGATATTATTATGTTGTAATTGTTATATATAAGTTAGATAAGTTATACATAATAAAAAAAAAGTAATTAGTATTTGAGCCTTTTATTTACTTTTATATGTATATAAATCTCTCGAATTTTTGAATTAAATAGATGGGTTGATCAAAATATAAATTAATATTTTATAATTGATGTTATTTTTATAGTAAAAATTTTATGAAAATAATAATTTTTATGATAGAGTTGAGTGAGAAGTTTTGTGGAACATTTATTATTCTTCGAAAAGCTATAAAATGATTAATTTTTTTCCTATAAAAATATTATTTATTATTAAAAAAAATTATTTATATTTTTACTTAAATTGATGGATCAATTTACTTAATTTAAAAATTAAAAAATTTGTATATGCATAAAATTAAATAAGAAGAACCTATATGTCAAACGTTTATGTAGCAAGTATGCTCATTCTCTCCGCCATTGTTTTGGGCCATATGTTGGGTCTCGTGTGCCGTTGATATATCACGGTGTGACTACTTGAGTGGCCACTGAAAATGTCATCTTTTGTGTCGCCCAAATCTAATAATTTATCTACTTACAACTTTCTATAACTTAAGATTCTTTGATTGAAGATGAAAGTTATTTGATTCAGGAGGCTATAAGTAATTAGGCTTATTCTCAGGCATTTAAGTTTTAAAAATTGTTTAAAATCGATTTAAAGACATAAATCTAGATTCACATGATAATTTTTTATGCTGAGCATGAGACCTTATTGCATAATATGGTTATTCTCAAAGGACTAATGCAAGTTACAAAAGAACTCTCCAGAAATACGAAGTTTCAATACTGAAATAACCATTTGATTCCTCGAGGAACTGGCTCATTTGATGCTTGAAGAATCAGCTTAACAGATAAAACTTTAGCTTAAAACTTTTTCAGATTTACTTCCCAAAGCTGAAAGTTTTGTCTACTAGTTTTTCGCCTTTCGGCTGCGAGCCCGCTCTTTGCCAAAAATATTGTGCTCGGCGCCTGACTGGCGCCAACCGAGGGGTGGGCTCGTGAACACATGGAGCCCAACTGTTCGGTTCGGCTGCCAAATTGAAAGGTTGCTCCACTATTCAGGAATAAATTTCAAATTACGGATTACGAGGGCTTAATTGAAAAGGAGATATTGTATTAGCCATTCTTAAATTATAGTATATTGGAAGAAGAAGCAAATAAGAAAGTTTTGAAAAAAAAGAAAATATTGAGAAGAGAAAAATTATGAGAAAACTTGTCATGCTCTTCTACTTCTGAGGAGGCAGTGTTTTTTGCTTGAATCTTGTCAAATTGAGCAACCAGATTACTTAGTCAAAGGCCTTGTTTGGCAATGGACTAAAAATCATGACTAAAATTACTCACGGTTAAAATCTTAAATTTATTTTAAAAAAAATTTAAAAATTATTTTATATCTTATCTCGCACAAATTTCAACATTAAACAATCACTTTATTTCACATCCAACACAATTCTCAATAAATCAATCAACTTTATTTCACATCATACACAATTTTTAATATAACAAACTTATTTTATTTCACATCATACACATTTTTCAAAAATCACTATAAATTCCAACTAAATCTTCTTTTTTTTTCTTATTACCAAACAGAGCCAAAGATAATTTAATTCAAAAGCCACGCTAAGAGAGAGAGAGAGAGAGAGGACAGGAAAAAAGACCCCTTTCATATTAATTCAAAAGTTCACTCACTCGTTATAATGAGTATAACACCCACAGTAACAAGAAGCAATGATTTAAATGATCATATTAGAACATTAACAAGTAATAAACATATTGAATTACACAAAAAAAACTATTTATGAACTTGTTCTTAATCAGAGGCCGGATCATGAAATTGGCTAAATCTGACAAACAGAATCATAGAACAAGAAACAGCAGCTTCAGACGCCGGCAAACACCTATAAAACCGATACCAGAACAAAAGAGTTCATATTCATGCCAAAAAAAAAAAGTTTAATGAAGTGGGATATCTGCACTAGATGTGAACAAAAAGAAGCCAACCCAAATCAAGAAAAATAAACCATTTTCATCCACTGTCATCAGAATTGTTACAGTAATAGTTCAGTTAATCTGAAGCATTCATTCCTCTGTTACTCGAAATAAAACAGATGCAACCAGCTATAGAATCTTCATATTGAGTTATACTACCATGATTAACATACTGATGATACAAAAATCAAAGAACCATAAAAAGAGAGAAGGGATGCAGAACTATGAGCGCTATATCTAAAAAGTTTGAATTTTCAGCATCCTTCTTTGTTTGGAGGTGAAGATAAGTACCTCAGCCTGTAACTCAAAAGCGCTGGACCAAAAGCACTAAATTTCCCAGCACTACTGAAAGCCACTTCAGCATCTTCGCCTCTTCTAAAGACAACTGAAGCTCGCTTGTTCTTTCTTGAAACCTCAGTTTCTTCTTCTTTCAGCGGTCCATACTGACTGAAAACTTTAATGACATCTGATTCAGAAGGGAGGGCATCAGGATCACTGAAGTTCAAAATTAAAGCAGCAGGATTGCAATCACCCAGAGATTGTTTCATATCATTTGCAATCATAGAATCATCAGAAATGGGCACTGAAGAGGGCGAGCTTTCTGCAGCCTTTGTCTTCTTCGCGTTATCCTGCAACTTGGATTTAGCGTTCCTCTTTCTACCACTGGATGAAGCTTCTTTCTTTGGGCTCTCATGGAAGATGATGTCGGACCAGTAAGAATCACGCAAATAATCAGACTTAACCTCCACAGGGACTAGATCAGATTCATCCAACGCTTCCCCATCCATTCCCATCTGATCTACTGCCAGCTTGTCAGCAAATGAATCTCTCCAATTAGTAAAGAATTCTAGGATCATAGGCCGGAAGCCGTATTCTTTAGTGGGATCTCCTGCAGCTAAACAAAGCTGGGACAGCATCTCATTCGGAAAATTTGCAGCAATAGCCGATGTTGCTGAATCAGAATTAACATTCTTTTGTTTTTCACCAGAAGATGTTGAAGCAGACTTGCCTTTTGGCCTGCCTCTGCTACCATTTGCGAATACAGAATCTACTTTTGTTTCCATCAGCTCATTCAAACTCCTCTGTTTTCTACCTTCTTCTTCAATGTGCCGCTTTTTACCAGGTGGTCTTCCCCTACCCCTTTTCTTTTCCACACTATCTTTCTCCATTGATTTACTTCCAGGGGTTGAAGAACTTTCTTCATTGTCTGATAGAGCCCTACCAGAACAAAATTGTGGAAGATCAGGGTAGCCTTTAAATCTACAGAAGGCCTCTAGCCGAGCTTTCATTTTAGTAAGTTCCAATTTGCCAAAGTCTCCATATTGGAACTGAGCTAATGCTTGGATAGAATCAAGCAGGCTGACAGGCACAAATGAATTCACAATCAGAAATCTATCCACAATCGGGTAACCAGCACCTTCCCTAATCCCAGCATTCTCAACCTTTTTATACTTGAAATCAGTATTCATCTGGTCAATATTACAACCACAGGTCAACCCAATTTCCATTCGCCTGGCAACCTCTTCCAATGCGTCATCAACAGCACAAACAAACGTATCCGTGCTGCTTTGATTCACCATATCTGAGAAGCATGAATCAAAAGGCCTCAATCGCGATTCATCATTCCAAGCAAATGTTTTATCCCCAAAATATGCTACTAGAAAGTGATGTTTCCTTTGAAGTTTCAGTGCCATCTCTGACCCAAATGAAGGATCAAAAATCTGACCAGGCCACCAAGGATGGCTCCTCACTTTACCCCACACAAGATCAGAAATAGAGTACACAGATTTACAGTCTTCAAGCTGCAGATCCTCCTCTTTCTCCACCTTCCTTTCATCAAGACCTTGCTCAACGTTAACATCAATTGACATTCGAGTCACCCCTTCAGAACCAGCATACTTGGCTGCAATTTGTTCTCCTGAATCCCTCTGATTTTCAGTAGCTGCACGACCCTCCACATACACACAGTGATCCCCCGTCCAACTTGCTGGATCCAGCCGCCCTTCATCAACTATTTCTTCTTTGTCAGGTTTTTCCACCTTAGAGCCCTCTACCACAACATCCAGATCGTTGTCGTCGCCTTCCGTGGAAGGAATTGCGTTCGGATCTTCCCCGCTCTTCATGTTGCTGACATAAAATGAATCAAAACAACCAGCTCCTTCCTTCCCTTCGACCTGCCAAGCGCTCTCATCGCCTCCGCCACCGGCGAACTCCCCAGCCTTACCAGGATCCTCGAGGTCCGCTTCGTGAGCTGCCGTCGCAGCCACCGCGACCGAGTTCAGGTCGAGACACCTGGAGGGGGCCTCGCAGGAGGACCGCTCCTCCCAAGTCATTTAGAGAAAAGCGATTGCCCGAGAACGTAGCACAAATATGTAATATCTGTAAACACGAAACCCTAGATTAGTGAATCGGAGAAAGGCGAGACGAAGGTGGAGGACGACAGCCCTAAATCAAGAGAGAGAGACAGAGAGAGAGAGAGAAACCCTAGGATAGAAATCGCCAGCCCGAGGAGAAGAAAAGCAGTCAAATGGTGCGTTTCAGAGCGCGCACCGGCTTTCCGTTTTGCCGCCACGAACCAAAAAAAGGAGCGAAGAGAGAGAAGAGAGAGAAGGGCGAGCCTGATGGTGCAAGTTATATATGGCGCATGGTCGGATTACTCATCGGTATGGTTACCGCCCGCCACGAATATTGAAAACGACACAATTTTGTTTAACTCAAAATCCTTTTACAATTCATTTATTCAATTTAAAATTAAATCAATTTTTAGGCTATAGTTTATTATACATATAAGCATATGTTTAAAAATTTTCAAAATATGCACAAGATATATTATATATTTAAATATGGTACACTAACTTAATATAAAGAAATTAAAATATAAATTACCCAAAATATGAAGCTATAATATTATATCAAAATATTTAATATGTAAAATAAAATAATAGCTTATTATTATGATAAAAAAATTAAAATTAAAAATATTTTATTAAGTGAAAATAATTTAAAATTTAAAAAAAAATAAAAATTGCGCAGGTCGGATCAGGAAACCGCCGGAGGCCCCTTAGCCAAAATCCAATTGAGATCAGGATTGGATTTGGTGAACGTTAGAATGATCAGGCGCTCCAATTATTGTTGATGAACGGTTGAGATTTGATTGAATGGCGAGCAAAAAAGTTGTGGGGAGGGAGAGAAGAGCACGGAACATAACCGAAGGATTTTTTTAAGCGTGAAGATGATCATGCGAAAAACCACCGCATTAAATAATAAATTTTAGATAATTTAATTCTCAAAATGTATTACTTGCCATTCATGTGCGTTTAATTATTTTTTTTAAGGGTTAATTACCTACTTATCACATTATTTCATTTTATTTATGTATTATCCATCTATTCTTAGTTAATTACGTTATACACACACTCAAAATATTATAAAATCTTACACATACATACTTAAGTTAAAACTCAGTCAAAATCTATTTGAAAAAAAAATCATTAATAAATCATTAAAATTACATTTTTATTCTTAATAGTACATATTTTTTCTTCCTCGATGTCACACTAAAGCGCTGATGTCTCATTCCCTTGCCACTACCTAAACATCAAAATTTTAAGATTTTCACTCAAAATATATTTAAATATTCTTAAAATAATATGATGAACGGTTCAATTTTTTTGTAACTTAACTATAATTAAGTTATTAAAAAATTATAATTATTCATTATAATGAAAATAAGTGAAAGTGTGTGTATGTAAGATTTTATAATATTTTGAGTGTGGATGGTGTGATTAACTAAGAATGGATGGGTAATGTATAAATAAAGTGAAATAGTGTGGCATGTAGGTAATTTTTTTTTTAATCATATTTTTTTAGATACATATTCATGATGCATGCAATAATAATTTTGATTTTTATAGTAATTGAAAAAAAAAATATTATGTTTAAATGCCCTGAGAAAAATTAAAGTGAAAGTTGAGGAAAATCAAATGAATATAAAACGTGAAGGAAATCAAAATGAAAGCATGAAAAAAATTATAGAAATATGAAAGGAAGATAGATTAATGTAATACTTTTAATAATTTATGATATATATAGTGTAAAAAAAAATAAATATTATGTAATTTATTAAGTATGAATAAGTAATATATAAAATGATATATATATTATAGCACATAATTAATTTTTATTTTCTTTAAGTTGTGTGAGTTGATTAACTTATTTGTTTGGAAGAAAAAATATTCAGAAAAATATTTTAACTTTTTTTAAGTATTTATTTAATAGAAAATAAATTAGTAATGTTAAGTGAAAAATATAAAATAATGTTAATTGATGCATAATTAATTGTATATAATGTTATATAAAATAATTTTCTTTTTTTAAAATTAGAGTTTGTGTAAAAATGAGATAAAATGAGGTAAAAAATATCAAAAAATGAGAAAAAGTTTTTTTTTTATTAATTATTTATATTTTTTAAATAAATGATCATTTTTCTCACAAAAAATTGGGGTAATTCTTACGTGCGCACTGTGCATTTTCCACTGTTCGTGTAGGTCAAATCACACGTTGCCATGTGGCGCGTGGGGCTCACATGCATAAATGGTGCGGTTAACGCCGTTAATGGAGGCTAAGGTCGAAAATAAATAAAAAATTGAATCGATTTTAACTTGATCTAAACGAGCTGATTAATGATTCAAAAGTACGGCTCGATAATGATTTCAAGCCGATTTTCAGTCGGAGAAGGCTGACTCGATCTAGCTCTAATTAAAATATATTTTATATTATAATATATATATATAATATGCGTATATAATATATATATTTATGTTATATAATATATATATTATAAATTGAGCCGATCTCAAGCCAGATAGAGTCGAGTTTACCCAACCAAAATAGTTTGAAATTGATTCGAGCCGACTCGAAGTCGAACCCAATCGACTTCGAGTAGATCGAAATGGGATCGATCTGATTTCAAGCCAGTTTCGAGCCGGTATTGGATCGACTCATGTATTAAAATATGAAAATTGGGCAGTGGCATTTTGACGATCAAGATGTAATAATGTTTTAGTAAGTAATTGAGATCGAACTAAAGATCAAATTTATTTAATATTTTAATATATTTAATAATATATGAATTATATTATAATTTAATTTTGTGATTTAATTTAACTGTTTAATATTAATTTAATTTTACAAAATTTTAATTATTGTTGTCTAATAAAATATTAATCTAACTCAAAAATAAAATAACAATAAGACATTATTAGCTAATATTAAAATAATTAATATTTTAAAATTTAAATTAATTTTGAATTCATTTCGTAAGCCAACAAAAACTTAACAATTATAATAAATTATAATTTTATTTAAATATATTTTTATTTGTTCAATAGTAGGTTGACTTCATTTGATAATTCAAATTAATCATAAAATTTACAATAGATTATTATATTATTTTAAAACAATTTTATATTTCGACAAGCATTTTACTTTGAACTTAATATCAAATCAATTTGATATTTTTTTAATATATTGAATAATATATTAGCTATATCATATTTAAATTTGTTGGTTTAATTCAACTGTTTTGAAATTAGTTTGAATATAATGATTTTTAATATATTATTAACTAATAAAATATTAAATTAATTTAAAAATAGAATTACTTTTAGGTATTTTCGGATCGTATTACAATGATTTATTTTCTAAACTTTTGACTTTGAGTTAATTTGATATGTCAAAAAATTATAAATCTTATAATCAAATGAATCTGACGTAGTCCTAAATTTTAATCATGAAATATATTTTAAAAAGAAATAATTATGAGTGAGCGTGGTGAAAATCAAATGGTTGAGTCACAATGACAGAAGGTAAGGCCAAGTCACGGTGTGGTGAAGGCCAATTTGGTCAAGTCACACGTGTGAGTCTAGCATCTTGCCCGACATTAATGCGCATTGTTGAAAGACCATCGGGATAACGGATGGTCGCATCTGGGTGTCATCGTAATAAAAGATTAAGTAGCATCTTTTCTATTAGCAATTATTTTCAGGCAAGTTGGTAAGCACCGAGATCCTTAAGAATAACTGTATTCAAATAGAATTGCAGTCAATCTCAACTATTGCTGTATAATCAAAATCATATTTTGATACAATTATATTGTATATTTTACAACACTAAAATTTTGAAATTATATTCGGATACGATTATAATACTGCATATCGCATAACAGTAAAATTATATTCGAATATAATTTCACTTCTATATATTGCACATATATAGAAATTATACTTGAATACGATTTCAAGAATGCCATTGCATTTATTTTCAAGCTTGAATACAACAACAACAACAACTAAGCCTTAATCCCATTAGGTGGGGTCGGCTACATGAATCCTTTTTTTCATTACGCTCTATTAGTTACCAAATTCTTATCTAAGTTTAAGTAACTAAGATCACTCCTTATAGTTTCTTGCCATGTCATCTTTGGTCTCCCTCTTTCGCATATGTATTATAAGTAGCAATTTTGCTCACAGATGTATCATAATAGATCTCATACGTAGCAATTTTTATTATATATGTATCATAATATATCTCATACGTAGCAAGTTTTATCATATATGAGATATTTTATGATACATATGTGATAAACATTGCTACATATGAGATATATTATGATACATATGCGATAAAATGTGCTACATATGAGATATATTATGATATATATGTGATAAAAAATGCGTATAAGGTATATTATGATACATATGTGAGCAAAATTGCTGCGTATGATACATATGCGTCCGAATGCAATAATTTCTACGGCTCTGTGGGTCCGAGTCGTGCGCCACACTACTGATTTTTATTCGCGTGCGGATAGCTTATGTGGCACGCGATCCTAATAAAAAAATATCTCCTACTTCATGATTTCTATCTATTTCTGGTCCAAGTCCACACTATTTTTCTATTAAAAAAAAGTCCACACTATTTTTAAATATTATTTGTAAAAATAATTTTTAAATCATTATTTTATATTAAATATAAAATTTAATATAAATTATTTTTTAGAAAAATTATTGGATCTAGCGACATGACCACCCACCTTAGTTTTTCAGTGGCTTGATCAATGTAGCGAGCAATAGTTCCAGTGAAATAGAGTAATAATTTTTTATTTTTTAAAATTATAAATAAAAATGCATAAAAAGTAAGTTAGATATGAATAATATAATATTAAAAATAAGAAATAAAATAGTAGCTATATATGATGAAGTGCTTGAAATGAATAATGTAATATAATATAATATTTAGCAATAAAATTAGAATAATACTACACATTAATCATAAATAAGAGAGAGGAGAGAGAGTGAAGGATGGAGGGGATAGAGGGAGAGTTAACATCAGAATTTTATAAAATTGGAATTTTTACGTATAGAACATGAAATTTATACGAAATTATGTATTTCACCATCAATTCGTAAATATTACCACTATCAATCACACTATATTCATTTAAATATTTTATATTTTACATATTTCACAGAGCCGTTATAATGATTAATCAGAGTCTATAAATGAATATGGTATAATAGCGGTAATATTTACGAATTAATGGTGAAATGCGTAATTTTGTGTAAATTTTATGTTTTGTATGTAAAATATTATAAAATTTTAATTGAAAAAATTTACAAAAAAATTAATTAATATATTAAATGTACCGGCAGATATTAACATTTTAAATTATAAAGTTATATATATAATTTAGTGAATTATTATATAATTTACAATAAAAAAATATATTATAGAATTTGATTATTAAACTTTTAATTTTTGATAAATTATTGTATTACTACTTCCCCGACTAGGGCAAGATGAGGGTTTTTATCGATTGCAAAGCCTTTCTCGGCCTTCGTCGTTCTGCTGCAAAGGAACTCGGGAGGTCAGTGAGCGAATTGTGGTAATGAAAAATTTTGGTCCAGTAGAGATCCGGAGAAGGGAGCTGGGCCTCTCGCAGCCTCGTTCGTTCGCCCGACGGATCGGTGGTTCCCAGGTTCGTCTGAATTGCTCTGCGTATTTTTCTTCATTATTGGATGGTAATTAGTCGAACGAAGGAAGAATAATGGAATTGGATTTTATTGAGATTTCAACGGGAATTCAATCTTTGATGGCTACTGGAATTTTTGTGGATTTTAGCGTTCTGATTTTCAATAGTTCTTGCTCTCTGTATTTAGTGGGAGAATCACTTTGGGGCTGTTTGGATTGGGGGTAGGACAAGCTAACCTGGGGTAGCTTACCCCATTAATAACTTACCGGTAAGTGATTTAATGAGTTGTTTTTGTTTGGATGATAACCCGAGTTAACTTGGGATAGCTTTGGATTCTGTTTGGCAATTAATAACATAATCCAAGATAGTAAACAAAAGATAAATTGCCTTCCCCTGCAGCCTAAGCAGAACGTCCACAAAATCCTCTGATTCTTCTTCTGCCACATCACGGGCATCTCTCTCCTTCCGATCTTCATCCTCCTCCTTCTTCTTCTTCTTCAAATGCTCCCCAATCACCCTCTCAAAGAACCCATCCGCCTCCCCTCCTCCGTTCCCGTCGTCGAACGCCGCCCGACAAATCACATTGTGTGAAAGAGCCAGAGCCATCTCGCTCAAGTTTGCTGGCGACGGCGGAGTTGTAGATCGTTTGGTGATGGCGGCGATGAGCGTCGCGACCTCCTGCTCTCGGATGGTGCGGAACGACTGCACCTGCTGGGGGCTGAGGGGCTCCACCACGCAGATCTTCCGGGCTTGCCACCAGCCCTCGCCGTAGGGAGCGAAGGAGACGTTGGATTGGTTGTAGGAGAATTTCGCGGCAGCGCCGAAGGTCGGGCGGCCGAAGAAGATGTGGTCGTGGGTTTTGAAGATGGATTTCATGGCGTCGGCGGCGGAGGAGACGATGAGGGTGGGGATGGGGCCGAGGCGGAGGAACATGAGGGGGTATGCGATAGCCACCCATCAACCGGTGATGGCTCCCTGCGAAGGTGTGCGCGGGACGAAGCCATCCCCACCATCTCCGCCATTACCCCAGCAACGAGCATGGGGCAGCTAAACCCAGGGATAAGCAGGGTAAGGGGAACCAGCTGGGTTTATTAACCCAGGGTAATGAACTGGATTATTAAAGTGTTTGGTGGGTTAGCTGGGTTAACTTAAGTTAATCAAGCTAACCTAGGTCTACCAAATGGCCCCTTCAACAATAATATTGGAGATTGAGTCTGGATTAGTTTCTTCTTAGTGAAGGCTTTTGACAATGTGTGTTGATGAAGACATGGCTGTTTAGTTGACTTGCATTCCTTTGGCAGTTAGAGATGTGTTCTGAGAAGCTAGTTGATGAGATGTGCAAGTCAAGACTTGATGGATGGGATTGCACATCGTGCCCAATTCTTTGGGGATGTGGAGCAATATGTAGGCGGCTGATCAATTTAGTTGCGAACTTTCTAAACGGTTATCCCAAGAATCCACAAAGCTTGTGTTCCGCTGGTTGGTTGGGTGCATTAGTGGCCGAACGTCGTAGCATTTTGGGCTTCCTCACTTGTAAACCTCGTCGATCCATCATTGCGATTCTGGAGAATGGCACTGGGGTAGGATGTATCCCACCCTTTTGGTGCCTAGCGAACTCGTGAATGAACTTTCTTCTCTATCGCCTCCTTTGCATCACTCGAGAGTGAGTTTGTGTAACTAAGTCTTCTTGGGTCCAAATAGTTTCACAAGTTTTCAGTAAATCCACTGGGCATTTGTTCTAATGTTGAACTTGGTTATCCATGTCATGATCCAGATGCCTTTGGGCTTCCTAGGTATTCTCTGATTCTCTAGAGTGATTTTCTAGTAATCCCTATCTTACCTTGGGTAAGGGATTGATCATCTGATCTTCAAAAGGCCACTGTATGGCTAACAGATAGTAGCATATGGTTTTTCTATTTGTAGTTTGTAGACTTTTTTTTTTACTTGTACTGCTGCCCGGGATAACAGAACATGCTGGCCATATGTAAGTTTTTTGTTTTTTCTTTGATATCAAGGCCATATGTAAGTTTAGATGAAGCCAAATGTGCTATTTTATATCTTTTGGCACATATAGAAGTCTAATCAACATCAAGTGCTCATTTTACATTTAAAAAAAGCTGATGAATTGGAAGTCCTTAGAAATTAGAGGCTGTTCTTAAACTAATTTCTCATTACTCTATTTGCTTTTATAGTTGTTAAGTAAGCTTACCAATATTCTTTTGAGAAGCTATTAATGAGAATTTCTTTGTAGTTATTTTCATAAAATCTAGTTGCAGAAGATAGTTGATTAATCTTCATTTGTGATGGACCAGGCACTTGTAAAGCGCTTAGACCTTTATGGGAAGTTGTATGGCCATAAAGGTTGTGTCAACTCTGTTCATTTCTGCCCTAATGGAGCTATTCTTGTGTCTGGTTCAGATGACAAAGACATTATATTTTGGAACTGGGAAACCAAGTCGAAAATGCTTGCATACTCTTCTGGTCATTCTGACAATGTCTTTGAGGCTCAAATTATGCCATATACTGAAGATCGTGTAGTAGTAACCTCTGCTGCTGATGGCCAGGTTTTCCCCTATGAATAGCTTTATATGTCTTTGTTGAGGTCATAAAGTTCCATTCCATTTACGAGAACCTACTCACAAAGTTTTTTTTGTGCATATATTAGTACGCTTGCTCTATTCCAAATAAATTTCTTAAGTCAATTCCCTCATTAATAAACGGGAAATGCATGCATATGAATAACTTGGAGATCAAGTTATTCTTTGAATGGTTGTTTATTTTAAGATGCTATTCTCGAACTGCTTGTTGTCTTATTTGCCATCATTTTGTGTTCAGCTAGCCGTTCCTTCAATTTATACAATGGGAGTTCAGTCGTTCTTTAAATTGCTTACTGATTGTCATTTCCAATCTGCAGCATTAAACCTTCTCAAATTGGTTTGGATGTTTTCAATTTCACCACCTTTGTTGCACACTTCGTCCTACAGGTTTTCCAGCTTTAGGAGTGATTTCTTTTTAGCCAATTTGGATTGTTCTAAAGTTGGTTTAATTTCTTAGGGGGTTTTGGTTGCAAGGGATATTCCCATTTACTTTCCCTTACCAGGTGAGGCTTGGTCAAATGAGGGAGGATGGAAAAGTTGACACTAAATTGCTTGGGATGCATCATGGCCGTATTCACAAATTAGCCATAGAGCCTGGAAGCCCGCATAATTTTTACAGCTGTGGTGAGGATGGCCTTGTTCAGCATGTAGGTGAAATAGCTTTAAATGCTTCATTTTTTGCCCTCCCCCAGAAACTGCTTCCACTTTCCTCCTGATGCGAGCTAAATAATTCATTGCAGTTTGACCTTCGCACTGAAACTGCTGTCAAGCTTTTTACATGCTTTTCCTTCTCTGACAGCAAGCAGCCTATACTACTGAATACTATTGTCATAGATCCTCGAAACCCCCATTACTTCTCTACGGGAGGTTTTGACGAGTATGCTCGTGTCTACGACATCAGGAATTATCAGCGGGATGCATCAAACGGTTTTGATCAACCTGTGAACACCTTTTGCCCTCTCCATCTCATTGGCTGTAGCAATGTTCACATCACAGGTCTGGCTTATTCTAGGACAAGTGAGCTGCTTGTTTCTTACAATGATGAGCTCATCTATATGTTTGAGAAAAACATGGGTGTTGGGCCAAATCCACGAACTATTCAGGCTGAGGGGTTTCATAACCTTGATAAACCACAGGTATATGAGGGCCATCGGAATTCGGAAACTGTTAAGGGAGTGAGCTTCTTTGGACCCTGTGACGAATATGTGGTGAGTGGTTCCGACTGTGGTCATATTTACATCTGGAAGAAAACAGGTGGTGAACTGATGAGAATGATGGTGGGTGACAAGCATATTGTGAACTGCATGGAGCCTCACCCTTTCTTCCCTTTCCTTGCTACTAGCGGGTTTGATGAAAATGTAAAGCTCTGGGCACCTGCAGCGAGAAAACTTCATTCTATTCCTAAAAATGCAAAACAGGTAAATTTTTTCTTTTTTTAGATATTATAGACCACATAGACTCTTCAAGAAAAATCCTAACACAAAAGGCTAATCATCTGGTTCACTTGTATATTTGTTTCCTATTTTTATCATTTTTATGTTTCTATTATTTACGGTCTGTTTGCTTGTAAGGTTAAATTTGAGAAGATTAAAATTAAACTTGGATAGAGATATTTTTTTATTAATAATTGTGAATGATGTGAAATAAAGTTAATTATTATGTTGGAATATGTGAGGGATGTGATATAAAGTTAGTTATTATGTTGAGATATGTGAGGGATGTGATATAAGTTAGTTATTATTTTGGTAATGTGTAAGATGTGAAATAAAGTTAATTTTTAATATTAAATTTTATGTGTGATGTGATATGCCTGGTTAAAATTAAATCAGGTTAATTTTTAACTTTTAAATGAACGGGACCTTAAGTCTAAAATCAACAAATCTTGGTGAATCTATGTAATGTCAATTTACTTTTCACATTTGGTTTTATTGGTTTTGAGTGAACCCTCTCTAGAGAGAGAGAGAGAGTCACAGGTGGCCACTGAGCTGCTTCCTTGCACTGCTGAACAGCCTACCAAGGGAAGAGAGACATTGGTGGCAGAGCTGCAGAGTGGACATTAGATCAAACATAATTTTTAGTCATTTGGTTTTTGTAGATAAAAGGGCATTTTAAATTCCAAGGTTTCAACTGTTTTCTGATGAGTGTTATGCTTCCAGCCTATCCTCAATGTAGCAAATTAGGAAATGGTTTATAATCATGGGGACCATAATGATGATTGATATAATCACAAACTAATGACATCATGTAAAATTGTAGTATGCCAGTTTGCAAAATGACTTTTATGGAACATAATCCTTGTTGAAGGGTGTAGGAGGAGTACAATAAGAGGATAGAGAGGAAGAAGAACCAGGGAAAGAGAAAAAGAAGAAAATTGAAGTGTGAGAGAATAATAGACAATGTTTTGTAGACAACATTCAGTATGCAATTCATCAAATGTTTGAAAAGATAGGAAACTGATTAGACGATTGAGAGGTTGCTCATACAGAGTGAAGGAGAATAATAATCTTATCGGAGAAAAAAAACTAAATATTTGCAAGTTCTTTTGAGTTGAAACCCTTTCCCAATAGAACTCGACAATGTCACTTAGTCCTGGCCCTTGAGATTAATCCTGAATGATCCAATGATGATGCCTCATCTAGTTATGAAAATTATTATGAAAATTAGTTATAAGAAAGTAAAGTAGTTGATGGTATTTTAAAAGTGAAGCAGGCTTTTTTGTTGTTTGGTGGAGGGTTCAATTGGCAAGAGAAATCTATTTGGCTCACTTTGCGTTAGCTTGGATCCATTGATTCAGTCAAAGCAAGACCAACTCTGTTGGACTAACTTTATTATAGCCTTGGACATTTTTGCACAAAATGCAGAATTTTTTTGCATAGATTCAGGAATTTCTGTGCTTTCCAAATTAAGCTTCTCATTAGTGAACAAAGAAATCATCAATCCCCTTAAATATCCAGAAGAGAATAGTAAATATTCTTAGTTCTTACCATTCTTCTACATAATCTGTCATTCTTGCTAGCTAATACGTTTCATCTGATTGGCAGATAATGACAGCCAATAAACGAGGTCGAGAAGCTCGTGCAAGGATTACACTTTCTCCAGATGTTATAATGCATGTGCTGAGGTTGCAGAGGCGGCAAACCTTACTTTATACTGAACCTCTTTCCGCAGATGCAGATTCAGACAGTGATTCAACTCCTGAAGATGGTTCAGCTGCAAGTCCCAGGGACTGCAACATCTCCTGATCAGGAGCAGTGCGTGTCTATCTTTGGTTCCAACCCTGTCGTATATCAGTTACACTCTCTGCTACAAGAATTAGGAGGCTTACATAACACAAAAGAAGAAAAATATTACATATTAAACACCCTAATTGTAGCATTTCTATATTTAACAGACAAATTTTAAGTTCATCAAAGGTAACGCCTATGTTAACTTCTATTAAATATGTTTGAAATATGTTGTTTTAAGGTTTTAGGCAAATTAATTATAATTTTCTGCAAATCAAAGTACACATGGTGATTAGTAAGTCCTGTGTATAGGAACAGATACATTTTGCATGTGTATCAAATTTAATATGCAGGCATTTTTAACGAAAGTTAAGGAAGGTGTTACCTTTTGTTGTATTTGAAATTTGTTCTTGTTATATATAACATAGGTGTTTAATATTTAATTTTGTTCTTTCTTAGTATTATGTAGTTAAATACTCGATAAAATTATGGAAACCAAACATAATCTGAACTGCTGGGTTGAGAATAAGCCGGTTCTATTAAGATGCTGTGAAGTGAGAATGAGATGAAATACGGAGAATTGTTTCTCATGGTATACCTATTTCTTTGTTCTCTTGGTTCTCAGCTTGTAGAAGGTGCAATGTAAAATAAGGTACACTAGGCAATATCTTTTAAGCCGGTAGATTAATAATGTAAATTCGGCACATTATTGTGTAAGCATGAATTGAATGAATCTACCATAGAATGTATTTTTCGGTGAATATGATTGATGTTCAGTAGTATTCACGATTTTTGGTGCTTTCTTTTCTTTATATCATGAGCTGCATGATGTTTAAACAGTAGATTAGCTTCCAGTATGAAGTGTTTCTCCTGTTTGAGATGTGGTTTAGGATTTTTATAGATGTTCGAGATTTTGAATCGTGTTTTGCACTTGTTTATATCATTGTAATCATCATTTAATTACTTTATTACGGACTATTCAATATCTACTTTATGAATCTTTCTACAAAAGTTCTTTCTACTTAGATTTGACATCAAATGATTTTCTTCAGGGTGCATTGCCATGTTATTGTTACAATCCCTTGCAAGGCTTTCTTTCAGACCAGATGTACAATTGTTTTGTGACAAAATATAGTCAACTTTATGATATCTCTTTTGGAGATTTATTGTGATTTTGTTACATTTTTTTAGTGGAAACATTTGGTTTAGATAATATTGCAAAAAATCAAGAAATATCTAGATGTCATCTTCCCGAATAAGTTCAATAGTGGCAGAGAAGCAGGGTAGTCAGATTAAGGGAGGAGAGGATCTGATTCCATGGCATAGAAGTTCGAGGTCTCGATTTTAGTGGTAAACTACTCTTAAAATCTCTGAATTTTGATAATAATTAACATAATTCATTATATAATGATATTCAATCAAACGAATAAAAATTGCTAAATAACATAGATAGGATAACATTAACATTTAAATAACATTAACATCTAGATTGCATTAAACTAAATGCTTTTTAAGTTTTTTAAGCAACTCGAATGAACAATAACCATAATGTTCAGTTTGAGTTGTTTAAAAGATTATAGGTTCTTGTACATAATTGAACAATGAGTGATCTGTGCGTAAATATGGATACTATGGTGTTAAATATGTGAATAGCAATAGATTATATTGTTATGTGTTAGTCTATTCATCTGGTGTGTTTGTTTGTAAGGTTAAATTTAAGAAGGTTAAAATTAAATTTGGATGGAGATATTTTTTTATTGAAAATTATGAATGATGTGAAATAAAGTTAGTTATTATATTGGGATATGTGAGGGATATGATATAAAGTTAGTTATTATGTTGGAATATGTGAGGGATGTGATATAAGTTAGTTATTATTTTAGTAATATGTGTAGGATGTGAAATAAATTTAATTTTTAATATTAAATTTTAAACTCCTAGACAAACGGGGCCCTAATTGTATATTTGTGTGATTTTTGTTTTCAGGAATCATGCTAATAGAGTATTTCAAGGGAACCATTCATATACTTCAAAGGTAACAACATTTATTTATTTTCATTTGAATGGTGCAGCCAAGGGACGTGTGATTGTCTACTCTGGCAGATGTCAATG
>KZ451916.1:1782874-1827719 GCA_002786265.1 Apostasia shenzhenica
ATGTGTAGGATGTGAAATAAATTTAATTTTTAATATTAAATTTTAAACTCCTAGACAAACGGGGCCCTAATTGTATATTTGTGTGATTTTTGTTTTCAGGAATCATGCTAATAGAGTATTTCAAGGGAACCATTCATATACTTCAAAGGTAACAACATTTATTTATTTTCATTTGAATGGTGCAGCCAAGGGACGTGTGATTGTCTACTCTGGCAGATGTCAATGTGCCAACACTATTGTGGTGGTTTATCATGCAAGTAAACTTCTAGTTCAGGCTGTTTGCTTTGTGGAAAGATCATCACTGCTTGAAGGTACGTCTACTTACAGAATTCCTCTGATAGGTTTTCCCCTTAACAAAATTAGCTTTTGCTACGTTATTTATTAGATGCCTTGTATATGTTTTTTGATGCGGGACAATATGCATGATGTAATCCACATTAGAGATCAGTAAATAATTTTAGCAGATGAACATAAATTAGTTCAGGAATGTCTCTAATTGTAATCATGTAATAACCAAGAAACTATAAATTTATGAAGCGTGTCAATTTTAAATATCTAGAAATAAGCTCAAATGATATTTAGTAAATTTACCAAATAATTTTAGGCAACTATATCTCAACAAGTCAAAGCCAGGATACGCAGTAAAGGGTGTTCTCACAATAAAGTATCACCCAACAGTAATTTAATCGCATAGTAATGTTCAGGTCATATAAGTGAGCAAATCAAGCAGTCTCAATAGCAGACGCCACTACAAGTTCTCACAAGATATTCGAAATATTCAGTTGATGTTCAGATTTACCTCAAGTCGAGATTCCAACACCACAGGAGACGAAACAAGGTGACCCAAAGCTAATGGTGCCGAGGCGGACGAACAATGAGGCAGAATCGCCTAAGCTGAGCGGGCAGTGAGGAGGTGACAGAGTAGGGGAAGGGAGGTGACGACAAATAGGGCAGATTCGGGTGCGGCGAGGTCGAACCGAGCGAGAGCGCGGAACCGCAGAGCACTGGGGCGGAGGCGGCGGAGCTGCTCGGTCGGAACAGTGGCGACGAGATTGCCGACGTTCATCGGTAGCTTGCGAGTAGCCGGGAGTCGAAGGCGTGGCGGACGGAACGTGTCTACGTAGCGCTAGGGCGAGTGAGGCTAACGAGCAGCGGAGTGACTTGAGTAGCAGCGTCGAGTTTGCCGGCGGAGCGACTGGACTAGCAGCGTCGAGTTTGCCGGTGGATCAACTAGAGCAGAGTCGGTGGCAGGCGAGCTCCTGCAGGCGGCGCTCGGGCGTGTCGGGACGCCGAGCGGGGAACGGAGGCGGGCGCGCGAGCTCGGCGAGGGCTGCAGCCGAAGGAGAAGCAGAGTGGCGACGACGTCGCCGTCGCTCGCCGGCGGAGGCGAGACGGGCGGAGCAACAGTGGGCGCGTGCGAGCGATTCTCCCGAGCCGGCAGAGAGGAAGAAAGGAAAATTGAATATTAGGGCTGGAAAATTACATCAAGGGGCCTGGATTTTGTTGAGCCGAAATCTTGTTTTAAAAGGTGAAAAAAGTTGGAGAAATACCTTAAATTTCTTTAAGGTATTTAGGGATTTTCACCCAAGGCCCCAACCTTTTCCTTCACCGGGATATAACACACAATATTCAAATTCAAAATTATTTCATTTCAGGATTAAAACAAACAGTACTAGTTCTTGCTCTTATATAGGTGATTACAATCGAAATTCAAATTGCAGAAATAAATGCGGAAATAAAAATTAATTACAACATGCCAAATTCGAATATCTAAAAATAGAAGGAAATAAATGAGATCAACCCAAAATTTGGAATATTCCCGTTCAAATCAATTTAAATGAGAATTTTCAATCCACTGATCAGCCACCAATCGTGCCTGCTGCCAAATCTGCATATATCAATCCTCCATCCAGATCGACACCACGTGGTGAGATCTCGGACGTCGAGTGTAGACCCTGCCTGGAATAAATTGACGATCCGATGTCGTCCTGTCCCTACCACTTTTGTTAGAAATTGATGTGAATAGAGAACAAGCACTCTTATGAGCACTAAAATTTAACTCACATGTATCCCGAATGAGGGTTATATCTTTGGTTAGTGTTAGAAATGTTACTATAATGAACTCAGGATACTTATAACGGCTATTCATAATTTAGAATAAATGATAACAGTTGAGAGCATGTCCAATTTTTTAAGATGTTTGTATAGTGACATAATCTATGGATACATAATATTGTAAAAATGGGATCGGATTAAAAGCTGTACTACTACCTAGTTCATAGTCGGATCGATTGAACTAATTATCAAACCGGTTGAATCATTGTTTCACTATCTTTTTAAAAAATTCAAAAGGATTCTATTGTCAAAAAAAAAATCACTATTTTTTTAAAAAGTTTAAAAGAATTTTGTTGTCTAAAAATAGTATCTAATATTCACAACAGCAAACTTATTCATTATAGTGGTTTATTATCATTATGAAATGGTAAATATCATAGTGGTTTGACCTTGTCTGATATTGAATCTAATTTTGACATCGAACTGGACCAGATATGCCGCTTCGTGGTTGGATTAGTCAGACTAGGTGGTTCGGTCCGGTTCTTACAACGGATCATGAATTGGTTAGGATTCAAATAACACAATGAGTGAGCTTATTTCAAGTGAGATTCCTTTTGTAGATTATGCAAGTTAAATTGGTCTTTTGGGGTTAAAACATTGCTTGGTTTTATTGCAAGCTTAAATTGGTCTTATATATGTTTGTAATTTGTTTACTAATGGTATGGGTTTTGATGTTTAACCTGTATAATATAAGGATTGGATTTGTGTCATGGTTAATGAGTTAATTCTAAATCATTCTGCTAACTTTAATTACTAACCTTAATTAATACCTTCTTATAAACTAGGAGTTGTAGTGGGAGAGAGGTGATGTTCCTCCTATATGATTTTTGCTTAATTCTCATAGAGAATTTAGAAGTAGATTATATTTAATTTTTTTTTTGAGTTATATATATATATATTAATTCTTCTTCAATAATATATTAAAAATTTTATTTTATTTTATAATGTAATCTCTCAAACTTTTTAAAAATAACATGTTTTAAGTTTTTTATGAGATTGTTTTGAAAGATTGTTGTTTGTTAATTATGATTATTTAAATATTTATTACTAATAAAGTGTATATACAAAATATTTTAAATGTGTTTGTCAATATATGTTTACCTTTACTTTTCATTTTTAGAAGATTTTGAGGGTTAAAGTGTAAAATAAAAAAGGTGATTTAATATGTAATTAAAGAAAAATTAAGAGATATGAATGTAAATGTCCTCTTAAATAAACAACCAGTTATAAATATTGTTAGAACCTTCTATAATATCCCTTGTCGAACAGCAGCCCCTTGTTGAACAGTAGCTTCTTGTCGAACAACAGCCCCTTGTCGAACAACTTCTCAAAGGGATATCAACAGATCGTATCATCTGTACTACTGTGTCAACTCAGCATTTAAGGCGGCATGAGAGTCTACTGCCTAATCGTCCTTTGCAGGAATAGGTGTCAGATGTGACACTGTACCTATTATGTTCTCTCCTCTCCAAGCTATAAATAAGAAGGAAGAGGAGAAGTTGGGGATTCTTTTTCTTTCTCTGGTCGAGCTGCCCCTCTCTTTCTCTTGTACTTATTCGGTCTCCATTTAGAGATCCTCAAGCTTTGTAAGAGGGGGATTCAATTAGTGGATTTAAATCGCCTAGACAGTGTCATGGTTTTTCCCCCGGACATTCAGATTTTCACGTAAAAATTATTGTCATATTTTATTTTATTTTTGCATCAACAAATATCAAATAAGTTGAGTTCAATTTTATAGTTTGTTTTTGTCATTAATGTACAAAGTATTGTATTACATGTTGATGCTAATTTTTTTCAACAGTGAGTTGACCAACAATTTGAGAGCAAATGAGTGATGAGTGAGAATTTTTTTAAAACATATTTATTTATTATTATTATTATTGTTGTTTTTAAAATTAATATTTATTTTGATCTTGGTATTAAACAAAGCCTAAAATAAAAAAAAAATCAGAAATCCTCCAGATGGTGGTTTGAAGGTGCATTATGTTTTTTGGAGCATCAATTTTTGGCACCAATTGAAGATCTACAGTATACTGAGTTTGCTGACATTTATTTATTTATTTATTGGGATAGCTGAGTTAGATGGCATCTATAGTTACAAATAGGAGATATAAAAATGAGTCTTGGGTAAGGATGGGTTTAGTGTTTTCGAATCCCTTCTCACACGTGCTGTACCTATTCCAAACTCGTGCAGAGGGAAATATAACTAACATCTTTTCCCCGAGAAAATTAGAAATAAAGTTCATTGGCAACAAGTTTGTACGTTTTTTTTTTTATGTCAACTTATTAACCGGTAGGTTGCGGCGGGTATTACTAATCTAAATTTATACTTTTTCTATAGGTTGAATTTGGAGATCTATATCCATCTCATTATTGTGAAGCAGAATATAAATTATCATTCTATTATTCGTTCCCTTGTGCCTTAAACGAGTTGAGAGTGATGTAATTAGTATCTATACGAAGGTCAACCGCTAAACTAAACATCATTTTTTTTTCTTCCAATTTTTAAGAATATATGCACATTGAAGAGCATTGCGAAGAACTCGTCATAAATAATTTCTTAAACACACATTATCAAAATTAATTTTTGAATATTGAAATTTGGAATTCACTAATATTTTATTTGATTGAAAATTAGCTCGATTTAATTTGATTTGTGCATTAATATAACATATTTAGAAATTTTAAATATATATGTATATACAAATGAGAATGCTATGTATTGAATTTGTTATAAGAAATTAAACATAAATGCATTTTTGTACATGATATATATATATATATATATATATCATAATTACTTTGATAAAGAAAGAGGACTTGTGATTAGGATCAATTTAAATAAACAACAAACTCGAAATCGGAATAGAATTTTATCAACTCAAAATCGAACGGTTAAACTGTGAGTTTGCTTGAGCTCAACTCGAAGCCGGGCCTGAGTAGGTTAATGGGCCTGAGTAGGTTAATGGGCCTGAGTAGGTTAATGACATATAACACAAGAATGTAGAAAAGTATAGTGATCATCAATCTCAACTCACCTTTTTGAATCCTTAATCAAATATCATGAGGAATTAAATGTTGCTTTCAGTGCAAATCAAGGAACCTTCATAACTTCCCCAACCTCTTTAAAAAGCCATTTATTTTGCTATGCTTC
Organism: Apostasia shenzhenica; assembly: GCA_002786265.1. NCBI lineage: Eukaryota > Viridiplantae > Streptophyta > Magnoliopsida > Asparagales > Orchidaceae > Apostasia > Apostasia shenzhenica. Next base: position 1,788,144 of record KZ451916.1, read on the forward strand.
CACTTCAATCTTTTTTGTTGTTTTTCTATGGCCACCAGCCTCCATATTGGGGGTGCCTACAATCTTGTACCCTCTTCTCAACAAGAAAAGATATATAACTGCCTCACCAATCAAAATTTGAACAAAAAGTTCAATGTTTTTGTCTATCATTTTCATACCCTACAAAGAAATTATATCTAATAATGTCTTATTTCATGTTAGTATTTTTGAATGGATTTATTATTTTCATGATATAAACTAAACTTCTTGTATTTCTCGATGATTGACATATTTTGATTTGATAGATTCGACCTGAAAATATAGTTAATTGAATGCGTTTTACTTACTGTTTTATCTAATTCGAAATTTGATTTGACTCGTTATTTTTCTTTCTGGTCGGATCACGGATTGATCATATGATTTGATCGAGTTTAATTTTTGTTAAAGGTTCATCCATATCTGTGTTTTTTTTCTTGGAATAAAAGTGAAACGTTTTATTTTCATAGTAGCTAATTTATTTCTTTTATTTTTTATATTCAAATTAGTAAATCATTATAGCTATTATGTCAATATTTTATTTTTCTAGTACACTAATTGCAGCAATATTAATATATTAATTAATTATTTTGAAAATAAGTTGAGATTATATATGACACTTTCTTTATACTTGTGCAAAGCAATAACCTAACTATAAGATTCGACCCAACCCAGATGTGATCCGACTTGGATTCGAGTCAGGGCGGGCTGATCTAATTCGAGGCGTGATGTGATCCAAATATAAATGAATTCAAATTTAGATCACGGTTGATCCAATCTGAATCTTTCTCGTTTATAGGCCTATGTTATATAATACAAGTATCATTTTCAATAATATTATTAATTTTTATGATATATGCTAACATAAAATATTGGATAAACTACATTTGGTTTACTGAGTTTGGGAGTCATTGCATGCAGTTTTTTAGGTGGGTTGGCTCATAAAAATATAATTTTTTGTCAATCAAGTGGAAGTTGTAAAAGCCGGATCGAATTAAGAACCAACTACTACCTAATTCATGATCTGATCAGTTAAACCGATTATTAAACTTATCGAATTCATAAATCATTAATTGTTCAAAAATTCAAATAAATAGAAGCATCTATCATAAATGGTAATAATTATTTAAAATAATAAATTTATTGATTTTATTATTTAATTATCATCATTAAATAATAAATATCTTAAAAATGAATCAATTCATCGTGTATTGATCCATTTTTATATGCAATTTATTTTAACATTTTGTACCAAATTGCACGGTCGATCCGGTTCTATGAACGAATTGGGTTAGTGGGTGGCTATAATTTGTTTATTAATCGAGTTGAGTTTGAATTGATGATCTTGATTTATTTATTAATTGAATTGGGTTTAGAGTTAAGCTATTTTTGATCCAATTTTAGTTAAACTCACTCAATTGTCCGTTTTGCCCCCAAAAAATAATATATTAATTCTAAATCAAACTAAATTATTAAATAACATAAAAAAAATTAAATCATTAAATATCTGGCTACTCACGTAGTCACGTGAGGTGGTCAAGATTTATTCAAATTTTTTTTATACGAAAAATATTTGTTTTGTTTTTAAATTTCGCAAAATAAAATTATGGAAAGGTGAGCGTGCAGGGAGGTGACGCGAGCGCGGAGTATTCGACTTCAACGGCTAGGATAGGATCACCGCCGGTGAGTCGAAGCTTCTCACGCCGGACACGGGGCTTTACTACAATTCAGTTAATAGGCCCCGCGCGGTAGAGCTTTTGAGAGTCGTTGCTCAGCGAGCCATACTACTACCGTAGTTCTGGATTTAAAGCTTCACCCACTCTCTCTCTTCCCAAGGCCTCTGTACCCTCTCTCTCTCTCTCTCCATAGGAGTGGAGCTGGAAGCCCTGGGGAACCACGAGAAGACGACGAAGAACGGACTACGGCGAGAGAAGAGACCGGGAGGGAGTTCCCAGGGCATTGACGAGAAGGGGTGAGTATTTCCTGTTGCTTTCTTCTCCTGGTTGGATTTGATTTGTTCGCGGGTTTATGCGAAATCAAAATGAGGGATGCTAACGAGGGATGGAGGAGGAGCAGATTATCAGTAGTGTCTCTCTTCCTCTGCTTCTCTCTGTCCTCTTATCTTTCTCACGGTGAGTACCTCCTCCCCTGTTTCCTATTTTCAGCGTTTTCTTCCGTTTGGATTTGCTTTGTTCTGCGGTTTTTTTGCGATTCAAAGTAAGAGAAGTGAATGTGGGATGGAGAAGAGAAGCATGGGATCAAATGTTCAATACTCTCTCTCTCTCTCTGTGTGTGTGTGTCTTCTGATGAATGAGCAGAATGGGAGTATTTCAGGAAGAAATGAAACGAAGCAGAGAGGTTCTCTGTTCGAAAATATCACTGCGTCTGATGCGAGATATGAAAATAATGCCAGCCCCTTGAGGCCTACAGGCCACTCTCTCTGCATGTTTTTAAAAGAACTTCAGACTGAAAAGCGAAGCAGATACTGTTGCTTTCCTCTTCGTTTCCCCCCTTTTTTCACTATGCCATCTTTTGGCTTTTCTTCCTTTGGAGATCTGAGAGGCGCTCTTAGTTCTCGATTTTTTTCCTTTCATAAATTAACAATCTGATAAATCTTTTACATTTACTTTTCCATTTCAAAATTTAAAAACACCAATCTACTCTAGGGGAGATCCGAAGGCTTCTTTTTTTTTTTCCTTTTTTAAAAAAATAATATCCTCTGTTCTTGGCATTTGCCATTGGCCAGAACCCTGCTTTCAGACCCCACTGCTCAGAAACATGGCCTTGCCCCCCCTTTCCTTCAAAAAGATGACACCCATAATACCCTCTTTCTCCGTGCACCTTACAATGGGGTTGAAGGATACTTTCGTCTGTTTCTCTCTCTAGGTCCCTTCACCGTTTGTTCGGTTTAGTGTCCGTAGAACAGAGGACGAGCACCGGGCGATTTGGAAAGCAGGTGTCTCTCTGTACTTTTCTATTTGTGAACTGGAAACTGTAGAAAGGAAGCAAGTCGATAAGATAAACTTAGGAGGGCATTAATCACTCTGTTTCTCTCCGGACTTCCCTGTTTCTTTGCTGTGCAGCTTGTAGTGTGAAAAGAAGCAGAGGATTCAGAGTCGACAGTGACATAACATGCAGACAAACAAAGCCAGGTCTTTCCTTACTTCCAAGCTTCTGCTATTTTTTAAACACGTTGCTTCATTTTTATACTATCAAGGCTGTTGGTATATTGAATTCATGAGGGGACCGACCAAGGTAGTTGCTAGTTGGTTCGTTTGGCGTGACTTAACCACCCGGGTAATGCTGAGAATGATGAATGAAAGTGGGAGAATGGCCGTAGGTCGTGAGAGCTCGAAGGTGAAGGTGATAAGGCCGAATCCACCAACGCCGCCGCATCCAACCCAAAAATTTTATGTACAGGAAAGGCCACAAAGAGTGGAATAAACATTGAAGAAATTGTCGAAAACGAGTCACTAAATCAAGCAAGGTTATGTCACAAGGAAGGAATTTGAGAGGAATGTAAGAATGATTTTATTAATATTCTGTCTGTGTGAAAAACATCTAAAAACTAAATTCATGATCAGAAACAATGAGGATTACTCTCTCTCACTTTCACACTAGATAGAGATTTGTTAGAAAATGAAGATGGGGGCAAGGAAGAAGACGAATAACAGAGAATTGCAGAAAGCTTCTTGAAACTTACTTGTTATATATTCTCTCTTGTTTAAAGAAGGCATGTATTGCATCAGATTTTCCTTTTGGACCCGTTTATCTAGTCCCATTTACCTCTTACTTCATATACAGTGGCAGTTGATTTAAAGCCTTTTCGTGCATTCCGTCCGTGCTTGTCGTGCCTAGGGACCAGCAATTGTTGCTGGTTTGGGAATTCGAGTGGGCAATAACTAGCGGGCTTGTAACCTGGAACTTTGTCGAGCTCTTTTTAGGCACTTCCTTTGGGGTTTCATTGGGAGGCCTCCGCTCGAGCAGTGATGTCAGGACTGCTTTTCTTGACCCAAGTGATACCTTGGTGTCAGGGCATTGCTATCTTGAGCTAAGAACTTATCTCAGTGCTTCTCCTCTCGAACTGAGTTCCGGCCTAGAGTTTGGATCCTTTCAACTTCAAACACAGATTATGACTTTAAATAGGAGTGAACCAAGCAACTTTAGTTGGAAAATAGTTGCACAGCTGAAAACCTTTGCTATGATTTGGTAGTTGTTTGGAGAGAATTATTTTAACATTACGATGCGAAGTAAAGTTATTTTAATATTAAAATTTGTGTAGGATGTGAATAAAAGTTGATTTTTAATGTTAAATTTTTTATATGATATGAAGTAAATATAAAAGAATTAGTGAGATGTTTTTGGAATGGATTGGGAGCTTAAAGACTTGTTGAACTATAAGAAAGAAGAACATTGGGGCTCGAGTTGAGCCTAATATATAAGTGAATGGACATCACTTAACCTAAAAACTTAGGCTAGTGGGTTAGGATCACTTGTATGATAGTGTCATAATTTGTTGTTGCTATCAATATGTGATAGTTCTTTATGTGCACTCCCAACAATTTTTCCCTAAATGAAAGTTCATTTACATTGGTCTTTTCCTATCTATGAGCTATATATTTAACACATCAAGTGCATGTGCTCATCAAGAGCTCATGCAACCACCTTAAGTCATAATAGTAGTTGTCCGCTCTTGGATTTTCACTCAACTATTATGAAGTTAGGAGCTCATGGGAGCACTCGCACGAACGACTTCATCCCAATTGATGCATTGGCATTGATACAATGTGTTAGGAAATAATTACTTAGGAGCTCAAGTTGGGCTAAATAGATAAGTGAATGAACACCGTTAAACCCAAAAGCCTGGGATATTGTATTGGGAACCTCACTTGTACAATTATGTTTACTTGGATGGAATGAAATAAGCTCAGAATGAAATTGTTATTTCATTGGAATAGAGTTGTCATTTCAATTGCTATCTTTACTTGGATCAAATATAATAAAGAATAAAAAGTGAATAGAAAATAACAGTATTTGAATACTCATAAATAAAATTAGTTAAAATTTTATGTTATTTATTAATATAAATTTGATTTGCACAATCAATTAGATGTGCATACATATATGTATTTGTGTGCATATACACATATGTGCATATGTGTACGCGTATGTACACTCATGCTTGTACATACGTATAAGTACGCGTATGTACACGCATGCTTGTACATACGTATAAGCACGAGTATACGTGTGTGTATATGTATATGTATATGTACACGTATATGTCTACATATGCAAACATAAGTGTATATGCAAATATGTATACATACTCAAATATGTATACCTACATGAATACATATAGTATGCAAAAACGTATACGATGTGAATAAGTATATGTAAGCGAATATGTATGCAAAGCTTATCCGTATACAACGCATATACAAATACAAATGCGTATATGTATGTATGTATACTATGTGTACGCGTATATGCATTAGAATGCATAGACTTACCCGTATACGTACGTGTACACATATACTATGCATGCATGTGTACTACACATATATGTATATGTATGTAAATACATACACAAATACGAATATGTACACCTATGTGTATATGTATGCTTACACTTACATTTATACGTGCACAAATACATATAGATATGTGTATATGTATAGGCACACGTATATGTGTATGTACACTATACTTATACATACGTATATGTATGGGTATACGTATAATATGCATATACGCATAGTACGTGTATACGTATGCGAATATACACGAATGCGTATATGTTTATAGTACGCGAATATGTATATGTATATACATACTACGTGTATATATGTATAGTATGGATACACATATAGTATGCATATGCGTATTTGTACGCGAATATGTGTACATGTACGTGTATATGTTTACATATGCAAACATAAGCATATACGTATGCATATAGGCATATACATGTGCGTATGTGAATAGGAATGCACATGTGTATACGTACGCAAACACATTTACGTATGTGAATATGTATATGTATGTGGATTTGTATTCTAAGTATATACACATACACATACATGTGTGTGTGTATATGTTGTATTCATATACATATATGATTGTGTATGCGTATACAAGTACGTATATATATGCGAATATGTATACTATGTATATGCCATACATATACATACATGTTGTGTATGCAAATACATGTACGTACATGTATGCGTATACGCCTACATACACATATATATAGATATACAAGAGTAGTTTTGGAATAATACTATTATTCTGTAAGAAATAGCTATTCTTTAGGTAGAAGGAAGGAATGACTATTCGTAAAATACTAAAAGTTATTCCACCAAAATAAACACAGGAATAGTTATTTTTTAAGAAATAAGAGTGAAATGAAATGGTTGTTTCATTTAAGTAAATGCACCCTTAGGTGTGACAACTTAATTCATGTGCATTGGAAACAGTTATAATAATTAGTTGGAAAACTTGGTTGCACAGCGAAAAACCTTATGAACTGAATTATTGTTGAAAGAAGATTGATGAGACTCTGATTTTTTGGCATAGACCCAACTGATTTTTTATTTTATGCCTTGCATGATGTTCTTATTTGTGCTGCTAAATTATGCCAACTATACATTTAATCTGAGATTCTTAATTTTTAATTTAATGTTCCAAGTTCAATTTTGATAATTTATCCAAAACATTCATATATCTTTGTTTAAACTAGGAATGGCTCATCTGAGGTGCCTCATAAGACTTCTCCTATCACACCCAAATCTTCCCATGGGTCGAAAGCCAGTGGATCGGAATCTGATTCAGTCAATTCCAAGCTCACTCCAAAGAAAGCTTCAACTGCTAAGACCATGGAACGTCGATCCCCAAGAAGTCCAGCTATCGAGGTATTTTGATATGATTTTACTAGGGAGCGTTTAGTTAAATGTTATTTTGATGCCATGTTATAGAGTGACGATTTCATAATTTTTTAGAAGGTTATTTATATATATATCATGAAATCAAATAATTATATTCTCCAGATAATATGATATAGATAGCATTGAACTAAATACTAGTTTATGGTTTAATATGATAATAATCTTAGTATAGCAGTAAGTCTTCTGTGCTCATTGGTTTTAAGAAACAGCAAAAAATATTTAAATTCCTTAATTTGGTTTTCTTGTTTTAATTTGGATTCACATTATATATATGCAATTCATCTTATAGAAATGAATTAAATACTCATTCCAGTATTTACATTTTGCACAATCTAAGCTCAGTTGTATACTACAGTTTGATAACATTTTAAAATAATTATACCCATGTAATTCGATGTGATACAGACTATAATTCATGTCTACGGAGAAATCAAAATAGTTAAATTACTGTTAAAAATATAAATGCCAAAAATTGAGTGTCCAATGCATAAATGATACTAGAAAAGCTTGTGGTGGCAGATTTTTCTGCTCCTCTTACCCCAACACATTACTGGTGGTCTCCATGATCACTGAAATCGTCGGTGACTGAGCCAGATCGAAGATTTCTTATAAAGAGTAGGCAGGGTTAGACGCTAATGCTAGCTAGATCACTTTTGGAATTATATGGGAGCTTGCAAGAAGAGCTCCCGCAACTACCTATCCATCATAGCTAGATCACAATCTTTTATGATGTTTTTGCTTGAGATGCGACAATGAGATATAAATAGATGTTTTGTTGATAGATTGATTTTGTGGAGGTGGAGATTTGTAGTTATTCCCTTGCAAGGCAATGCAGGAGGCATCATTTTTGTCTGGGATGATAGTAGAGTATCGACACCAATGCAAGTAATAAAGTTATTTGGGTTGTGTGTCATGCATCTAGCCCATATTATAATAGCTCCACTATCTTCAAGCTACAAGAGGGAGTTAAATTTGATAATGCTTAGCCATCCTACCAAGAGGCTTATCCTAATAGTTCAGTTATTGTCTTCAATTAAAAGTGTGTCATGACTCTTAATTCCTTGAAAAAATGGAGCAAAAAGGAGGTGTGGGATCTTTTAGCTTGAACTAAGGGTTTGGAACAATCCATGCTATTCATGCAAATTAAAGGTTTACTATAGATGACCATAGAGAGACGTCGTGGTGGCAGAGGGCTAAGGCCCACTGGATGGCAAAGGAAGACTGGAACACAATCTTATTCTATGAAGCTGCTGTGAGTACAAATTGGTTGAGTTGGATTAAATAATTGTACACACTTAAGGGAGCAAGACCACAAAAGAGTAGTTCTTCACTTGGAAGTGGGCACAAAGGATGTTGTAAGCCAAAATCCTTCTGATATAACCAAAGACCACCCAACCTCCTTTGATAGCAGCATAATTGATTTAACCAATTACCATAGTTGAGATCAAGATTGTAGTTTTAAGGTGTTAGGAATTGATGGCATCACAAGTTCGTTCTTGAAAGAGTATTGGCAGATAGTAGGAAAGGTGATTGGATCAGTCTAGCACATTTTTTGAAGTTATGACTCAGTCGTGGAAAGACACTATATAGCTGCACTAGTGCGTAAGGTGAGCAATGCGAAGTAGCTAAAACAGTATAGGGCCATTGGTAAGGTGCTGGTGCATCAGCTTAAGGACCGTATTGTTGGCCTTGTTTCTCTAAAGCGGGAAGCTTTTGTATTAGAGCATCTCATTGCGGATAACTACATCTTAACATAGGAGGAGATGCACAAACTGCATACTAATGAGCCCATAGACAACTACATGATTAAAGCTGATATGGAGCAAGCATGTGATAAATTTAGTTGAGAATTTTTGGAGATCATGTTGTCTTGGTTGGGGTTTCTAGATCAGTGGTGTGGATGGATTAACATGTGAGTCAAACGGATGAGATATGCTCTATTGATTAGATGAAAGAACTCACCATGGATTGTGGCTTAAAGGCGGTTGAGGCAAGGATGTCCGTTGTCCCCTTACCTTTTCAACTCGTGTTCTGAGCTTCTATCTACCTTGATGCATGAAGAGGTGCAAAGGAACTCCTTTAGTGATGTACAAGTTTCTCTTAGGAGGCAGTGCACTCACACCTCAGATTTGTGGATAATTTACTTTTTGCTATTATTTGTTTTAGATAGTTCCTATGCATTATCAAGATAAATAGTTAATTATGATAAGTCCTCTATCATCTTCTAGTCATACTAGCACTTGAAACAGGAAAATAGTTATTAGGAGGGTTAGGATGCAAGAAGGGAAGAGTTATACTTCCAACTAAAGGGAAGCCATAGAATGAAAGACTTTAGATCCATAATTGCAGCAATCTATAACTAGATCAGCTTATGGGGACTTACATATCTTTTTTTCGCAGGAAGAATCCCCCTGAATCAATAGCACATTGATTTTGATGCGAGTTTATGCCCTATCTCATATTTATGTACTCCAGCTTTTCATTGGAGTGGAGATGTGGGGGCAAAAGGCCATACATTATGCCCCTTAAGAGGTTTTCAAGCTGGTGCGCAAAGGTGATCTAGGCATTCATAATTTCAGAAAATAGTGGTAGTTTATTGTAGCTAAACATGTAGCTAACTCCTTTATGATATGGAGTGCATTTGGAGAGAGAACCTGATGGCTAAAATATGGTTCTCGCAGGTTCACAATTGAGGTGAAGGGAGGAGATTTCTGTATTTGAAAAGTTATATATATGGTTGGTGAGATGATTGATGACCATATGAGTTGGCTTTCGGGAGAAGGGACAACAATATCTTTTATGAAGGGTCCTTAGCTAGCTATTACCTCTTTGAGTGGATGGCTCACTTTCTTAAATATGTGTTGAAGATCTCTTCTCCACTGTTGCTAATGTTTCCAGAGGATTTGAGTGGGATTGTGATAGGTTGGGGCTCTTTTTTGGTGAAGACTTGAGGGAAAGAGCTTTGTCTATTAGATGGTCTCACAACTAACAAGGCAATAGACTTGTTTTGTGTGACGCCCGTGGCCGAAGAGGGCAGGAAGTGATTGTCGGGTGATGTCCTAAGAAGGAATCACTGAGGCAAAGTGCGGCTCCTGGCAGGCTTCTAGGCCGAGTAATGAGTGGTGAGAGGGGCATAGGAATTAATCGTCCCACATCGGAAAGGGAGGGAGATCTTGAGCTGTATAAGTAGATAACGTGATATCAAATAGTAAATGCGTCTTTTGGGGCAAAATCGTGAGGCTAATGATGAAAAATTTTATAGTTAAGCGTGCTTGGGTTGGAGTAGCATTGGGATTGGTGACCTCCTGGGAAGTATTCAAGTCACACAGTTTTCCTATAGCCAAAGCGAACAATACCTCTACGTTGAGATCACGGGATGTTACAATATGGTATCATAGCCAACTTTCCGCATTACGATGTGGTTCGAGGACGAACTAGGCGGAAGCTGGTGGGCCTGTGATACCCGTGGCTGAAGAGAGCGGGGAGTAATCGCCAGGTGATGTCCTAAGAAGGAATCACTGAGGCAAAGTGCGGCTCCTAACAGGCTTCTAAGTCGAGTAATGAGTGGTGAGAGGGGCACAAGAATGAATCGTCCCACATCAGAAAGGGAGGGAGATCCTGAGCTGTATAAGTAGATAACGTGATCTCAAAATGTTAGAGGCGCATTTTAGGGCAAAACCGTGAGACTAATGATGGAAAAATTTCATAGTTAAGCGTGCTTGAGCTGGAGTAGTACTGGGATGGGTGACCTCTTGGGAAGTGCTCAAGTCACGCAGTTTTTCTAAAATCAAAGCGAACAATACCTCTACGTTAAGCCACAGGATGTTACAATATGGTATCAGAGTCGACTTCTCGCAGTACGATGTGGTTCAAGGACGAACTAGGCGGAAGCTGGTGGGCCTGTGATACCCATGGCTGAAGAGAGCGGGGAGTGATCGCTAGTGATGTCCTAAGAAGGAATCACTGAGGCAAAGTGCGGCTTCTAGTAGGCTTCTAAGTCGAGTAATGAGTGGTGAGAGGGGCACAAGAATGAATCGTTTCACATCAGAAAGAGAGGGAGATTCTGAGCTGTATAAGTAGATAACGTGATCTCAAAATGGTAGAGGCGCCTTTTAGGGTAAAACCGTGAGGCAAAACTTCATAGTTAAGCGTGCTTGAGTTGGAGTAGTTACTGGGATGGGTGACCTCCTGGGAAGTACTCAAGTCACGCAGCTTTTCTAAAATCAAAGCGAATAATGCCTCTACGTTGAGATCACGGGATGTTACATTTTGAGTAGAAACATAGTTGGTGAAAGTACCTACTACTAATCTCTACTCTAGATAGTTTGCAAGTTGATCCATTCATTGGCATATGTTGGCAGATACTTACATAGCTTAAAATCCAGGTCTTCTTGTGGAGAATGTGTAAGGATGTGATTCCAACTATGGTCTCGATGCAGACGTGAGTTATGGTGGCTTCCCTTTGTCCATAGGGTTGCAAAGTCGAAGAGCATCTGTATCATGTGGGGAATGATTACCAACCCTACAAAAAACTGTGAAGCATAATTTATTTTCATAAAAAGAAAAACTCTTTCATTGCAGGTCAAGCTGAACATGATAGCGAAAGCAGTTAGTCGTAATAAAAAAGATCAATGGCTTTGATTTGAGGCTGCCATCCTTTATTACTATTACTAAGCTTGCAATACCAAGGAGCATAAAAGGCTAGTCCCTTTAGGCAGAAGTCATTGCCATCACCATAGTAAGTGTAGTAGTTGACAAGTAGAGTCAATTTAGGAGGCCTTGGAATTTAGTTGCTTCATTGAGATCATGTACCTCCTCCAAAGATGTGTGAATTCTCTGACTTCTTGGATAACTTAAGGTCAACTTCGATGAATCAGTACAAGGTAATGTAATCGTTAGATTGAACTACATTATTAGGGAGTTCACAGCCCTATTCATCAAAGGGGCACACACAATTTCTTACAAATGTTATCTCAATCGTAGCAAAATGAAAATATTTAGAAGATTTGCAAGCGGCAACTAGTATGACACCACAATCAGCATGTATGTGTTTGAATGAGATTCACTAGAGATTCTCCTACACATTCAACATGATCTGAATAAGCGTGATAGCAACAGGACCATGGAGAATTGTAGGGATTCGAGAACTACAAACGAAAAGAACCAGCTAGAACTAAAACAAGACAATTCTTGTAGTTGGAGCATATTATGGATATTCTTTTGTCATCTTGTTTTTGCAAATTGTCTTGTATACAAAGGATTGCAAATAATGCATGTTACTATGTTAGAGATTTTTGTTGGGAATGAGGTATGTCGTCGTTATAAATTTTTACATCTTCAAATATTGATATAAATTGATTTGTTTTTTGTACTTGTTTTCTGAAAAATTTCTTGTACTTATTTTTAGTGTAATTCTAATAACCTAGGTGTTATATATATATATATATATATAATACTGATACAAATGTTTCATATGCATATGTTTTATTTAAGGTAAATATTATCAAAGTGCGTGAGATTAGGGGGTAATATCAAATAGGTTTGTAATTTTAAAAATCTTTCAAAGGGATCTCTAAGGTTTATATTAATATTTCAATTAATTTTTTTATAAATTATATCATCTTTTCACCATTTTCAAATAAAATTAATTTTTAGATTAAAATTTTAAATATAAAATGATAAAAAAAGCCCACACCCTTCTCCCAAGTCCCACCTTTAGCCACAACGGTGGCAGTTGCTCACGTCGCAACAGTGTCACCATTGCCACAACGGTGGCAAAATACAGCCAGGTGTGGGAGATGAGAGGAAGAGGAAAGGTATAATAGTAATTTTAGATTTTAAGAAAAATTAATGGAAGGACTTGATTGAAATATTAACGTCAATCTCAGGACCTCATTGACAGATTTTTGAAATCACTCACCTACTTGATATTATCCCTAATTTTAAGAACTTTGATGATATTTACCCTTTTCGTTGATTTCATTGGTAACATCACAGTTTTTAGGATTAGGGATTTATAATTTTTTTTTTTTTGGAATGGGATATAGTTTTTCATTGTAGCTTGAAAGGATACTAAATAATTTAACCTTAAATATAATTTCACTTGCTATAATCCTGAACTAAAAAGAGGGCTGGGCGTTCTGGCCTGAACTTTTTGAATTACAGAGGAAGCGACCAATTAGGATGAATGAACTGGAGACTGAAATCACTCACCTCCAAGAGGAACTCAAAAAGACCAAAGATCAGCTGAGCTCATCTGAGTCATCAAAAAAACGGCTGCAGTCCGAAGCTGAAGAGGCAAAAAAGCAGCTCGCAACCGTGTCAGCAAAGTTTGAGAAATCCCAGCAGCAGCTCGTTGAGTTCACCGAAGCAGAGAACACTCGACTCCAAGAGCTCCGAAAGATCTCCCAGGAACGGGACAAGGAATGGCAATCTGAGCTTGAAGCCCTCCAGAAACAGCACTTGGTCGACTCTGTAACTCTGGGATCAGCCATGAATGAGATTCAGAGGCTCAAGCAATGTGAAGCAGCCCAAGCAAAGGATTCAGAGAGAACACAATCAGAACTGGATACCTTGAAAGACGACCTTGCAGTCACTCTCTCTATTGTTGAAAAGCTAAAGATTCAGACTGTGGAAAGCGGAAAGGCAGAAGACGAAGCAAAATTAATGGTTTCTGAGACCCAGAAGCAATTGGAAATCGCCCATTCTACTATCGCATCTCTCTGCGCTAAGGGATCCAATCTGGAGGAGGCCCTCAACTCTACCATTTCCAAGCTTGAAGAATCCAGAGTTCGAGTCAGCGCGTTGGAAGAACTGGTGAAAGAACTTCAGGGATTAGTGGAGGGTGATGAAGATGGAAGAGAAGTGCATCACGCAATTGGAGCTTCAGAGTCAGAATTAGAGAACATTAATATGAGAGAACGTGAACTTGAATCTCTTTTGAACAATAAAGAAACAGAATTCCAGATCTTATCTGAAATGAACAAGCAGCTGCAAGAGAAAATTGAGAAGTGCAAAGCTAAGCAACTTGACTCCGAACTAGAGCAGCTGAGGTCTGAGAATGCAGATGTAAGAGAATGTGAACTCGAATCGACCTTGCAGAGACTATCCGCCGAGCTTTCAGACTCGAAGGTGCTTTTGATTGACAAGGATACGGAACTCCAAAGCTTCTCCGAGATGAACAAGCAGCTGAAAGAGGAAATCGAGAAATGCAAAGCTAACGAATTTGACTTGGGGATGAAACTCATGAAGGTTAACACATTTGTCACAGAACTGAAATCAAACCTCATGGATAAGGAAACCGAGTTGCAAAACTTACTGGAGGAGAATGAGCAGCTAACATTAAAACTCAGCATGAAAGAAAGTGAGCACCAGAAGAAGTACGCTGAAGTGGTTTCCGAAGCCGACAAGAATGGTAAGAAGGTAACAAATTTCATCGAGCAGCTGGAGGCAGCAAAGTCGATGAATTCAGAGATGGAAGCGGAGCTCCGGAGGTTGAGGGTTCAATCGGATCAGTGGAGGAAGGCTGCTGAAGCTGCTGCAGCAGTTTTGACTCCAGGAAGCAATCTCAGGGCTGGCGAAAGGACAGGATCACTGGATTCTGACTTCAATTTGATCTCTGGGAAGCTGATGAGCTCTCCATTCTCTGATGATCTGGACGATGAATCGCCGAAGAAGAAGAATAGTAATGTGCTGAAGAAGATCGGTGGGTTGTGGAAGAAGGGTCCAAAGTGAGAGCATAAATCTAATAGCTGGAGCACCATGATCCATCGCTATAGTAAGAGCTAATTATCAACTTTGTATTGTTCTGTAGCAAGATAATCTATATTGGAAGACGATTAAGAGGAAGCAGTTCAAAAAGTTTTGCAAGGATTTCACGTGGATAATCTTGGCTCTTTTATTTTTCATTTCTTCGTGCTTTCATTCTGAAAGGTGGTCCGTGGTCGTATATTCACACTCAATAATTTCTCCTACTATGCCCATCCTTCAATTCTTATCTGTTTGTTCAAGGAGCAGTCTTTACGACTACACGAATACTGTGATGTGAGCAATTTCAATTGGTTTTCCAGACCCTTTAACTGATTTCCTGGCTGTAACTTCTATATAGCGCACAACACATGCATGTATAAATGGACTCGATCTTTATTTCTAATCTTTTGGACAGAACCCGTCTGTTTTTTTGGGAGGATCAAAGAAATTTCTCCACCAGACTTTCAAGAATAGTTTATTAAACAAATCGAACTCATTTTAGCAATTTATCTTACAATCTTCTTGACAAGAGCTTACCAATGAAGACCTAGATTGTGACCCCCGTGGTCAAAAAGGGCGGTCAAAAAGGGCGGGGAGTGATCGCCGGATTATATCATAAGAATCACTTAGGCAAAATGCGCTCCTGACAAGCTTCTAGGCTGAGTAATGAGTGGTGAGAGAGGCACAAAAATGAATTATCCCACATCGGAAAGAAAGGGAGATCTTGAGCTGTGTAAGTAGATAACGTGATCTCAAATAGTAGAGACACTTGTTGGGGCAAATATGTGAAGTTAATAATGAGAAATTTCGTAGTTAAGCGTGCTTGGGTTGGAATAGCACTAGGATGAGATCTTCTGGGAAGCATTCAAGTCACGCAGTTTTTTTAAAGTCAAAGCGAACAATACCTCTACATTGAGATCACGGCATGTCACATAGATGTTTCATGAATGTTCATGAGGTGAGGCAAGGTGGTTTTCTTTTTTATCACAAGACTCGTCTACTTATTGATTACCCCAATTTCTACACATGGAATTATCAAAAAAAAAAAAAAAAACTATATGACAGGTAAACCTAACCTTTCGATCAGATATCAAAGAGGTGGGGGTTCTCTAAAAGACTGGCAAGTTTAGAATGATACATAAAGGTAAATAATTTGATAGATAAAATGTAGGAATTTATTAATAATTTTCCCTTTCTTTAATTGAGATTTGGAATGGGACTAAAACCTGCATCATTTGGAAAATTTGGAAAAGGGATCGAACTAAACTCTTTGGACAGAAAACCCTGTGAGAAGAGTAATGTTCCAAGATGTTTATTGAGACACTAGAAAAAGATTAAAAACGGTTAAATTTCATTCACTTCAAAGATTTTCAAAGTTTTTGTTTACGTCTTTGAGCACGTATGGATCTTCTTTTATTAAATTTCTATGAAAATACAATTGTTAGGAGCATCGTATTAAAATCATCCCTTCTATTTAGTTATTATTTTTATGATTGTTAGTGTTATTCTTAATAGTAGAAATAGAATTGGTACATAATCATAATAAATTATCATATATTTGATTCTTCTTGAATGAATATTATGATTTTTTTCTACTAGTTCATTTTCATTTTATTATTATTTTTTTTTCAAATCATCAATTAATTTGTATAACCATTGGGAAATTTTTTCACCAATCATTGATTTATATATTAAAATCCTAATAAACAATTTAATCTCAAAAGAGAGAATTGCAATTTATCAAACATATCATCAATTGAAAGAGCCCAAGGAAATTACGTCCTTGAATCTCAATGAATAAAATACATCAAAGTGAACTTAACAAGTTCAAAACAATTTGTTTTAATCATGTGTTACGATATAGGCCAAGAAAATAAGAAAATTTTCTATACAAAATGTCAATGTTAATTTAAAAAAAAAATAGTACTGAATTTTTTCGCAATTCTTTTGAACCGAAAGCAGCTAAAGGTGCATCTGCTCCTGGAATATCTCATTATCCTATTGTTTGATCATATATGCAAATAGGTTCTACTTTTTTTTATAATTGCTCAAATTGGTCTATTAGTAGGTTCCTGTTGCTAATGCGCTCCCGCCACCACGCAGGAAAGAGAGAGAAAATCTTAAGAGTAAAAATATCATTTCATAAACTTTTTTATTGTCAAATTTAAATTTTGAATCTAGTTGCATTTTACCTAAAACTAATAGACCAATTTGAGCAATTTTCAAAAAGTAGTACCTACTTGCACATATGGTCAAACAACAAGAACCTACTTGCAATTTACCCTTATTTATACTACCTCCTAGTAGATGGGTAGCAAGCAATTTAAGCCATCCCACGTACGTATACAATATGCATGGGATTAGCCACTTCAATCCTTCATTCTATTTGAGAAGAAGCACTTGTGAGTAAATACAAGATAAGTGAAAAGACAAAATGAATTCAGATATGGATCTTATCTGAGCTTAAGTCTAACTCACTTGTATTTACAAACAGAACTATTGCTTTCATCAAACTTGAGTGAAGAACATTCATGTGACTAAGTACAGGTAGTTTGGGATTAGCATTAGGTTCTTACGGTTAAAATCTGTAGTTAAACGTGCTTGAATTGAAGTACTACTGGGATGAGTGATCTCCTGAGAAGTACTTAAGTTATGCAATTTTCAATACTTCTATATTTAAATTATGAGATATTTACATTCTCCCTCTCTCCCCGACCCTATCAAAGTTTTCTCTTGACTTAAATTTGGTTTGCTAAATGTGAAGAAATGAAGAAGGAACGATTACCTGGATGAATGCGGCTTCATTCTATCAGCCTGCTTGAATCCAACTGCAACCCAAGTATCTGCTCATCTTCCTCTTCTTCACCATCTTCTTAATGTTGGCTGCATCTCCCCATCTCCCAGCATTCGACATCACATAGGACAACAGCGAGCAGCTTCCGGCGCTCCGCGGTTCGAGCTCACGCAAACGCTCGGCGGCAATCTCTGCAAGCTCGACATTGCAGTGGTTTCGGCAAGCTCCGAGCAGAGCTCCCCAAACGAAGGAATCCGGCTCCATTGGCATACCCTTGATCATATCATGAGCAATGGAGAGATTCCCCGTCCGGCCAAGAAGATCCACCATGCAGGCGTAATGCTCTAGCCTTGGCTTGAAATTGTGATCTTCCTGCATCAATCTGAACAGATCCTTCCCGAATTCCACCATTCCGCCATGGCTGCAAGCAGTTAATACTGCAGTGAACGTCAAGTGATCTGGGTTTACGTCGCTGATTTCCATCTGGCGGAAGAGCTGGATCGCCTTCTCGCAGTGCCCGTGATTCGCGTAGGCGAAGATCATGGAGTTCCATGAGACGATGTTTCTAAGAGGCATTTCGTCGAACACCTTCTCGGCGTCGGAAATCACCCCGCACTTGCCGTACATGTCCACCAGCGAGCTGCTGACGAACAGATCTTGCTCTACACCGATCACCACAGCGTATCCATGGATCTCCCTCCCGCCTCTCAGATCCATCACGTTCGCTGAAGCCGGCAAAAGGCTGCTAATGGTGGCGGAGCTCGGCCTCACTCCGGAGATCGCCACCATCTGCCGAAAAGTTGCGAAAGCCTTCTCGTAATCGAAATTACGAACAGATCCGGAGATCAACGAGGTCCAGGAGAAAACATCGGGATCGATTCCACTGCTTCTCATCAAATCCAGAAGCTCGAAGGCTTTCTGTTCCTCTCCGAATCTCGAAAACCCAGAAATCAAAGAATTCCACGTTACCAGATCAGGATTCGGACCGCAACACTGCATTTTTTCCAGTAGCGCCGCTCCTTCCTCCATCAATCCCCGGTGAACGTAGCCTGACATCATGGAGTTCCAGACGACCAAATCTCTCTCGATCGTCTCGTCGAACACCTGGCGGGCGTCCTCGATGCGGCCGCGTTTAGCATAGAAGTCGATGAGTGCGCTGCCGATGAAGGCATCGCCGCTGAGGCAGAACCGAATGGCGAAGCTGTGAAGAGCTATCCCGTTTCGGGAATCGGGGAGGTGGGCGGCGGAGCGGAGGAGGACGGGGAAGACGAAGCGGTCAGGGCGGCGGCCGTCACTTTGCATATGCCGGAAGAGACGAAGGACCTCTTTGTATGAGCCGTCGCCGGAGCCACGGCCGATGATGGCTGCCCACCGGCCGAGGTGGGAGTTGGGCATCAAGAAATTTTTTATTTTTCGGAATTTATATTTTTATTGAGGTATATTTATGAATGAGTTTTTTCTTAAATTTATTTTAGGGTAAATTATATCAAAAAACTATGTGGTCAGAATAATATTACAAATTAATCCTAATTTTTGTAAAATTTTAATTTTAATTCTTGTGATTATAAAAGCATTATATTTTGAATCCCTGTGTCAAAATCTGTCTTATTTGCTATCTCTTCTTTACATAAAATACAAAAATTGATCTTTAAATTATTTTTATATTTTAAAATATTTTTATATTCTTTTATTCTTGCTTTTATGTAAAAATTTAAGATTTAAAATTAAAGATTTTAAAATTTAATTTTTCAGTCTCTTGCTTCTTTTTCTCTTAAAATATGAATTAAAAAATATTAATATTTTAAATTAGTATTTTAAAATGCTAAAAATTTAATATGATTAGCGAAATTTTAAAGTATAATTGAGAATCAATTCTCCATTTGATTTCATTTAGTGGGCATTTGTTTCATCGATATCTTAATGTTATATCATTAATCTAAAATAGCATAATATTTAGATATTATTTTTTAATTAATAATTCTTTAATTTTATAGAAATTTATTTATAGATATCGTTAAATTAAATAATTACCAACTTTAAATAACATAGCATAACACCAAAATAACATTGAATCAAACGCTTCCTTAATGTTAAAATCTGATGCATATTTCATCAAATTAAATTATAAAAATTAATTTATTTTTATAATATTAACTATTTTTGTATCAACATTTGATCAATAGAATTGATAAATTTGTTAATATAAGCATGTGATATTAGATTAACCTTTTGAATTTTTAAGTACTGGCAAATTAGTAATTCGTCTAGTCTGATCATAAACTAAATAGTAAGTCAATTATTATTTAATATTTTTTTTAAAAAAATATTATGAACATATAAATAAATTGAAAAAAATGGAATAAGTATTATTTACCTTATGTGAAATTAAACAGAAACAATAGTTGAAATTTCTGAATCTCAAATTTTTTGCTTTCAACCTGAAAACAAAAAATAATAAAGTAAAAAAATAAAGAAGTAGATTTACTTTAGGAAATTAATTTTTGGATCCAAACATTTCGGCCAAAAACAAAAATGTCGACGAAGAAGAAAAAAATGGTGGAAGAAGATGAAGTTTACTATATCCGAACTTTGGCGGGGGTGTAGGGCCGGGAATGCTGCTAGATCCGGGGTCGGCCGACGTCGGCGAGGGAGTAAGGCCACAAATGGGGCTAGATCTGGCGTCGGGTACGGTGTAGGCCCGCGATGAGGCTAGATCTAGCGTTGGTGGGGGTGTAGGCCGCGAATGTGGCTAGATCTAGCGTCGACCGGCGTCGGCGAGGGAGTTTGAAAACTGTGCAGCTAAATTTGGCGTCGGCGTGGTATATCCGGCGTCGGCGAAAGTATGGGGGAATGACAGCGCAAAAAGAGGAAGATGGAAGAGGAGATCGACGCGCGCAGCTTGATCCGGCTAGGTGAACTCCACCGGCGACGAGCAACCCTTAGAGAGATCTAGGGTTTTTCCGTTTGAAACAAATGAGCCAACTGGTTGGCCGAGCAGCAGGTTATATTAACCTTTAGATGGCGGTTGCCTGAGCCAACCGACGTCTAATGTATAGCATTAGACGGTGGTTGGCTCAGTCAACCGCCGTCTAAAGTGTATCTATTCGAGGTCGACCTGAGGTCGACCGCCGTAGCGACCCTCAACAGAAACTTTGGTCATCTTGGAGGATTTTTTCAGGTTGACCTAAGGTCGACCCGTGGATACAGGGCGGTTGACGCACCAACCGCCCTCTAAAGTACTAGCTTTAGACAGCGGTTTCTTTAGTGAACCGCCGCTTAAAATATATCTACAGCGGTTCACGTTGTCAACTGCCGTATATAGTTTTGTCGAAAAGTTTTTGCGACGGTTTCTCTTTTTAACCGCTTTTATAAATGTGCCGTAAAATGCATATATTGTACTAATGCAAGATTAAGGATTCCCACTAAAATTTGCCTATCTATTGCCTAAAACATAATACAGAGTGGCTCCAATATCATATATAATAGCTGGCTCACTACAAATATTATTATTATTTTGGTCTATTAGGCTTCACAATTTTTAAAAATATCTAGAAAATAATAACATATTCACCTATATATTCTGTATTTTCTCGTATACTTTACTAATATTAGACCACTTTTATCATAGATATACATCACTCCTGGATATCGCAGAGTGATCTTCTGAAAAGTAATACACGATTGATAAATATCTCAAATGAGCATGTCCATCGAGAAATTCTCAAAAGCTCTACGCGATCTAACAAATTTTTAAGCCGAAATTTATGTATAATGCCTAACTCTGCGTAAAATAACAGCTACATACTATTATCCACTATTTATTTGAAAAAGCAATATTTTTGTTCAGTGAATATTATGTAACCGAAAATAGCAAACCTGTAATTAAAATGCAAACACTACTGATCAAGTTTTTAATATATATACATATATATAATATTTATCTTTTTTTTTCTGTTATTGTTACCTCGTGATCTGCAAAGCGGCATTTGGAAAGTATACGTGAAGAGCAGCCCCAGTAACCAGGCGAACGGTCAAGGCGAAAGGCAGATAATCCCCACGAAGACAAAAAGCATCAAGATGAAGAGTCTCCAAGTCGAATATCCGTACTTGTACGGACTACTCGAGAGGACGCGGAATGGTCCCCCGCGCGTCATTAAAAGAGGTATAGTCTACGGCAGGCGCCGTACATCCATACCAGCGTGGTCGGCACCGTACATCCGTACCAATATGGCCGGAGGCCTACAGGATAGGGGGACAGCCTTTGAAGCTCCTTAGGTCAACCCATACGTCAGAGTTATAAAAAATTCAGACTATAAATTGTAACCTAATAGAGGAGAGGGAACATTTCTTCTCTCTCTTTTTGAACTCTAGATCTGTTCCCAAACTCTTCTAATTATCTTTGTAATACATTTTTTCAACTAGTGAAGTTCTCTTTAAAGTCGCCCAGAGAGTGACGCCGTGGTTTTCCGTCCAACCGATTTTCACTTCTAAAAACATTGTCTATTTTTGTTATTAACAGTTATATATATTTTTTGTGTCTTTTACAGTTTTTAGATAATTTTTCACATAGTGAATTTTTAAAAAATAATTTGATGTAGTGATTTTTGGTAGTTTTCAAGTAAAAATAACAGTTTTCTTATTTTTTTTAATTTCTACACAAAATTTTTTAGAAATAATTATCTACATGTCACATCATTTAATTTTATTTATACTTTACTCATCCATTCTTAGTTAATTATGCTATGCCCACTCAAAATATTATAAAATCTTACATACACACATTTTAACTTATTTCTATTATAATGAGTAATCATAATTTTTCAATAACCTAACTATAATTAAATTACAAAAAATCTGAGTCGTTCATTCTATTATTTTAAGGATATTTAAATATATTTTGAGTGAAAATCTTAAAACTTTAATGTTTAGGTGACAGCAAAGGAAGGAGACATCGGCGACGTGAATTGATTTTAAGACAACTCAGCGCTTTAGTGTGATATTGAGGAAGAGAAAAATATGTACCACTAAGGATAAAAATATAATTTTAATGATTTACTAATAGAATTTTTTTTTCAAATAGATTTTAATTAAGTTTTAACTCAAGTGTGTGTACGTAAGATTTTGTAATGTTTTGAATATGCATAGCGTAATTAACTAAGAATGAATGAGTAAAGCATAAATAAAACTAAATAGTGTGGCATGTACGTAATTATCCAAATTTTTTAATTGTTTAGCTTAATGACAAAATTTTTTCATCAATAATTATAGAAAGATTCTTTTTATAGATTTTCGGTGACGAGTTTAAATTCAAATAATTTTGAACTGTCACGAAAAAATATTTATATACTCAACTTAAAATTTTAAATATTATATCGATCCCGTCACATCATAGTTTTTGGTTTGACAATAAAAAATTTATATCTATCGTTCTCAAAAAAGTCTTTTTTATAAGTAATATATCTTAAATTATATATTTATAATTTGGCACTCCGTAAGTCTTATATTATAGACGACATTCAATACTTTGAATGTAAATTTACAGTCAACACTCTCACTCTAACATATTTTGAATGTGAATTTACGAGCAATATCATCACTTTAATTTTTGTTTAGAGATGTTGTCTGTAAATATTTGACCTAAAAATATCAACTTAGCATAAAGATAATTTTTAAAATTTTAATTATTATAAAGGAATTATGGAATATAATTCAGTATTATCTTAATATTAAAAAAACAATTATTTAATTTAATATTTTTTACAAATAATTTTCGTAAAAATTATAAAAATCACCCTAAATATCAGAAAATCTATATAAATAATATTAAGCCAAATTCTTTTAAATAAATAATTGCATTTTATATTCGATGCATAAGTGATGATGGAAAGTTGCTTCATCACAAATATTACATAAATTTCACACAAGGTATATCTTAATTTTGCTTTCAAATATAAGTAAAAATAAATAACATTTGAATGAACATATAAGATTTTATAAATTTTAAATTAAATAAATTGATTCATTAGCTTAACTAAAAATTAAAATAAGATCTTTTATTATAACAAATGTTCTTTTTATAATAAAAAAAATTATGAAAATAATGTCTTTTACATAATGATTAATAGCACCGTCGAATAATTATCATTACTAAAATAAATATGAATACAAATTTGTTTTACTATAAAAAAACATATATTATAAAAGAAAAATACATATATATTTTTACTTAAATTGAAGGAGTATTAATTCGTTTAATTTTAAAATTAGAATCACTTATATGCACATAAAGGCAAATAAGAGAATTAAAATGTAATTTGCTTTATAATTAAATTCACAAAGTTATATATTTCATGGTTTTGAGTTTAATCGAATGTGATCAGTTTTATTAATTTCATTTTAATTTGGATTAAAACTGATCTAGAATTTGCCAGCTGTGCTTTGATTGAAACACATATTTTTGTGATAAATTGTTGTAAAATTTAGATTGTTGAGTAAAAATCAAAGATGTATTATATTGAAGTTATAGAAATTAAAATTTACAAAATTATAGAAATTATTAAAATTAAGGGATAATTACCTACATGCTACACATTTTAGTTTTATTTGTCTTACCCATCCATTCTTAGTTAATTATGCTATGCACACTCAAAACATTATAAAATTTTACATACACACATTTTGACTTATTTTTATTATAATGAGTTATAATAATTTTTCAATAACCTAACTATAATTAGACTACAAAAAATCTGAGCCGTTCATCATATTATTTTAAAAATATATTTAAATATATTTTGAATGAAAATCCTAAAACTTTAATGTTTAGGTAGCGGCAAAAGAAAGAGACATCCGCGACGTGAATTAATTTTAGGATAAATCAGCGCTTTAGTGTGGTATTGAGGAAGAGAAAAATATATATCATTAAGAGTAAAAATATAATTTTAATGATTTACTAACAGAATTTTTTTTAAATAGTTTTTAATTAAGTTTTAACTCAAATATGTGTATGTAAGGTTTTGTAATATTTTGAGTGTGTATAGCGTAATTAACTAAGAATGGATGGATAAGGTATAAATAAAACTAAATTGTGTGGCATTTAGGTAATTATTCTTAAAATAATCATTTCAATTTGCGAATTAAATCGAAACCAAAATAGGATTTTAGAACTTTGACTTTGGAGAAGAAGTCAATATTTTAATTGGCAGGCATGGTCCCACTCCCACGTGGCCACGTGGGTGCCGCAGTGGGCCATGTTCCTTTTCATGGCCGTAAATTAGGGGTAAGCTAATAAACTTACCTTAAAAAGAAAAAATTATGGGAAACTTACTAGTAAGACCTTAACATTCAAAATCTTATACATTAGTCTTTCAAATTTGAGCCATTTAAAATAAGTGGTGCACTTGTTTACCAAATTTTAAATTTAACATAATATATTACCTCATATCTAAATTTCAATTTTATATTTTTTGTAAATCTTAATAAGCTAGTTAACTTTATTTTGTATAACATACAATTTTTAATAAAAAAATCTTTCTTATCACTTTTTAATTTTTTTTTGATTTTGAAATTTATCTAAAGTAAATATTTTACTAGTATTGTTTTTGCAAAAATTGTACAAATTTTTTTCATATTTTTTAAATAAATATATTTATTATAAAATATAAATAAAAATTGTAAATTATATATTTAAAGTTTTTTAGGATCAAGTGGTGTAAGAAGGCCAATTTGAGGTTTTAATGTAAATTGTTTAGAAATTAATACTTGTTTTTATGCCATATTTTGTAATTAGTTTAATTGCAAGAAATAATAAATAATTAATAGAAATATAATTATTAATTTATAAAAATAAAGTACGAATAATTTAATTTGTTATTTTAAGGCTGCATTTTGTTCAAAGCTTTTTCAAATACTTGAAAGTTTTTCTCAGTTTAAAATTTCTTTATTTTATTCAACCTAAATTTTAATATAATATATTAAATTTGTTTTCATATTTTAGGTAATCTTCAATTATTTTATATCTAATTTAATAAATTTAATTATTTTAATATACATTTTTAGTACAAATAATAAATTTTTATTCAAACTTAAAACATAAAAAACTTAAGTGCATGATGTAAAAGAATAATTGTGTAAGTGCTGCATAATTTTATATATTTAATATCTAAATTTTTATTATTATAAAAATAATATAAAAATATTATAAATGTGCAGCATGCATATAATAAAATTATAATTTTTATATAACTTTTTATTAAATATATAATATTAAAAATTTGTATATAAAATATCTAAAATTGCTAGAAATAACTGAAAAAAAATCTTAAATTAAATTTTTGATAAGTTTCTATAATTTATCTATAATATAAAGTTTTTTGATGAATTATCTATAATATATTTTGATTTATGTTTTTCGAAACCATTGAATTAGATTTTTAATATTTTTTAAAATTCTTTACTTTGCTCTTTAAAAGTTAGGCTAGGACCTATAAATAAAGTAACATAGAAACTTAATGAATCTAACTGTTTTAAGTTAGGGACCTAAGTAAAATATTTTAAAAAATGTTAATTAAAATGTAATTATTGGTTAAAATTTACTATTAGAACCTATCTGTAATTTGCT
Source organism: Apostasia shenzhenica (assembly GCA_002786265.1). NCBI lineage: Eukaryota > Viridiplantae > Streptophyta > Magnoliopsida > Asparagales > Orchidaceae > Apostasia > Apostasia shenzhenica. The sequence continues at coordinate 1,814,272 of KZ451916.1, forward strand.
CAAAATCTTGTAGGTTGAACTGGAACTAGAATTGGCACCCATTATATCCTCTTCCATCTTTTTATCATCGGATTAACTTCGATTCACCGCCGTTTATCAGCCGCTGCCGACCGCCCATCCACCACCGGCCAACTCTTCAATCCGAAGCTCCTCTCCTCCTCCCTGAGCGTCTCCATTCTACGGCGACCTCGCCTTCCCCTAGCTCGATTTCAGCAAAACCCTTTTCTTCCCCCGTCCACCGGTCTAAAGTGCAGCCGGAGCTCAAGAGTCCAGAGGAAGAAGAGCAAGAAAAGCGATAAGGAGCGGTAAAGAGATGTTAAGGGGAACAAATAACCTAATCGGTGCCGTGAACTTCATCACTTTCCTAGCCTCGATCCCCATCCTGGGCGGCGGTATTTGGCTGAGCAGCCGGGCGAACAGCACCGAGTGCCTGCGGTTCCTCCAATGGCCGATCATCATCATCGGGATAGTCATCATGGTCGTCTCCCTGATGGGCTTCGTCGGGGCATGCTACCGCCAGACCTGGCTCCTCCAGCTCTACCTCTTCGTCATGTTCCTCGTCATCGCTGCCCTAATCTGCTTCATCGTGTTCGCCTTCGCCGTCACCGACCGCGGCCACGGGCAGGTCGTCTTCAATCGGGGGTTCCTTGAGTACCAGCTGTCCGACTACTCCGGCTGGCTCAAAGACAGAGTTAGGGATCCCCACTACTGGTCGAAGATCAGCTCCTGCCTTCGAGATGCCCACGTTTGCTCAGGCATGCGCCGAATAGTCCGAGATCCTGCGACGGGGTTTCTTGTTCCTGAGTCCGCCAATATGTTCTATCAGCGAAACCTATCGCCGATTGAGGTGAGTCAATCACTAAGCTCTCCTTCACCTCTTTCCCACTCTCTTGAAATGAAATTAGGGTTTTTTAGATCTTGATTTTGTTAAAAAACTAGTTTGATTTCCTACGGTTAAACTGATTAATGATGAACAATTTTTGAATCACGAACTGATTCTGTTGATTTGTTAATGATGAAAACTGATTAATTTGTTCTATTAATTTCCCATTTGGATAGCAAGCAAGAAAGAGTAGAACTGGAACACAACAGTTTTTTTTTTTTTTTTTTTGCTTTTCCCATTTCTTCCTTTTAGTTCTTCTCTCAGCTCTCTCTCTTTGATCTGTGGATGACTGCCTTCCCTTTTTTTTTTCTTTCATTGTTGGCTTTAATCAATATTTGGAAAATTCACAGGCAAAGGGTTGGGACTTTGGAGGGATGCCCTACCCTTTTTTAAGAATTCATTAATTGGGGGATTTACATATATATGTTATACTTATTGTCATTTTAACCCCAAACATCAGTAAAATAACTCTCTCAAAACCTTGCATCTATCATCCCAAATATGCATTAATTGCATTTCATTCTCTAAAGTGAGACATTGTGATTATTTATCAAAGTTAGAGGTCACTAAAGTAAATGTTCATAGGATTGAGTGTAGGTCTGTCAATGGATCAGACCATGACCCGATCAGATCCAACTAAACCCCCAAATAGATCCTTTTTTGACTCGTCAACCCTCCTCGTTTATTGACCTGACCCATTTATAAATAAACTGATCAGATATGGATCACCATTGACTTGACCCGTTTATATAATTTAATTTGTAATTCATAGAGGTATATATTGTGGCTAATAATTTTTTTTTCGTGGGAGGCTTAAATAGAGAAAGTCGCTATGATTAATTAATGAAGAATTTTTTCAAATTCTGTAAGCAGACTATAGCATATAGTGCGCATATTTTCATGCTTTACTCTTATACGCTTATATTATGAATATTAATTTTTATATTAAAATACTCAATTAATTCATGAAGTATAATAATTTTTTTTATTTTATTTTCGATAAATTTAACATTATTTTAGATTTGAATATGAAAAATATTTTAAATAATGACTTTTATTGTAAATGGATCAAATCTGAAAACCCGAGTTATGGTCGACCTGACCCGAATCCAATCCATTGACAGGCCTATGTGAGTGAGTAATAAAGATAACTTTTGAGGTGACATGTAAGTATAATTTTGTTAGTTTATTTGTTTGTCTCTATTCTTTTGAGAATTATTTGATTAACAATTCATGTGTTGTATAAATTAAACAAGAGTAAAAATCAATTTGTACCCTCAAACTTACATGTTTCGCACTTTCCATGCACTTTCCACACCCAAATTAACTCATTGTACCCTCAAAATTATATTTTTTGCAAATTGCAACCCAGAGGATCACTTCTTGGAAAATTTATTGGGTTCGGATGCCCCCGCCACATCACATTTTCGGACCTGCCTGTAACAAGTACTTTTAACTATAGGTGCTTGTTATAGAGATTTCTATAACAAGCACCTATAACAAGCACAATTTTTAGATTTCTATAACAAGCAGTTTTAATTCTATAACAAGCACATTTATACCTATACCAAGCAGGTCCGAAAATGTGCTTGTTATGGGGTATCCGAACCCAAGTTTTCTTCCACTTCTTGGGGTGCCATCTGCCAAAAGATACAATTTTGAGGGTGGAAGGTGCCACTTGATGTAAATTCTGGGGTGCAAGTTGCTTTTTACTCAAGTAAACAACATAATTTAGAAGGCTGCCTGAAATCAGTAAGCTCACAATTTCAGGAAATCAATAAGCATGGCCTTAAAGTGGTTTAACTGAAGTTTATTTTAGAAATTCTTCTTTAAAATATATGTATATTTTGTGTTCTTAGAGTTTTAACTAAACTTTACTGAGACTTCAATAAGATTTAAACCAAACAAACTCCAAATTTTGTTTGTTATTGTTAGATGTAGTGGAAGGAAAGAAGGCGTAGCAATTTAACAAAGATCGGAGTGCACCTAAATTGGATATGTTTGATCGTGCACCTGAATTGGATACAGATTACAGACTTCTCAAATTAAACTCGCAACTTATCCAGACCCGTGACGATAATATGAATTCCAAGCCATGCTTGTTTAAGGACCAGACCAAATAATGTGCCTGAAATTCTGATGTGAATGGTCACTTGGTTGAGTTAAGCACGTATCTAGTCAAAAGTTTCTGATGGAATCTTCATTGTCGATTCTGATTTTATTTTCTAACAATACAAAGTGGCCCACAATACTTGCACGATTAATGAATGAGGAATAAGGTAGATTTCACGTCATTTTGGTGGGACCCTTGCCATGGATAATTGAGCAAAAAGCTTAGAGCAAAGGTGTGCACAGCACTCCTGTTACCTTTTGCTTCTTATTCTCTGTTTGGTAATAAGAAAAAAAAGAAGATTTGGTTGGAATTTTTAGTGATTTTTGAAAAATGTGTATGATATGAAATAAAGTAAGTTGGTTATATTAAAAATTGTGATGTGAAATAAAATTGATTAATTTATTGAGAATTGTGTTAGATGTCAAAATAAAGTGATTGTTTAATATTGGAATTTGTGTGAGATGAGATATAAAATAATTTTTTTAAGTTATAAATTTAAGATTTTGGCCATGGGTAATTTTAGCCGTGATTTTTAGTTCATTGCCAAACAGGGCCTTAAAGCCCTCCTCCTACGACTTCTCACCTTCTCCCTTCAACTGACCCATTTCCTCTTCTTAAAACCTGCACCTGTTCCGCCTCTGCCCGTTTGATCCATCTCAAATGAACACTGGATCATCTTTTGTCATTTGAAATATTAGAGAATTGTACATCGTCTAGGGTTCGTTGACTTATTTTGCTTTGAACATGAAAATTTATTACGAGTTTGCGTTATAGAAAATTTAAGCCCAACTAAAATCCTTTCTTTCCGGAACTCGATTCTCTTGTGTTAGACTCATATCTGGTACAAAATGTTTCATAGAGAAAGAGAGAGTAGATTATTATATATCTAACGCCGAAATGGTACTATTTACAACTATAAAACAAACAACAGTTCTAATAAAATTCTGTTATGTGCTTATTTTATCAATTTAATTATTGAATATTTTCACAGATTTTAATACAAATATCATCTGTACAATAATGATTGCTTATGGATAATACAAAATAAAGTAGCTTAAAATAAATTTTTCTTAGCCTTTTCAATGTAGGCTAACTAATGCATTATTTCTATGTATTAGCATTTTTCTTGTGTATTTAATAGCGCGATATAATATGTTTTTTGCTTGTTTTGTTTCTCCCACGTATCCATCTCTTGAAATCTTTGCCATTATTGTCTCTTATATTGTGAAATCTACTGTGTTCATGCCGCAGTCAGGCTGCTGCAAGCCGCCGACGTCGTGCGGCTTTACCTACCAAAACGAGACGTTTTGGACCGCCAGCGCAGGGATGGTGGTCAACGACATCGACTGCACGCGGTGGAGCAACGACCAGAGTCAGCTTTGCTACCAGTGCAACTCATGCAAGGCCGGCCTCCTTGCCACCCTCAAGCACAGCTGGAGGAAGGTCTCCATCATCAACATCGTCATCCTCATCATCCTCGTCATCGTCTACGTTGTCGGCTGCGCCGCATACAGAAACAACAAGAGGATGGACAACGACGAGGCCTACGGGGAGGCAAGAATGACGAAGGCGAGGCCGAGCAGGTTTCAGTTTTAGCAAACTCGTTTGACGAGTTTATCGAAGGTGATCATGTAAATGTGAAGACGGTGAATGCGTATATTGTGGCATCTGTACGTTAACCCTGAAGTTTTCCTATTTTCTATGGTATTAAGTGCGGATTGGCCAGTGGAATTGTAGTAGTTGCATTAATGTTTAGGATCTGTGATTGGTTTTGGGTGATTTTTTTGTTTTCATGGCATTTCATTTTGTTGAATGTGTTAAAGATCTGCGCTTGTTTGTTGATAGATGCAAACAAGTTTGCAGCTGATGCCTCATTTATGATGAATTACTGCAGTTATGTTTTACTGAAATTCGGCCGTAGCCTATAATACTATAGCAGTAAGAGAAGATACATCAGGTACAAAAGTTTCGATCCTCGTCGAGAATCGCACAAAAATCGAGTGGGAGGGACATGCCCCTACGCCACTCTGTATCATCTAAATAAGAAAAGGAAGCTACAAAATCGGCCGCTCTATTAGCGGCTCTGTATACATGAGTAATCCTATAAGCCTTGAAGGCGCAAAAAAGGTCGGCGATCTGGGCCGAGGTCTTGTCAGGAGGGTGTCCTCTGGCTGCCCGATGAAGGTCCGCAATAGTGATGGCTGAGTCGCCCTCTATCCAGATCCTGTCCGCCGTATCCGCCCACTCTCGGGCGGCTGTCATCGCGATGAGTGCTCCCAACTGCAGTTATGTTTTATAGTATTAGTAGTTCCCTTTTTCTTTTTTGTGATATATCACATAATCGATTTGGGTTTGTTTCGACTATTTTCCTGAATGTCGGTCGTAGTTCGTAATTATATTAAAATACTAAAACGAAACAAATATGAAAAAAAAATATTTGCAGGATTTGGTTTAGAATGTGATGCTGTTGGTAACCAAAAACCCAATCTTATGTTGAATAAATTGAATCAAAATTTTTGGTTAACTTAGTCAACGGTTCGGTTCAGTTTTTGTTTCCATAGAAATCACTTATTTTGATTTTAGCTCAAGTTTTTATTGTTAAAAATTATTGATTAATCAGACTTAATTTATTTAGTATATTAACTTTTGTGTAATAAATGTGGTGGAATTAAGATCTCATATTAGCAGGATCAATTAAACTATTTATAACAATTTTTTTATTTTTTTAAGATTAAAAAATTTATAAAAATAGTATATTTTTATTAATAAATATATTATAATAAGAAGTTCAAAAAAAATTTGTTATAAATTTAGTAAAAGTAGTTTTATTAAGAGATATTATATAAACTTTTTACTTATATAAAATTTATATAACAAGAAATTTTAGGTACATTAATAAGAATTTTTTATTTTGTTTAAAGTGTTTAGTGAAAGCAAGAATGTTATATAAAATTTTTAATTATTTAATTAAAAATGTTATTATATTATAAGTTTTTGAGAAAACTTAATTAGTTCTGCCCTTATTAACTATTTTTAATAATTATAAATTTAGATTTTTATATTAAATTTGTTAATAGTGATATAGTATGTAACTTTAATTTTCTTGTGTTGTTTCTTTTTTTTTTATTTATGCAAATGATCATTCACGCAATAATATTACTGTTAGGAATTTAATAATATTTAGGAAGTATTATACCACCATTCTGCTAAGGGTAACCACTTCATCCATTGTTTTGGGTATGCACCTGTCATTCTCCTCAAATATCCCTCTAAAAATCGATTAACTACCTCAGATTGGCCATCTGTTTGGGGATGATAGGCGGTTGATGCATATAGAGTAACCCCTTGCTTTTTGAATAGTTCTTTCCAGAATGTGCTGAGGAAAAGAGGATCTCGATCACTCACTATCTTCTCAGGCATGCCATGCAGTTTGCAAATTTGATCAATGAACACTTGAGCCAATGTTGCTGCAGAAAGAGGGTGTGATAGTCCAATGAAATGAGCAAATTTACTCATTCTATCAACTATTAAGACCTTCAATGAAGTCCATTGTAATGTCACTCCAAATTTTGTTAGGTAGAGGTAGAGGTTGCAATAGTCCAGGATAAGCCACATTTTCAGTTTTATTCATCTGACACACTTCACACTCTGCTAATATTTGTCTTACCAATTTTCTCATTCCTCTCCAATAGAAAACTGATTTTACTCGTGTTGTTGTAGCTTCCACCCTTGAATGTCCTCCTGCCGGGTTTGAGTGTACCATTCGAATAATTCTTTCCCTCAGCTGTGGGTTGTAACCAACAACCAATTTATTTCCTCTGTACAACAACTGGTTGCTCCAAGTTAAGTCAGCAACAACCTCTCCCCGTTGAATTTTTCTAATGCTTTCCTTCAATTTAATGTCTTCTTCCCATGATCTTTTAATTTCCTTCAACAATTCAGTTGTAACCACTAGGAAAATTGCTGCATTTTCCATAGATATTCGTGAGAGTGCATCAGCTACTATATTTTCAGTTCCCTTCTTATATTTGATAGAGAAATTGTACCCTGAAAGTTTATCAATCCACCTCTGTTGCGCAGCTGTTGAAACTCTTTGCTTCATCAGATATTTCAGGCTTCTATGATCAGTCAGTATAGTGAAATGAGCTCCTATCAAGTATGGCCTCCATTTTTGTATTGCTACAACAATCGCCATCATCTCCTTTTCATAAGTAGGCAATTGCTTATGCCTCTTAGATAATCCCTTGCTAAAATATGCCAGTGGCCGCCCCCCTGCATAAGAACTGCTCCAATCCCTTCACCAGATGCATCTGTTTCTATTTGGAATTCCTGCGAAAAATCTGGAAGTGCTAAAACTGGGGGCCTGCTCATTCTGCTCTTTAATTCTTTAAAGGCGTCATCTGCCCAAGGGTTCCAGTAAACTCCCCCTTCTTAAGGAGATCAGTTAGTGGCTTGCTTATAGCTCCGTATCCTTGTATAAATCGCCTATAGTATCCAGTCAAACCCAAGAAACCCCTAAGTTCTTTCACTGTTCTAGGAACCGGCCAACTCAACATTGCTTCTATCTTCTCTGGATCAGCATGCACTCCTTCTTCATTGATGATATGCCCTAAATACATCACCCATGAGCTTCCAAAAGTGCACTTTCTTTTCTTGGCATACAACTTATTTGCTCTCAGGATAGTGAAGACCACCCTCAATTGCTTCAGGTGCTCCTGCCATTCCCTGCTATAAATTAATATATCATCAAAGAAAGCCAAAACGAAAAATGTTGTTCATTAAGCTCTGAAATGTGGCTGGAGCATTAGTCAAGCCAAACGACATGACTAAGAACTCATAGTGCCCATCATGTGTTCGGAAAGCAGTTTTCTCCACATCGCCTGGATTCATTCTGATTTGCCAATATTCAGAGCGTAAGTCTAGCTTGGAAAAAAAATTTGCCCCCTTCAGTTCATCTAAAAGCTCCTCTATAATTGGAATAGGAAACTTATGTTTAATTGTTCCCGCATTCAGTTTCCTATAATCTACACAAAGCCTCCAACTGCCATCTTTTTTCTTTACCAACACCACAGGAGAAGAGAAAGGGCTGAAACTATCTTGAATCACCCCTAAGTTTTTCATTTCTAAAACCAATCGTTCAATCTCTGTTTTTTGCATATGGGGGTATCTGTAAGGTCTAATGTTTGTTGGTTCAGTACCTGATTTTAGCATAAATGAATGGTCACAGGCCCTTTGTGGTGGTAGGCCTTTAGGTTCTTGAAATACATCATAAAATTCCTACAGCAGTTTCTCCAATTTCTGCAAAGCCTCTTTATTGACTTCATTTTCCCAAGGAGGCGAGTCGCACCTTCCTCCAGAGTTGGAAACCCCTTCATCACCTCCAAGATCCAGGAGGTATTCTCCAAGATCTTCTCTTCCTCCCTCCTTATCTCAAATAATCTCTCCTCTAGGCTGCCTTCTGACCCTTCAATGCCAAGTGTGGCATCAGGAGCAACCTGGGAGACCCCCTCCTTCTTCTTAATCCCCTCTTTCATCTTGTTGCCTTCCTCCTTCTTGTCCTTCTTTTCATTCCGAAGACCCGCCGGGAGAAGACAAGGGAAGAGGGGCTTCCTTATCTTGCCAGGAGGAGGGATTGGTTCACCAAGAGGAGCAGGACCACAGATCACAAGGGGCGCCTTCGTCGGCCCCCTCGTGAGGGTTATCCCCACCTCGGGAAGAAACTGCTCAACATTTTCATCCTTGAGCAGAATCTTTCCCGATCTGAGGCTCTCCCACGCAGGCGTCTGGCGCACCACACTCACCTCTATCCGATCTCCAACCCTCTGAGATTGCTTGACAGAAGAATCAGAGAGGTTAACCACCTCTTCCACCCTTCCTTCTTCTGCAGGATCCTGTGCAGACTCCAGAACTTGCGCCAAGACTTCAGGAACTTTTGCCGGCGGCGAGACAACAACTGCGACTCCCATTCCCCCCTCTGGGGGTGACTCAGTATATACACGAACTAGACCATAATAAATCAGAATTGTGACATTATGATAAAGAGAACAACCAAAGTTAGCTAGGAATAAAAGAAGCATTATTGTACACTTGAAATCCCTCACTTTCTTCTAGGAGTGCTAATACTGGTGCTGTCACTAAACAATTCTTCAATCTTTGAAAACTGTTTTCACACTCATCACTCCATTAAAATTTAACTGCTTTCTGAGTTAGTCTGGTCAAAGACAAAGCTATCTGAGAAAAGCCTTTTACAAACTTAAGATAATAACTAGCTAAGCCCAAAAAACTTCACATTTCTGAAACACTGGTTGGCTGTGGCCAATCTATTACTGCTGAAATCTTCTGTGGATCCACTGATATCCCTTCTGCAGTAATCACGTGTCTCAAGAAAGCAATACTTGACAACCAAAAGTCACACTTAGAAAATTTGGCATATAACTGATTCTCTCTCAGCTTTTGAAGTACCAAGTGTAAATAATCTGCATGTTCATCACTATTTTTTGAGTAAATCAGTATGTTATCTATAAAAACAATGACAAACTGATCCAAATATGGATGAAAGACTCGATTCATCAAGTCTATAAATGTAGCTGGGGGATTCGTCAGGCCAAAAAGCATCACCAGATACTCGTAATGCCCATATCTGGTCCTAAATGCTATTTTCGGGATATCCTTATTCTTAATCTTCAGTTGATAATAGCCACTCCGAAGATCTATCTTCGAAAATACTGAAGCTCCATGTAACAGATCAAATAAATCATCAATACGGGGTAATGGATACTTATTTTTAATAGTAACTCTATTCAGCTCCCTATAATCGATGCACATTCGCAATGTGTCATCTTTTTTCTTTACGAACAGTACTGGTGCTCCCCATGGAGACACTCTAGGGCGAATATATCCCTTATCTAATAGCTCATGCACTTGAGTTTTTAACTCTTGCAATTCGGAGATAACCATTCGATAAGGTGCCTTAGATATTGGCCCTATCCCAGGTATCAAATCAATTGCAAACTCTATCTCCCTATCTGGGGGTAAGCCTGGCAAATCTTCTGAAAACACATTAGAATATTCATTTATCACTGGGACATTCTGCAGCTCAATTGTTTTATCTTTAATATTCATTGTCGTAGCTAAGTAAGCTACACAACCCTTTTTCATCAATCGATGAGCTTGTATAGCTAATATTAGTGGCACTTTCTTTCATTTGCCAAATACTACCAAGTCCTGAGATCCCTCACCTCGAATCTTGATCTTCTTTTCTCGGCAATCAATGACCACCAAATATTTAGATAGCCAATTCATGCCTAGGATCACATCGAACTCAAATATCGGTACCACCACTAACTTGGAGTTAAACTCCAGATCTTTAATTTTTATCTTTTTCTCTATGAATAATTTCACTTCTAATGTTGTGCCAGTTGGCAACACAACATAAAGTGACCCATTTAACTTATGAGTCTCTAGAGATAGCCTCTACACCAAGTCATTGGAGATGAAAGAATGAGATGCGCCTGAATCAAACAACACATTCACAGGCGAGTTACATAATAAGAATGTACCTGTGATGACGTCAGGCGAATCTTGAGCTTCTTGCTGGGTAAGAGCATAAATATGCGGCTGTGCTTGTTCTCCTCTCACACCTGATGGTGCTGTAGAACTACGCCCTAGACTGGGCATTGCTGATGTGCCGCCACCATGTCTTGTAGGTACAGAGGCTATAGATGTAGAAATACTTGCTCCTCTAGTGAATCCCTTTGGACATGATCTAGCAAAGTGACCTTGCTCCCCACAAGTAAAGCATGTCTTTCCATCAGCTCTGCATATGCCAAAATGCCACCTGCCACACTGTTGACACCTTGGTTTGCTATTGCCCAAACTATCACTTGCTGCCTTGAAGTAGGAGCCTCTACTAGAATTTGTCTTCTTTGAAGATGACCCACCAGATTGCTTTGACTCCATTCCTTTCCTCTTGTTAGCTACTGCATCCCTCCTTGCTTGCATAGCCTGCTTATTTTGCTCCACCAGGGTTGCTGTCTCCACTAAAGCACTATAGGAGTTTAGCTGCTGAGGGATAACTAATATGCGTATATTGTCACGCAATCCATGCAAAAATAAGTCACATTTATCTTCTTCAATGGACACCAACTGAGGTGCAGATCTAGAAAGAGCAACAAACTTCGCTTCATATGCTGGCACCGACATTCCTCGCTGTAAAAGGCGAAATAACTCATCTTTCATTTTCTTTCTGGCTGAAAAAGGAACATACTTCTGTCTAAAAGCTTCAAGAAATTCTTCCCAAGTGATAGCTTCCACCGTCTTATCACTCAGGTGAACTCTACGATAATTTGTCCACCAGTCATCTGCTGCACCATCCATCACGGATGTAGCCATAGATACTTTCCTGTCAGCAGGGCATCGGATGCTCTCGAACACCTTCTCTATTTTTTCCAACCAATTTTCAGCAATCATGGGATTAATAGAGCCTTCAAAGTGCTAAGGGCATATTTTCTGAAATAGTTCCACCACACGATCCATATATGGCTCTTTCTTAGTAGGCTGCTCCACCCGATGAGCTACAGGGGGTGGCGTTGCTCCAAGCCTATCCACAAGGGTAGTAAGCACCAGAGTCAATTTTTCAGTAATGCTAGCAGACAATCCCTCTTCTCTAGGCTCACTCTGCGGGTTAGGATTGCTCTCTGCAGCCTGCGTCTGAGATGTTATCTCTTTCTTGAAAGTAACTCTTGTTAAAATTATATATAAAAAATAAATAAATAACTCAAATATGACAGGTACAATGTGTGCAAGTGAATCTCAGTCCTATCGTTTTACCCACACTCATAGGTAAAGTTCCCTAAGGTTCTTTAACCTATGCTCTGATACCACCTTGTCACACTCCAATTTATTATAGTCTTCTGTGATTAATATATACACGAACTAGATCATAATAAATCAGAATTGTGACATTATGATAAAGAGAACAACCAAAGTTAGCTAGAAATAAAAGAAATAATAAAAAAAAATTTGACATTAAATATTTAAAACTAAATACCATGGGTCTCTACCATAAGTAGAGATACTATCATCTAGGTTAACATTGAAAGTAATAATAATATTTCATCATATTAGCTACACCATTCAAATGTTCATGATTTCAAAGTAAATTAAATAAAAGATAAAATCCTAGCTCGTTCTATGGTATCTCTTCATTACGAACCCCATTCCCTTGTGCATCATTTTGTCCTGCAGTACCTGCCATAAAAATGACGTCAGTTAAACAAAAAGACATGGACTGAGAAGGCGAACTCTGCCTACCAGCTAAAATAAAATAAATCAAACGAGCATACAATCATAATTTTATATAAACGTCATGTGCGCATAATCAGTTACATCACAACGATACAATCAGATATTACAAGAATTTACGAACATATGTCAAAGTACAGAAATAAATAAATAGTGTACATTTTTAATTATCACATATCATTACTTTAAGGATCCTGGAATACTCATAATATCACTTTCACTGCCTTTATCACATCATGACATTTTCACCTCATGGATTTTTATCACCTCGTGAAATTTATCAATTCAAAGTCAATGTCATCTCAAGGTCATTGACAGTCAAATCATAACTCGAGCAGGCAGGAGTGACTATCATGAGATTTCTAATATTTTAAATGTATGTATAATTTCACAACTACCGTTTCATTTAAAAGTATACAAATATTACTATTACAATTAGAATTATCAATTTTCACCTTTATGTTGTCATTGACATTCATCTAAATTATAGTCACCACTGGGTAAAACAAGCTTAATCGACACATCACAATTGTCATAGCAAAATTAATCACACTTTTATAATTATTCATTTATTTTACTATATTAACATATAATATTATAACCGTTATAACTAATAACATTATATAAATATAATTATTCATTTATTTAGCTATATTAACATATAATATTATAACCTTTATAACTAATAATATTATATATATACAAATTATCTATACAGAATCTCAGTCTCAGTAAATATTCACACATATAAATATAAATATATATATATATATATATATGCTCATGAATGTTTTGATCAAAAAGCATACGGAGAATAATCACCAAAATAAAAAGGAAAAATTTATTTATTATAATACACCAAAATAAAAGGATAATCATGCATATCGATTCATAAAAAAAAAATCAATATAATGAAGAAAAGATATTTCATAGATTCTCCATTTTTTTTGTCCAAAACATGTAATTTAATCTATATAACTTAAATTATATCATTTGATTATAATTTCAAATTTATATATGATAAGCCTCATTGTACGCTTACCTCTTATTCACTATGACAAAAACTCCGATAATTTCCTAGAATCCTCGCTGAAATCCTCCGAATCTCCCCTCCTTAGGCTTCGGAACGATCTATCTTCACGTTGTAGA
>KZ451916.1:1829259-1874010 GCA_002786265.1 Apostasia shenzhenica
TTTAATTATCACATATCATTACTTTAAGGATCCTGGAATACTCATAATATCACTTTCACTGCCTTTATCACCTCGTGGCATTTTCACCTCATGGATTTTTATCACCTCGTGGAATTTATCAATTCAAAGTCAATGTCACCTCAAGGTCATTGACAGTCAAATCATAGCTCGAGCAGGCAGGAGTGACTATCATGAGATTCCTAATATTTTAATTGTATGTATAATTTCACAATTATCATTTCATTTAAAAGAGTACAAATATCACCATCACAATTACAATTTGCCAATTTTCACCCATATTGTTATTGGCATTCATCTAAATTATAATCACCTTTGGGTAAAATAAACATAATTATCACATCACAATAATTACAGCAAAATAAATTAAATACTCTTATAATTATCCATTTAATTCACTATATTAACATATAATATCATAACTATTATAACTAATAACATTATGTGTATATTTATAAATATATATAAAAAAAATCTTAGTTTCGGTAAACGTCCATTCTTAAGAAAACATAATACATACATACATATTATATATATATATATATATATACACATACGACACTCATGGCTATGGCTATCAAAGCTTACAGTAAAATTATGTTCGTCAAAAATAAAATCACGAATTAGATCATTAATAAATAAAAGGAATTTATTTAATACGATATTACAAAATGAGAGGATAATTATGCATATCGATTCATAAAAAAAATTTCATTATAATAAGAAATCAATTTCATAAATTTTTCATTTTATTATTTTTATACAAACATACAATTTAATATATATAACTTAAATTATATTATTTATCATAATTTTTAAATGTATATACGGTAAGCATCATTGTACGCCTACTTCTTATTCACCGTGACGAAATCTCCGATAAATTTTCCTAGAATCCTCGTCGAAATCCTCCGAATCTCCCCTCATGAGGCTTCGGAATGATTTATCTTCACGTTGTAGACAATTCAAGATGACCACGGAAGAAAATTTTGCAAAATCACCTTGATTTCTTCTCCTCCTTCCCCTCTTCCTTTTGGCCGAAAACTTTCTCTCTCCTTTAGGGCCGGCGGTTACGTCGTACGGGAGAAAAGAAACGGTAAAGAAGTTTCTTCCTTAAATCTCTCCATAATTTATGGCTCTTAATTAATTAATTAGATTACCAAAGACTAAATTGCCCTTTCTTTGTTATTATACTCCAAATTATTATAATGGGCTAATTAGTCAAATTTTCAAAAGGATAATGATGAAAATTCATAACAATTAATTTAAATTAATTTCTCTTTAATACTTATCCAAATTTCAACTGAATTCAAATTAATCATTATCCGAAATTAATTGAATATAATAAATATAACAAATTGAATTTAAATTTTTATTATTAAATAAATTAATAAAATACCTGAGCGTTACAATTCTCCCCTCCTTATAAAGAATTTCGTCCTCGAAATTCCAGAAAAAGTTCAGGATGTGATTTCACCATATCGGCTTCAATTTCCCAAGTAGCCTCACGTTCTATCTGATTGCTCCAAAGCACTTTTACCATAGGAATCTCTTTATTCCTCAGTCTTTTTACATCCTTAGTTAGGATCTTCATTGGTTTCTCTTTATAGCTCAAATCAGATCTTAACTCTAGCACACTTGGTTCAAAATTAATCACCTTTGTTGGATCAGAGATAAACTTTCTTAACATAGATACATGAAACACATTATGTATCCCGGACATCTGGGATGGTAAAGCTAGTCGATAAGCGACCACTCCAATTTTTTCAATGATCTCAAATGGTCCCACATAGCGTGGATTTAACTTGCTTGCTCTACCGAATCTAGCAATACCTCTTATTGGCTAACTTTCAAAAATACCTGATCACCCACTTGAAATTCGACTTTTCTATGATGTGAGTCATAGTATTTCTTTTGTCTGTCTTGAGCAGATAACAATCTTTCTCTAATCTTCTTTATCTTTTCTGTAGTCTCATCTATTAGCTGAGGCCCAAGTAGAGCTCGATCACTGCCTTCGTACCAACATAATGGTGATTGACATCTCCTGCCATACAATGCTTCGTAAGGTGCCATACCAATGCTGGCCTGATAACTATTATTGTAAGCAAACTCAATTAACGGAATATGGCTTTCCCAATTTCCACCAAAATCTAATACACAAAGACGTAATAGATCCTCCAGCGTCTGTATAGTTCTCTCGGTTTGCCCATCTGTTTGCGGATGAAAAGCTGTGCTAAACTTCAGATTTGTGCCAAATGCTTTATGCAGTTTCTTCCAAAAATGTGAAGTAAACTTTGAATCTCTATCTGAAATAATAGCTGTGGGCACACCGTGAAGTCTCACTATTTGATCGACATATATTTTTGCTAATTTATCTGTAGAATCTGTGATCTTCATAGGCAAAAAGTGAGCAGATTTTGTTAATCGATCTACTACTACCCATATAGCATCATTACCTCGTTGAGATCTTGGCAAACCCACAACGAAATCCAACGCCACCTCTTCCCATTTCCAAGTAGGAATTGGTAAAGGTTGTAGTAGTCCACCTGGTTGCTGGTGCTCACTTTTTACTAGTTGGCATGGTATACACCTTTTAATCACTTCCACCACATCTTTTTTTAGTCCAGGCCACCATACCATTTGTTTCAGATCATGATACATCTTTGTTTCACCTGGATGAATACTATACTTCGAATTATGGGCTTCCTGTAATATTGCTTGTCGAAGTTCACTTATTTTTTTTACATAGATCCTATTTTGATATTTTAAAACACCGTGATCATCAAACCTAAATTCAGATTGCGAGTCATTCTTTATCTTTTTAATAATCTTCTTATAATCAGGATCTTCTTTCTGCCTATCTATCACTTGTTGAAGCCAATCAGGTCTCACCACTAACTGATTCAAATACAGTATTCCTCTTTCTTTGACTCTTGTTAAAGACAATCTATTCATATCAAATATTAACTGCATATCAACTCGATCAAGAGTTATTTTATTCAAATCAGCCCTTCTACTCAATGCATCCGCTACAACATTCGCTTTACCAGGGTGATATATAATTTGTAATTCATAATCTTTTATCAGTTCTAACCATCGTCTTTGCCTCAAGTTCAACTCCTTCTGAGTAAAGATATACTTTAAACTCTGATGATCAGTGTACACATCACATTTTACACCATACAGATAATGTCGCCATATTTTTAATGCAAACACTATCGTCGCAAGCTCCAGGTCATGAATTGGATAATTTTTCTCATGAGGCCGCAACTGGCGAGATGCATAAGCAATTACCTTACCATGCTGCATAAGTACACAACCTAGTCCTTGAAATGAAGCATCACTATATACCTGAAATCCTTCACTTCCTTCTAGGAGTGCTAACACTGGTGCTGTCACCAAACAATTCTTCAGTCTTTGAAAACTATTTTCACACTCATCACTCCATTCAAATTTAACTGCCTTCTGAGTTAGTCTGGTCAAAGACAAAGCTATCTGAGAAAAGCCTTTTACAAACTTACGATAATAACTAGCTAAACCTAGAAAGCTTCTCACTTCTGAAATACTGGTTGGTTGTGGCCAATCCATTACTGCTGAAATCTTCTGTGGATCCACTGATATCCCTTCTGCAGTAATCACGTGTCCCAAGAAAGAAATACTTGACAACCAAAAGTCACACTTAGAAAATTTGGCATATAACTGATTTTCTCTCAGCTTTTGAAGTACTAAGTGCAAATGATCTGCATGTTCATCACTATTTTTTGAGTAAATCAGTATGTCATCTATAAACACAATGACAAACTGATCTAAATATGGATGAAAAATTCGATTCATCAAGTCTATAAATGCAGCTGGGGCATTCGTCAGGCCAAAAGGCATCACCAGATACTCGTAATGCCCATACCTGGTCCTAAATGCTGTTTTCGGGATATCCTCATTCTTGATCTTCAGTTGATAATAGCCACTCTGAAGATCTATCTTCGAAAATACTGAAGCTCCATGCAATTGATCAAATAAATCATCAATACGGGGTAATGGGTACTTATTTTTAATAGTAACTCTATTCAGCTCCCTGTAATCGATGCACATTCGCAATGTGCCATCTTTTTTCTTTACGAACAATACTGGTGCTCCCCATGGAGACACACTAGGGCGAATATATCCCTTATCTAATAGCTCATGCAGTTGAGTTTTTAACTCTTGCAATTCAGAGATAGCCATTCGATAAGGTGCCTTAGATATTGGCCCTATCCCAGGTATCAAATCAATTGCAAACTCTATCTCCCTATCTGGGGGTAAGCCTGGCAAATCTTCTGGAAACACATCAGAATATTCATTTATCACTGGGACGTTCTGCAACTCAATTGTTTTATCTTTAATATTCATTGCCATAGCTAAGTAAGCTACACAACCCTTTTTCATCATTCGATGAGCTTGTATAGCTGATATTAGCGGCACTTTCTTTCCTTTACC
Source organism: Apostasia shenzhenica (assembly GCA_002786265.1). NCBI lineage: Eukaryota > Viridiplantae > Streptophyta > Magnoliopsida > Asparagales > Orchidaceae > Apostasia > Apostasia shenzhenica. The sequence goes on from KZ451916.1 coordinate 1,833,751, forward strand.
AAATACTACCAAATCCTGAGATCCCTCACCTCGAATCTTGATCTTCTTTTCTCGGCAATCAATGACCACCAAATATTTAGATAGCCAATCCATGCCTAGAATCACATCGAACTCAAATATCGGTACCACCACTAACTTGGAGTCAAACTCCAGGTCTTTAATCTTTATCTTTTCCTCTACGAATAATTTCACTTCTAATGTTGTGCCAGTTGGCAACACAACATAAAGTGACTCACTTAACATATGAGTCTCCAGAGATAGTCTCCACACCAAGTCATTGGAGATAAAAGAATGAGATGCGCCAGAGTCAAATAACACATTCACAGGCGAGTTACATAACAAGAATGTACCTGTGACGACGTCGGGCGAATCTTGAGCTTCTTGCTGGGTAAGAGCATAAATACGCGGCCGTGCTTGTTCTCCTCTCCCACCTGATGGTGCTGTAGAACCACGCCCTAGACTGGGCATTGCTGATGTGCCGCCACCACGTCCTGTATGTACAGAAGCTATGGATGTAGAAATACTTGCTCCTCTAGTGAATCCCTTTGGACATGATCTAGCAAAGTGACCTTGCTCCCCACAAGTAAAGCATGTCTTTCCATCAGCTCTGCATATGCCAAAATGCCACCTGCCACACTGTTGACACCTTGGTTTGCTATTGCCCAAACTATCACTTGCTGCCTTGAAGTAGGAGCCTCTACTAGAATTTGTCTTCTTTGAAGATGACCCACCAGATTGCTTTGACTCCATTCCTTTCCTCTTGTTAGCTACTGCATCCCTCCTTGCTTGCATAGCCTGCTTATTTTGCTCCACCAGGGTTGCTGTCTCCACTAAAGCACTATAGGAGTTTAGCTGCTGAGGGATAACTAATATGCGTATATTGTCACGCAATCCATGCAAAAATAAGTCACATTTATCTTCTTCAATGGACACCAACTGAGGTGCAGATCTAGAAAGAGCAGCAAACTTCGCTTCATATGCTGGCACCGACATTCCTCGCTGTAAAAGGCGAAATAACTCATCTTTCATTTTCTTTCTGGCTGAAAGAGGAATATACTTCTGTCTAAAAGCTTCAAGAAATTCTTCCCAAGTGATAGCTTCCACCGTCTTATCACTCAGGTGAACTCTACGATAATTTGTCCACCAGTCATCTGCTGCACCATCCATCACGGATGTAGCCATAGATACTTTCCTGTCAGCAGGGCATCGGATGCTCTCGAACACCTTCTCTATTTTTTCCAACCAATTTTCAGCAATCATGGGATTAATAGAGCCTTCAAAGTGCTGAGGGCATATTTTCTGAAATAGTTCCACCACACGATCCATATATGGCTCTTTCTTAGTAGGCTGCTCCACCCGATGAGCTACAGGGGGTGGCGTTGCTCCAAGCCTATCCACAAGGGTAGTAAGCACCAGAGTCAATTTTTCAGTAATGCTAGCAGACAATCCCTCTTCTCTAGGCTCACTCTGCGGGTTAGGATTGCTCTCTGCAGCCTGCGTCTGAGATGTTATCTCTTTCTTGAAAGTAACTCTTGTTAAAATTATATATAAAAAATAAATAAATAACTCAAATATGACAGGTACAATGTGTGCAAGTGAATCTCAGTCCTATCGTTTTACCCACACTCATAGGTAAAGTTCCCTAAGGTTCTTTAACCTATGCTCTGATACCACCTTGTCACACTCCAATTTATTATAGTCTTCTGTGATTAATATATACACGGACTAGATCATAATAAATCAGAATTGTGACATTATGATAAAGAGAACAACCAAAGTTAGCTAGAAATAAAAGAAATAATAAAAAAAATTTGACATTAAATATTTAAAACTAAATACCATGGGTCTCTACCATAAGTAGAGATACTATCATCTAGGTTAACATTGAAAGTAATAATAATATTTCATCATATTAGCTACACTATTCAAATGTTCATGATTTCAAAGTAAATTAAATAAAAGATAAAATCCTAGCTCGTTCTATGGTATCTCTTCATTACGAACCCCATTCCCTTGTGCATCATTTTGTCCTGCAGTACCTGCCATAAAAATGACGTCAGTTAAACAAAAAGACATGGACTGAGAAGGCGAACTCCGCCTACCAGCTAAAATAAAATAAATCAAACGAGCATACAATCATAATTTTATATAAACGTCATGTGCGCATAATCAGTTACATCACAACGATACAATCAGATATTACAAGAATTTACGAACATATGTCAAAGTACAGAAATAAATAAATAGTGTACATTTTTAATTATCACATATCATTACTTTAAGGATCCTGGAATACTCATAATATCACTTTCACTGCCTTTATCACATCATGACATTTTCACCTCATGGATTTTTATCACCTCGTGAAATTTATCAATTCAAAGTCAATGTCATCTCAAGGTCATTGACAGTCAAATCATAACTCGAGCAGGCAGGAGTGACTATCATGAGATTTCTAATATTTTAAATGTATGTATAATTTCACAACTACCGTTTCATTTAAAAGTATACAAATATTACTATTACAATTAGAATTATCAATTTTCACCTTTATGTTGTCATTGACATTCATCTAAATTATAGTCACCACTGGGTAAAACAAGCTTAATCGACACATCACAATTGTCATAGCAAAATTAATCACACTTTTATAATTATTCATTTATTTTACTATATTAACATATAATATTATAACCGTTATAACTAATAACATTATATAAATATAATTATTCATTTATTTAGCTATATTAACATATAATATTATAACCTTTATAACTAATAATATTATATATATACAAATTATCTATACAGAATCTCAGTCTCAGTAAATATTCACACATATAAATATAAATATATATATATATATATATATATGCTCATGAATGTTTTGATCAAAAAGCATACGGAGAATAATCACCAAAATAAAAAGGAAAAATTTATTTATTATAATACACCAAAATAAAAGGATAATCATGCATATCGATTCATAAAAAAAAAATCAATATAATGAAGAAAAGATATTTCATAGATTCTCCATTTTTTTTGTCCAAAACATGTAATTTAATCTATATAACTTAAATTATATCATTTGATTATAATTTCAAATTTATATATGATAAGCCTCATTGTACGCTTACCTCTTATTCACTATGACAAAAACTCCGATAATTTCCTAGAATCCTCGCTGAAATCCTCCGAATCTCCCCTCCTTAGGCTTCGGAACGATCTATCTTCACGTTGTAGACGATTCGAGATGACCACGAGAGAGGATTTTGCAAAAATGCTTTAATTTCTTCTCCTCCTTCCCTCTTCCTTTGGCCGAACACTCCCTTTCTCTCCTTACGGGAGAGAAGAAATGATAAAAATATTTCTTTCCTTAAATCTCTCCATAATTTAGGCTCTCAATTAATTAATTAATTAATTTAATTACTAAAGACTAAATTGCCCTTTCTTTGTTATTAGACTCCAAATTATTCTAATGGGCTATTTAGTCAAATTTTCTAAAGGATAAGGATGAAAATTTATAACAATTAGTTTAAATTAATTTCTCTTTAATACTTATTCGAATTTCAAATGAATTCAAATTAATTATTATCCGAAATTAATTGAATATAATAAATATAATAAATCGAATTCAAATTTATTATTAAATAAATTAATAAAAATACCTGAGCGTTACACCGGAAGTCATAGCTCAGGGGAGGTTCCTCCTTCAGGCACCTACGCCAGTTGGGGATATCACGGTCTGATGCTTCCGCCGCAATCGGAGTTCAGGGAAATCCTGAACTGTCGCGCAACTTTCCCCCAACACTGTCACCTACGTATACTCCTTCCTCAAACTATTGCAGACTCAGGAGATACTGTTGTTCAGGAGTTTGTTCAGCTAGATGGCAGTGCCGGGATACGAAGGGTGCCTGGCCCTGCGGTCGAAAATGAGGAAGGCGATGTTCTCTGGGGCGAGTAGTTCTCATTCGGATTGGAGGGACTGGTACTTTTTCGCCGGAGGGGATTTGGGAATCCCCTTAGCGCCCGGAGTTTGCCCTCTTGAGTTTATCGGCAACACCAAGTGAATGTCCGGAGAGGGAACTCTGAAGAACCTAGAGAGGCTGAAAGGGCAAAACTGACCCCTGAAGGGTTTCCTCAGGCACGTAAAGAATGATATATCCCTGCACGCAAAGTTGCTAGGGTATGCCATCTTCAAGGAGGTTGTCCCACCCCCTGTCGGCCAGGAGAGGGCAACCCCCTGCCGTCCAGCTCAGTAAGGAGGTCACCGAGGTGGAGGAGGAGCAAGTCATGGAGGTTCCGGAGCCAGTCTGTGGCGGAGCCGCCGTCGATGTGGTGTCTTCACCTGAGGACGCCGCAGATGACAGGAAGACCCTGGCCGAACTGATGAGGGTTGCAGGGAAAGGGGAAGAACTCGCAACAGCGGCCGAGCCAAGGTGATCCCTAAGAGTGACAAAGGGATCGTCATTGGGGAAGAGAAGGAAAGAAAACAAATTGCTTTCATGGATGACATAAATAAACCTAAATAAAGATGATTTAATTTAATATTCTACCAATACTCTCAATCAAACTAGATCACAGATATCATATCAATCTGATATAGATCCTCACTTTGGTGAAGGTATCAAGTAGTTGATTCTTAGTGGAGATGTGGAAGAGCAATTGTTTAAATAAAATTGATTCACAGTGAATGACAATCCACTTTAATGTGTTGTTGCTTAGAAAAATAGGGTTATTAATGTGGTAGATTGCAGCATTTTTATCCCAATGCATTATTCAATTGCCCTGTTTGGCGCGAGAACCAAATCAGGATCAAAATAGGACCAAAATGGTACTAATTTAAAAAATAACAATAATAATAATATATAAATATTTTAAATTATTTTACACAAATTCAAATATAAAAAATATTATTTTACTTTATATACTCAATAATTTAAACTAAAAATATCAACTTTATTTCACATTATAGATTAAAATATTCAAATTGAGTATTTTGATCTAAGATGTAAAATAAAGTTTATATTTTTATTAAAAATTATTTAGTATGTGAAGTAAAATATTATTTTTTATATTTGAATTTGTGTAAAATAATTAAAATAATTTATTTATTATTATTATTATTTTTTAAGTTAGTACTATTTTGGTCCTGTTTTGGTCCTCGCGCCAAACAGGGTAAAACCAACAACCAAGAAATATCAGGTATTGTAGAGTCAAGTAGATCAGTTTCACAATTATCATCATTTATGAGAATGTATCTCTGAATGACTCACCATCATCTTACCAACTAATGCACATGGGCATATTAGCCGGTTGACAGTCAAGAAGACCCTTAAAACCAGCTTCCCCTAGTAAATTGGTGACATATTTTCTTTAAGAAAAAGAAATACCTTGATTATTATATGCAACCATAGCCAACAATATATTTGGTATGCCCAAGATCCTTAGTGATAAAGCATTTCTCAAGGTGTCTTTCAACTTCATATTCCTGAGGGGAAAAAAATCGTCATGACAGTTAAGAAGAATCAGACGATTGAGCAGAAAGTGCTGCGACTAGCGACTTAAGGGAGTAGGGGCCTCCGCGACCAGAGGAGGAGGTACAAGGGCAGCCGGTGCTGGCGGAAGAGTGGCAGGAGCCGCCACACCTGGCGGAGGAGGCAGCATGGCGGCGAAGACCGGTTGGGTCTGCCTGAGAATCACGGCCTGCTGAGCGGTGAGGCCAGTGACCAGGTCGGTGAGGTTGGCAAGCATCTCCTTTATCTCGGAGGCGTGCGTACCTCTGGAGGAATAATCTGATTCGGTACGGTGGCGGGAAGTTGAGGCTGAAACTCCGTTGCCTGGTGCCCTGACAGAAGTCTCACTTGCTTGTGCGTTGCAGGCAGCAGAATTGGTTCTGCGTGTTCTGGCCATCATCTTCCCAGAGTCTCAATGAAAGCACTAGAAAATGTTGACGTAGGATGTAGGGGATCCCAAGAAACACACAGAGAAAGAGAGTCCTGAGAGACGACAGCACGCAGAGAGCTGAGCCTATTGATTAAGGCTTAGACGAGAGAGAGCATTTAGAGCAATACACAGAGGTTTAAGGTGGTTCAGGGAGGGAATCTCCTATGTCCACCGAATGGCCGGGTGATTTCACTATAGAAAAGTAGCCGTGAGGGTGAATACAAAGCTAGGAGGAGAATAATCTGGAGAGGAAGAAAGAGAGAGGGAGAGAAGAAGAGAGAGAGCACCTCAATTGGGGCTCCAATACAGTGAAAGCAGGAGGACACGGGAATTGTTCGTACTCCAATTGTCTTCTTTTTTCTGTGTCCTTTTCTTATGCCCGTTTAGTGGCTTAAATATTGCTGAAAAGGATGCTTTATCCCAGATTTCTTGGAAAAAAAGAGAGTTGGGCCCATCCTGATGGTCCCTTAGCTATCGGCCACTGGGGGAGCTGGAAGTAGTGGGCGGAGAGTTTTATCCTCCTTGTTGCAGTGATTCCACTGGGGGTTCGCGCCGACTAGAGCATGCGAGTCCTCGGTTTGTATGCCAAAGGGAGGCGTGCTGCTTTAAAAATGATGCAGTTGATGCAAGTTGTCGATGACAGGCATAGCTAAAGAACATCATCATCGATGTTCTTTTGTTCAGTCGGTTGGAGCGTCGGGCCCGAGGTTTGACTCCTGCAGATAACAACAGTCAACAACAATAAGAAAAATACAAAAGGGCTAGATTCCCAAGTGCCACGTGTATGGCTGGAATGTAGCGTCGGAGCCACGCGTTAACATATGCTCATAGTTCTCACCGAAAATTGTGCGCATTGGTAATTCGCTGGACTAAATCTTCTCCGTCAACAGTTTTGAAGAAGAATTATAGGGGAGAACAACATATAGGCAAAGAAATGCAGATTTTGCACAATAATTTTGGTATGTGCAGTAGAAAAAACACATGCGTGTCAGTAATTTTCCAGCTCAATGTTTTGATTCATTTTTGCTAAATATTTCATTTTAATTATCGTCTGGCATTACCCCATTATTGTTCCCTACTTTGTGATGAGATTCTAGTTGGTTTATATTTTAAGCTTTTCAAGAAAGTATTCTTGTTTATTTGGAGATTTCATATGCTCTCAGTAGATATGATGCCGATGAAAAATGTGAATAATATTTTATATTTATACGTAGAAAAGTTAGTTATTTTAAAATTAAATTTAAATTAAATTGTTTAAAAAATAAGAATTTATTAAATTAAATTTAAGTATCAATTTAATTTTAATAAATCACATATGAGGTTCAAAAATTAGAATTAATATCTGACAAATAAAATCTAATAATAATTTTTGTCTAAATTGATTAATTCAAATGGAATAATATAATTTTTAATTGAGTCAAAATTTAGTAATAAAATAGATTTAAGAAAAATTATACTCGAGCTAATAAAATTTGAGTATTTAAGTGTAATTGTTTCGAAGCTAGTATTATGGAGCTGAATTGCTGGGGGAACATTGTCGGGTTTGGCTAGACGAGAGATGATGCAAACGATATGATTGCCTGTTGAAGTTCGGCTCGAGCGGTTAGCTAGATCAACGGCAATGGGATAGGCGGGATCGAGATGCAAAACTTAGGTGCTGGCGGTGAGAAAGAAGAAGGAAAAAAGGCAAGCGACAGGCGGCAGGCGGCGCTTGAGATACGCATTGCTCGCGTGGCGCTCATGCGTGTGGGCTGCTCATGTGAGGTTCTCGCACTGATTGCTCGTGCGTGGTTGCCAACAATTGTCGTGTAGCAGTGGACGCAGAGGCACTAAGGAGCTGTGGAATCGAAATGAGATGAGGTGGATAGGCGTAGGCGGCGGTGGAGCGAAGACGTACGACCGACAGTGGGGTGGCATGGAAGCATGCATGGTTGAAAAGATTTCTTTTTATTTTAAACTGGGTAACGAGACTCCTTGAATGATTCTCACCTAAAGTTACTCGCACATTCTTTCATCAGGATATTGATCTTTTAGCTCAAATTTATAAGTTTTGAAAAAAACTTAAATATAATTTTGTTCGTTAAAATAAGTTATCTCCTTAATGTAAGACGATCTCGATACATAGAGATCTCGTGATAAAATTTGATAATACAATATTAATATCGAAAAAAATGTTAAATAAATTTAAATAAATATAAAATTAATTCTATTATAATAAATAAAATTATTTAAATATAGTAAGTTTTTAAATCTGTTTTGAATTAAATTGAATTTGGATAAAATTAATATAAAAAATTTCTGTTAATTTTAATTAATTTAAATTTAAATTTTGATTTGGCACTATCATTAAATTTAATGCTGAATCTCATTTATTATATATCTCAATATAATAATAAATTTTATTTCACTTTTATGTTTAAATTTTACGGTAGCATTTGAAACTTTGTCTATAATATTTAAACATGAAATTTCAGTTAACAATTCAGATTACAGTAAAGTTTAAACATGAACGATAGCATCTCTCTAGAGAGAGATTTCATTAGGTTAGACTGGCCAATAGTAAAGTGCCATGTTGGCAGTGGGCCCCATGATGTGTTGACATGGCAGTTTCCTATTGGTAGGCCAAGCCCAATAATTGCTTCGAAAGAGGATCTTCTATTGTTATTGTATGCTGCATGCTGTTATAACCAAAGAAGATGTGCCCTAAAAAAATGACTAAAGCTATTTATCTATTCAGGTTAATTTTAAATTGGATTAAAATTGGCGTTATGGATTAACTTATTCACAATTTTGGCATTAAATTAATAATATTTTAAATTCTAAATAAATTTTAATATTAAAAAATATTTTTTTATATTTATGCAAATTTTAAAATAAAAATAAATTTTATTTCACATTATGACGACTCATGGTCGAAGAGGGCGAGGAGGGATTGATGGGTGATGTAACAAGAGAAGAGAATTACTGTTGCAAGATACAATTTTTAGCTGACTTTTACCTGATGATGAGTTGTGAGAGAGGCACAATAATATTAATGGCTATTCGTGCAGTTATGATCTTATCTTTATCAACTTCCTTTTTTATATTATGCCTTTTCTTCAAATTTCATGAGCAATAATTAAGGAGGCATTTGGTTTAGGGGGCATTTGGTTCAATGTTATCTCAATGTTATGTTATGTTATCTTTAGAAATTAATTGTTTGGTTTAATGACATCTTTAAATAACATTACAATTAATTACAAAAATGTCATTACATGATGACATCTAGATGTCACTCCAAATTGGGGACATCTCAAGATAACACCATCAATTTGTCATTATAATGCCAATAACTTCCAACTAAACAAAAATAATTTGGATAGCATTGATATTTTCTAATATCATAACATTGAACCAAACAAATGTTTATTGATGAATAACAATGATATTTAGATAACATGACATCTAAATAACATTGACATTGAGATAACACTGAACCAAACGCCCCCTTAATATTATGTTGATGTCATGTTATGTTATCTAGAGAAAGCAATTCTTTGGTTTAACGACATTTATAAATAATTTTTTATTAGATTATAAAATTATTATTTAAAAATGACATCTAGATATCATGATATATAGATTACATAACATAATATTAAGATAATAATAAATCAAACGCCCCCTAAATATAATTTTTAATTTTTAATTGATTTAAATATTAAAGCAAAATACTGCAATATAATGTTAAGACATTGCTTATAAGTTATAACTTGAGCGTTTGCTTGTAGTTTGTCTTTTTTTTTTGTTTATATGGTATAAAACATTTAGGGGGCGTTTAGTTCGATGTTATTTTGGTATTATGTTATGTAATTTAGATGTCATCTTTTGACTAATAATTTTATAATTTAATTTAAAATTTTTTTATAGATGTCATTAAATCAAACAACTGTCTTCTCTAAATAACATAACATAACGTCAAGATAACATTGAACTAAACGCCTCCTTAGATTAAAGATCTTTTTTAGATTTACATTGCATGATGACGGGAAAATATAAGATTTTTGGGAAAATTCTTTTGTTTTAATGAATTAATGTTTCATTAAAAAGAAAGAACGGGTAGTTAGTATTTAATTAGCGAAATTAATTGCAAATTATTCGTGAAAACCACCAAACGTTAGTTTAACTCTAATTAATTCTTTAATTAATTACTACAAACAACTCTAATTAACTTTAATTCAAATTTTAAATTAGATTCGGGGGAAGTTATTTTGCATATTTAATATTTAAATTTTTAATAATATATATTAGTCATTAAAATTATATAAAAATTAAAATATTTATTATATATATATATATAATAATTTTATAATATAAATTATAATTTTATATAATTTTTATGATAAGTATGCTAAATTTGAGTGATACGAATGTAGTTATAAATTACATTATAACCACAGGGGCATGTTTATTTAGTCTGTTAAAATAAATCTACGATTAATTTTAATCAAATATATTATATTATATGTAAATTTTATATTAAAAGTTAATTATAATTACAGTATATATATAATTTGAAATAAAAAACAGATTTTATTTCAGATTATATATATTAATTCATATCACAATTTTTATACATTTTAAATACTAATAAAAAATTAATTTTATTTTTATTATTTATAATTTTTAATAAAAAATATCTTTATTTTAATTTTAAATTTATTAAAATATCCCCTAACCTTGTATATTAATTTCTTTTTTGCATATATATCTTAACTTATTATACTAATTATATATGTTAATTTACTATACTAATTATATTAATTTTTTTTTGCATAATTTGTCTTATAATAAGTAAGTAATTCTTGTAATATTATATAGGTTTTTGAGGGTAATAAGTAATATCAAATGGGTTCATAACTTTTTACATGTAACATATAGATCTCCATATTTCATGAAAATTTTTAAATTAATTCTTAGGCTAGTTTAAATATTTGACACTAGTTATTTTAATTATTTTTCTTAAATTAATAATATCACACGAATTAAAAAATAAGTTTTAAATATTTTTTATTTTTAAAATTACTAAAATAAGATGAAATAAATTTTTATTCTTATACATTGATGTTTTTGTCCCTAATTTTATTATAAAGAGTTCATTTTCGAATGATAAAAAAGATTTTTGGATGTTCAAATCTAGTAAATTTTGAATAATTATTGAATCCCATAATTAAAAACAGAAATAAATATTGATTTCAAATATAGGAAGGATAAGGTAATTTTATGTTTTTTTTCCTATTTTGTTCTTGGTTCTATGATTATTATCCACAAAATTTCTTAATTTTACTCTTTATCTAATTTGTCACAAAATTTCAAAATTTAAATGTCTCTATATGTTTTTTAGAATAAATAAATGTCTCTATTTAAGAGTCGAGTTTGAACTAAAATTTTAATTTTTTTTAATTTTAAGTCAAGTGAGGAAAGTCTGTGTCTATTTTTCAGTCATTTTTTAAATTTAATTTAATTTAATTATAAACTAAATTATAAATTAAAGTATTTATTATTCTTATTACATGTATTTATATATTAAGATATAATAATATGTTTAAACTTAGCTTATTTGTATGTGAATATCTATTCATTAACCATAATAATATATTTATATGAATAAAATTTTTAGATATATGGTAAAATTTTAAATATGTATGTTTAGACGTATATTAAATCGATTACGAATTGAATTAATTTTATTTTAAATACATTAGCCTTGAATTAAAGGAAAATAAAACTTAACGGAATGTGAACGAAATTAAGGTTTTTTTTGAGTTTTATATAAAATTGCTACCACTAAGATGATGTTTTGTATTAATTATTGAGTTTGGCCGGTCAATAGGAGGCTGCCACATTTGCATCGGGTGGAGCCCACTGCTAACGCGGTGCCCTATTATTGGCCTGCCGAACCTAATACAATTTCAATGTTTTAGAATTAGTTTGAATTATTTTAAAAATAAAAAAAGAAAATAATATTATAATTTGAGCTAAAAATTATTTTAATATTGAAATTTAATTAATTTTAATAAAACATTTATATAAATTTGATTTTTAATATAAACATTTTATGTGAGATTATGAAAAACTAATAAAATGTTATTAAGGGAGTGTTTAGTTCGATATTATTTTGACGTTATTTTTTTAGTGATATTTTTTTATAATTTTAAAAAAATATTAAAAATTGTCATCAAAGTACATAATTATTTTATATATATAATACGACATAATATCACAATAACATGAAATCATATGCTCCTAAAATAATTTTGGGATGTTTTTGGTTTGAAAGCAAACGGAGGAGGAGTACCAGTACTCTTTTCCTGTTTGGCGCAAGGACCAAAACAGGACCAAAATAATACTAGTTTAAAAATAATAATAATAATAATAATAATAAATAAATTATTTTAATTATTCTACATAAATTTTAATATAAAAAATAATATTTTACTTCACATACTTAATAATTTTTAATAAAAATATAAATTTTATTTCACATCTTAGTTCAAAATACTCGATTTAAATATTTTGATCTAGAATGTAAAATAAAGTTGATATTTTTATTTTAAATTATTGAGTATGTAAAGTAAAATAATATTTTTTATATTTAAATTTGTGTAGAATGATTTAAAAAATTTATTTATTATAATTATTGTTGTTTTTTAAATTAGTACCGTTTTAGTCCTGTTTTGGTCCTCGCGTCAAACAGGGCCTTAATAGATCTGTAGATTCTTCTTGTAGCTAAAAACTCGCTCGAGTTTTATTCGATCAAAATTTGACTCAAAATTTTTATGGCTTGAACTCCGCTTACTCGAAATGGGGTCAAGACAGCTAGCTAGAGTTCACTTGTATTTATAAATTTGTAATTTTTAATATCATGTTACGATTTTATTTGATATATTTAATATAATTATGGTAAGTTTTATGACTTACAATAAATAATTTTTTTTTAAAAAATATTTATATATATGAATATTTTTAAGTTTTAATATTATTATTTTTTTAATAATTTTAATACTTGAAATGTATTTTATTTGTCATAAAAAGTTGATCATTTGGCTCGAATAAACTCAAAATTAAACTCAAACTCGAATGATTATAACTAAATTTAAACCTGAAAAATTGAAACTTAAAATAGAATCAACTCGCTCAAACTCGATTTATTTACGTCCCTAACTCTTAACTCTAATTAACCACGATAGATCGGCAAATGAGCTATTTCATTTCAATTTTAATTTTGAGGATATTTGATTTAATATTATGTTATGTTATTTAAAAATAATAGTTATTTAATTTAAAAATTTATAAGATAATATCAAATTAAATAGCCTTTTAATTAAATTGATTTAATTTTGTTTTTATTAAATAGCTAACCGTAAAAAAGGATAAATTTCACCTAGGTCCTTGAGTTTAAAGGTTATTATTACACAGGTCCACGTTTTTAAAATCTATCATCCGGGTTCCTAGGTTTTCAAAATAATCTGGATCCTTTTTTATTTTTTTATTATTAAAAAATATACAAAAATACTATTATACCCTTACCCTCCCTCTCTCCACCAGATCCGGCAGCCGCGCTGCCTCCGGCGGCCTCGCGCGGCCGCACGACACCGCCGGCGGCCTCGCGCGGCCGCACGACATGCTAATATATTAAAAATTATATTTTTATATATATGCTATTTTTTACAAACATAAAAATAAAAATATCATAAAACAATTTAATCACATCCTAAAATAATACCATAAAAATTATCATATAATTATGTGCAATAAATTTGTTCATTAAATGTCTAGTTAAATAAATAATGATAAATAAATTCATTATCGTCTGATCGAATCTCTCTAATTACATAAATAGATTATACATCATAATATCTAATAATATTTTATAATTAATATTATATATATGTATTTAAATCGAGCCGATCTCGAGCCAAATCGAGCCGATCCTACCTTGGCTCGAAATCGGCTCGAAAAAAATACCGAGCCATAATTTTGGCTCGTTAGTCGACTCATTTAAATCGACTCAATTTCAATTCGATCCAAAATCAATTCGATTTTCGATCTTCGAGACTTCGATCCATATTAACAGCCTTAGTAGTTGGGCAAGCGAGCCTCTCTGCATGCGGCTCCTTTTCAAGAGAGAGAGAGCTAGAAGAGAAAAGTGATAGAATAAAGTAAAATATATATTTTATAATAAAATAATAAATATGCCTAATATTATATCTTAAATTTAAGGACTTGAATGCAATTTATTATTTACTTTCAATCGATCTTAAAATAAATTTATTAGGCTAAGTCACGTGTTTTATTTACACCTCATCATAAATATATTGTTAGATATAATAGTTGGTGTTTGTGTGAAGCAAATTGGTGAATATGATTTACTTAAATTTAAAATTTAACGAAATCTATTTAATTTCTTTTAACATAATTCACAATTCAACGAAAATTTGAGCCAACTTGATTAAAATTCGAGCGAGATCAAAATTAAATGCTATTCAAGTGTCAATATTACTATAAAAAAAAGTGTTAAAATTGATATAAATTAAATCGATCTATAAATTATCGATTCGAATTTGAGCGAAGTCGATCTCACAGCGGTTGGTAGCGGTCGATGCGTGCCTCGATCACACGGTCGGTCATCGTGCCATAATGACAGTTAAACAATCAATAAAGTTTTTCTGGCCTAATAAATAAATGATTCTCAAGTTTATTCTTAAATTTTTAAAATATTAAGAATCAATTGTATTTTGGTCCAATAAATTTTAATATTGACTTAAACTTTTAAATTTTCGTAGCACCTGAACTCACATTCAATTAATCAAAGTTGACATCACTTTTGAGTTAGACTGAGTGAAATTACATAAGGCTGTAAATGAATCGAACATTCGATGAATAACTCTACGTTCTACTCAATAAAAGCTTATTTGTGTTCGGTCCATCGATATTAATAAATAAGCTTAAACATAATTTTAAAAACTCGATTGAACATATTTGTGTTCGGCTTATTAACGTTTGTGAACTATTTATATAAAATTTATAAATATGCTCGTTAATTATAAGACTCGTTAATTATGATGGTAAGCTTATATACGAACATATTAATATCCTTTATTGATATATAAGATCTTATCTATAGTTTTCGTATGTGTGAATTTAAATTTATATGTGCTCGTTTGTGAACACATTAATGAGCTCGTTTATATGAGTCAAGCCCAACATGCTTTTATGTTCGCAAATCAAGTTCGAACAAGCTCGAGCTCAATTTTTATAAATAAACATGAACATGAACAGATCGTTACTTGAGTCAGCTAAGTTCGTTTACAACCCTGTAATCACATCTTCAATTCTTCAAATAAACAAACTATTTATATATTATATGTGCATTTATTTGTATCTATATGTTTATTAGAAAATGTATTACTATAAATATATTTAACCACTTTGTTCAGGAGATTAAAATTATAATTTTAAATCATTCAACTAAAAACTGAGTAAGTTTAAATGAATATTAAACTTGAACAATTCAATCTAAAATTTGGAATTAATGTGTAAAAGGACCATGGGGACTGATTCCAAAGTTTGAACTTTTTTTCCATTATGGGTCCCTCTGGCAATGGAAAAAAACTTTGGAATCTATTTGTAATTGTGCTTAATCTAAGATACTGGAATGCAATTTTCTCTATTTAAGTCTGTTTTTATAAAATTTTCTCATTTAATAAATAATTAGACCAGCTTGTGTCAATGTGGCTGGTGGAAGTGGGCCCGGCCCACTTAGAATGGGCTGGGCCCGTTCCACATGAACCATTTTGTCGGCTGCCTGCCCGGATCCTGTATTCCACTATTCCTACTTCCCCTTGCTCCTTCGTCCTGTTTCGCTCGGTCGCTCGCAGGGAGATCAAAGGAAGAGGGTGAGAGAGAGACATTGGTCCGTCTTCTTTGTGGGTATCCTCAGATCTGGAGATAGCTACTAGGTACTGAACTTCTCTTGTGATGCTGGGGCCTTGATTTGTGGAGTCTGATGAGAGTTTTTACTGATTTTCTATGGTTTCTTTTTTATTCAATTTTTTTTCTTATCTGACGCCGATTATCGAGGCCAGGAACTGTTGAAATCCTGGGAAAGGTTTGCTTTCTTCGAGGGAACGGCAAATGGGATCTGCAGAGCGATCAGAAACCGATCTGCTTTTCAATAATGGCGCCATTTACGTTTTTCTTCCTTTGTTTCCGCGGATCCGAGGCGCTTTAATGTAGTGGTGATTGGAGATTAATTTTCTGGATAGCCGAGCTATTGATAATCTGATTTGTGATGCATTTTCTTGAACTCTCTGGTTAAAAGTCATTGCCTGAGATAAAGGAGGAGCAATGGGAAAAAGAGGGAAGAAGTGGTTCGGCGCCTTTAAGAAGGTCTTCAGCCCCGAGTCTAAGGAGAAGAAAGTTGAGGTCGGATTTCGTCCTTCCATCTCCAGAGGATCATTTTCGGTGCTTATTATCATTGTCTTAAGTCATAATTTTAATATCTGTCCATTTCCTACTTTTTCAGAAATCAAAAAAATGGGGTTTTGGGAAATCTAAGGAATCCAATCCTCGATCGGAGACGCTGCTGAGTTCTGCTTCTTCTGTTGCTCCTCCCCATCCTGAGCCCGTACATCCCGTGCTGCATCCGGAGGAGGTCAAATTGGCTGAAGCAGAGCACGAACAGAGTAAGCAAGTCTACTCTGTTGCTATTGCCAGCGCTGCTGCGGCTGAGGCTGCAGTTGCTGCAGCTCAAGCTGCCGCCGAGGTTGTTCGTCTCACCACATCGTCAAAGTTTGCTGGAAAGTCAAGAGAAGAAGTTGCTGCCATTAAGATTCAGACTGCTTTCCGTGGATACCTGGTATAATTAATGGAACTTGTTCTTCTTTTTTTTTTTACTTTGAAATTTTCTAGATGCCTATCTGCACTATATAATTACGTTCACCTGCTAAGTAGTAGATTTTTGTGCTTTTTAGTTGAACTATATAGATGGGATTTGCCTTTTAAACCTTCTGATTCAAAATAAATTTGTTTTCGAGCATCCATTTTTTTTCCATTAAGTGCTCAATAAGAATTGGAGGCTGTTTTCATGCTTTGTTTATATAATGCGAGTTGGTGATGGTCTTCTAGCCAAGTGTGGTAGGAGTTTGCCAGGTACCATGGTCCATGGGGTCTCAGGTTTGAACGATAACACTAACTTTTTAGTGGAGTGGAGGAAATTGTGATGCTCATGGTAAATAAAAAAGAAGAAACAATGCAGTTTGAGTATTTCTACTGCTAGAAGATTGCTTTGTTTTCCTTATAATAATATGCTACCCGATTCTCTGAAAATATCTTTGCTTTGTCTCACTAGAAATGGGGCTCGTATGATGCTAAAGGATGGGAAATCTCAAGGTCATTCAGTGTCCAATCTAGAGCTTCATGTTGCTACAGATTTCAGTATTCTGGGTGTTAATAATCTAATATACTAACCAATGAAAAGCAGCATACATTTGCATCAAATAGTTTGCCTGACAAACTGCATCTCAGCATTAAATTCTTGTTTGTATAACCCAGATTTTCTTCAAGAAGATGTTAGCGTGCTTTCCAGAAGTAAAGTCTTGAAGTTGTTATTACAGGCATTTATGTTTTCTAAGATCAAACTTTTGTTTTTGCTTTTTATTATACTTGTTTTTGAGAATGTTTTTTCTGAACTCACAAATGTAATGCACTTCTATATTTGCAAATATCTCGCAGGCAAGGAGGGCTTTGCGGGCTCTTAGAGGTCTTGTTAGATTGAAATCACTTATTCATGGAAATGCTGTCAGACGTCAAGCGACTACTACACTGCGTTGCATGCAAACGCTGGCCAGAGTTCAATCACAAATTCGCTCAAGGAGAATGAGGGTGTTAGAAGAGAATCAAGCTCTTCAGCGCCAGCTTCTGCTTAAACGTGAGAGAGAACTCGAAACTATGACGGTACGTAAGTTTTCTTTTTTCCCTCAATTTTGACTGATGTGTTACGAATCTACAGCAAACCTACCTAATAAGCACTCATTGGACATTCTTGCATTCAATACTATCGTTCCAAATCTTATCTACAGTGCAGTACTCTTTTGTTTGCTTATATGTTGTATCTGAAATATATATATTTAAGCATGGCTACTATACGACGGTATGGATACAACATGATACAGAGATGATTATACGGCAAGTATAAAAGATGTAGGATATGTATGCGTTAAGATACATTAATTTAATATAGTAATAATAAATACAAAGATGAAAAATGTAATATAATATCATATTTAAGATGTAGCTCTGGCTCACTAGTCACTAGCTCATGCAATAGATTAGAATGACTTGTACACTTAGTTGACATGAAAATGTACCACAGTATCATATTTAGGATGTAACTTTGGCTTTCTAGCTCATATGATAGATTAGAATGACTTGTACGTAGTTTAAATTTAATTACACTTTTATATTCTCATACGTTCTTTATACAGTATTATGAGCAATCCAATATGAAAAGTGACAAAACTCCATCAACAGTTTGAGTTATACAAAACATAAAATTTAGAATAATACTGTAGAATTTATTCAACATATGAGTATTTTTCTTTAGTTCTATCAGTATCAAAGCCATATCAATATACTTTAAAAAAAAAAAAATATCTAATACATATTGGTGGCAAATCGGGATTATTGGTATCTAATACAAATATGAGATGATTATATTAGGTTTCATAAAATATTGGTACTTTATAGTTTGTATTGGAGCAGAACTAAGTTATTTTTTGATGATGTCTAATTGGTTAGCACGTTTTCTAAGGGACTGTGAATGGAGAAACCTTGCTTATGAAAGCGAGTATTGCCTTCTTAAAGTTGTACTTGGATTAAAGATAGCAATCTTGCCCGCAATTGAATGTCTGATTTTGAAGATGCATCAACAGTCTTCACTACTAGCTCTTTCTATAGTAACCTCAGCAAAATTTTAATGTTCCTTTGCTTGCATTCTTTCTTTTATTTCATAGCAGACGAACGAGGAATGGGATGACAGCATTCAATCCAAAGAACAGATTGAAGCAAGTCTTCTTAGCAAGCAAGAGGCTGCCGTTCGAAGAGAAAGAGCTCTTGCTTATGCATTTTCCCATCAGGTACTTCAACTTCTTCAGCCATTCGGGACGTAGGCTCTTAATTGTCCTTTTGATTCTTGTAGAAATTCAACTGCATATTATGATCGATTTGTTGTCATTCTCATGTGTATATTACTCATGTGAAACTTCATGTGCAATGACCATGAAGTTATATTGATCCGCCTATAGATAACTTAATTAAAATTGAACCTTTACGCAGGATATTCATAATATTTGTGTGATAGAAGTTGAACAAATGTTATTTACGTGATACAGTGGAAGAACTCTTCAAGATCATCGAATCCTACTTTCATGGATCCCAATAACCCACACTGGGGATGGAGCTGGCTTGAGAGATGGATGGCTGCAAGGCCATGGGAGAGCAGGAACACCCCAATAGACAAGGAACTCAATAGTGACAATGCATCTGTGAGGAGCACCATTAATGTTGGAGGGATCACCAGATCTTTTGCTCGTAGAGACAGCACTCTCGATGGAACAGTGCCCACCACCCCTCTACATTCAGCACGCCCTCCCAGCCACCAGTCGCCCAGAACTTCCCCTTACAAGCTCATACGTGGAACCGACAAGATCAGGTCTGCCAGCCCGAAAACAGGCTGCCATCCATCAGACGATGACTCCAGAAGCGTGATGAGCATGCAGTTTGAGCGGCCGAGGCGGCACAGCCGGGCCGGATCTTCAGTCAGAGATGACGAGAGCTTAGCGAGTTCGCCAGCCATTCCTAGCTACATGACGCCAACCGAGTCAGCCAGGGCGAAAAACCGATTCATGAGCTCCTTTGGTGACCTTAATAAGGTGGAAAGTTTTTCTCCTGATAAGGGCTCTGCAGCTCCAGTTAAGAAGAGGTTATCTTTCCCACCCTCACCTGCTGCAATGAGGAGGCATTCAGGCCCTCCCAGAATGGATCATCCTGTAGCTGTAAAGCCAAAGCTGAATGGAATCAATGGAGAAGCTGCCAGCAGAGATCTAGTCATCTAATTGAAATTATTGCTTGTGGATATATATATATATTATCTCAATTTCATTAATCTTGGAGTTTGAGATTAATGGGAGAATGCTTCTGTTCATAAAGAATTAGTGATTTGTTTGTTTGTCTCCATGTAATTTTTTTTTTCTCTCATCTGTGACTGATTAATCTTTTGTTACTGATATGAATTTGATTTATGTTTTCAAGTTTGTTGTTCTTGTTTCAATTGAAGGGAGAGAAAAACAAAAACAAAACAAAACCAAACACACATTTATAACAAGCACTTACAACTAACTAGGGGTGAGTAAATATTTGATACTCGTTCAAAACTTGTTCATATTTTATTCGGTTTAAATTTGATTCAATTTTTTTTATAACTTGAAGTTATTTGGCTCGAGATAAAATCGATCAACTTATAAATTATAATTGTCTTGATATTTATATGATAATATTTATTAGGTTTTTTGAATATATACATATATATTAATATATTTTATGTTCATAGATTATTATATAAGATAATATTAAATAATTTTAAACTATATTATGTATTATGTGTAAAATACATATAAAAAATACATTTAAATTTAAATAAAAAATTATATATAATATGTATTATATAAAAATAAATATCTAAATAAAAAATTAAAAATCAAGTTCATTTCAAGTCAAAAAATGACTATTTAGAAATTTTTAAGTTTTATCTTTGGCAAATTTGCTTAAACTTGATTCGATATCAGCTCTACTTACAACAAGTTGCTATCTAACACATGTTGTTATCGAGCTCAATCAGATAATTTGACGGTGAAACTAACCAATAAGGTGAAGAAGAGAGAGGTATCATAGTTTTACATTTTTAAGTGAAAAATCTAATTAAAAATAATTATAATTTTCATATTAAAAATCCACTATCTATTATATGTTCATATACAATGCATAAATTATATATTTCTCCTTATGAATATTAACATCCAGCTAAGGGTGGATTTTGGTATGGTAAAAATTTAATTTGGGTTCAATTCGGATTCGGTTCAGGTCCAATTTCAACTGTTGTTTAATTGGCAATAAATTAAAGCGGTGATTTTAGAATTCATATTATGTATAAAGAAATTTAAACTATATAATTACAATCATTATTATGATACATATTCAATAAAATTAAATGAAATATTTATTATATGTATTGGTTATATTATAATAGTAATATAATAAGATTAATAAGCCGAAAAATAGAAGTCCACCTGAATATATTGTTCCACCTAAAATTTTAAATGTAACCTGCATACCATTTTTTGCACAAAATTTAAATAATAAAGTGACAATTATTTGAAAGAGGATGCAAGATTCAATTTATCAGTTATAAGTTCGATAAATTTAATAGTTAGTAATATTAAATTAATTATTTGGGTCAGTTCGAGTTCACGAATGTCTGAATCATAAACCAAACTGACTTAATTTACAACCGAATTGAATTGTTTGGCTCTGTTTGATTGTGGTTCGATTTTCTGACTCTAGAGCCTTGTTTGGTGCGAGGACCAAAATCAGAACCAAAATAGTATTAGTTTAGAAAATAACAATAATAATAATAAATAATTTTTTTTAATTATTCTACACAAATTCTAATATAAAAAAAATATTATTTTACTTCATATAATCAATAATTCTTAATTAAAATATCAGCTTTATTTCATATCCTAGACCACAATATTCGAATCGCGTATTTTGATCTAGGATGTGAAATAAAATTAATATTTTTATTAAAAATTATTGAATATATGAAGTAAAATAAATTTTTTATATTAAAATTTGTGTACAATAATTAAAAAAATTTATTTATTTATTTCTTATTATTATTATTATTATTATTATTATTATTATTATTATTATTGTTTCTTAAATTAGTACTATTTTGGTTCTAATTTTGATCTTCGCGCCAAACGGGTATTTAAAAGGTTTGGCATATAAATATTTTTGGCAAATTTCATCATCTTGTATGATTTAGAGGGAGATATCAGGTCTAGTATTAATACTGGTATAAAAAATTCTCCCAAATTAAGATATAATTTAAAAAATATAATTTTATTTGTGAAAATTGTGGTTTAAGTTTCATGGATACTAATAAATTTTGCCAGTGTTATTTTAGTTTCAACTAAAATTGATCTAAACTTGTCGGTTTAGTTCCGGCAAAACTTTTCATATTTTTAGGATAGCTTTTAAAGATCCGAATTTTGAATCAAAAAATAAAGTTTATGATGTGTGTTACTAAAATTAAAATTATTGTTAACACGTGGTTTCAGCACTGCATCACGGCCATACACGTGGCTCTCAGATGACACTAATTTCTTATTTAAATGCTGTTATTCTGGCAGGTCTCAAACCTCGGTCACGCGGGTTCGGTCAAACATTGTCCACGACGATTTAGGATCACCCCCTAGCAACATCGACGACGATGTTCCTCAGCTGCACCTGTCGTAGTCGGCGTGGTCTGACCACGCCGTTCCCAGTACATAACGCTTTTTCCAGACACGCAAATCAAAAACACGCGTGCTCCTGTCCTCACAGATTCCTAGAAGAAATGCCAAGTTCAAAAAGTTAAGCTCTTCTTTTACTGTCTCTAGCTCTTCCAGTGGCCGACAGCAGTCTGGGTTCAGAATTTGTTTACTTTTTTCCCTTCCGGAAAACCAGGACGGAGCTACACTATCCTTTGCCTATAAATACCCTTGAACAGCCTTCAAGGGAGAAAAAGGGGAGAGGACGGTTGAAAGAGTAGAATCTTTCTTCTATCATCTTTGTAACAAGAGTTTAAGATAAAAGGAATCTCTCTCTGCCTCTCTCTTTCTCACTCTCTGTATTGGTCTTTTCGACCACCCTCTCCCTTTTTCTAGTAAAATAATATCTCGCTAACCGTCCGGTGGACATAGGGGACTTTTTCCCTGAACCACCTTAAACACCTATGTGACGTCCCGGTTACCCGGACGCCAGAAAACTCACATCATTCATTTCATGGCAGCAACCTGCGGTACCTCACACCATGTCCCGTGATCTTTCTTGTGCAGTACCTGCCACCAAAAATAGCAGGAGTTTGTTAATACAAATAACACATATAGGAAACTTTCCGCCCTCATCGGTTCTTGGCATGCAAATATTCAATAATACCACATCATTGCACAGATAATCAAATCACACTCATTTTCTGGTGTATTTAACAAAATACATCACATCAGATATAATTTCGTAACCATAATAAACTAACAAATCACACATATTCCCGTGAGTAAACAAGATAAATACATATCATCACATCAAAACATCATTTCATTAACATAATAAATTGGAAAGAAATACCTACCGTTTGATCATGAAACAATGCTAAGAAATCTTGCTCTGGCTTTCCTCTCCTTTCTCTTCCTTCTTCTCCTCCTCCCTTTTCCTTCTCCTTCTCCTGCGGCAGGCTGCGGCTGCTGCTGCTACCGCTAGACTCGGTGGAACCGGCGAGCAGAGGGGCGCGGGCGAGAGGAAGGAAGAGAGAAAAGCGGCGGTCACGCGCGGCACGCGAAAAAACTGGCAGAGGCGGTTCCCGCGGCTGCCCTTATCTTATTTGGCACAAGTACCATGTGATCCCCCTGTTTCCAACCTCTTATAAATAGGTCCAAAATTATTTTTTATAGGTCCAAAATCTTTCATTTTCAGTCAAAATCTTTAAGGGGGCGTTTGGTTCAATGTTATCTCAATGTTATGTTATGTTATTTTTAGAAATTAATTGTTTGGTTTAATGACATCTTTAAATAACATTACAATTAATTACAAAAATGCCATTACATAATGACATCTAGATGTCACTCCAAATTGGGCGACATCTCAAGATAACACCATCAATTTGTCATTATAATGCCAATAACTTCCAACTAAACAAAAATAATTTGGATAGCATTGATATTTTCTAATATCATAACATTGAACCAAACAAATGTCTATTGATGAATAACAATGACATTTAGATAACATGACATCTAAATAACATTGACATTGAGATAACACTGAACCAAACGCCCCCTAAATTTTCTTCCACCCAGCCATTTTGGGATGTCACAACCTACATACTATTCTGGATGCATATTATTCTAGTCAATAGGCTTAACCCACTGCGTACTGCTATCTCTCGGGGCTCTTCATTTTTTTCTTTTCTGGGATCCCCTGTTTCCACGTCAACAATTATTAAAATTATTGAAATTATTAAAAATGTTGCTCTTAATTTTTGAATGAAATTGAAAATTGAAATTGAAAATTAACATGAGTGTTCATTAATGTTCATTCAAATTGTCAATTAGTTCAACGTCCAGAAGAACAGATAGTCTGCTTCTGGAGGGTCCACCGTTGCTATTTCCTACGCTCCCAAATTACGAAAATGCCATCAATCTCACGAGTTTGCCCTCTTCTGGAAACAGCAGCTTGCAGTACCATTTCAGAGCCCAACAAGTCCTGTAACTTTGAGGGGTATATACGTAAATTTCTCTTCTACCAAAACTGCTTCTCGATGAAGTATATAAAATCTACAAATTTTATGGATTTTGATAATCAAATTTTAAATATTATTACATGAAATTATAAATCATACTATAAAATTATTATTATAAATTTAAATATTTTTTTTAATATATGTACATATTTATCCATTTAAATTAGTGTTAACTTGCATAATAACCGTTAAGTTAAATAAATTTTTTATAAGATTATAAAATAATTTACTAATATATTCTCTTAAATCTAATTTTATTGTGTATGATTTATAATTGTATAATAGAAATTTTCATTTCATTAATTAAATTTAGAGTAGATTATATGTAACTAATTAATAAAATTTTAAATTTTATTTTTTATGATTTATTTTTTAGGGTTTGAGATTTGGAATTAAGCTTATGAATTTAAATTTTAAGTTATGGTTTTATGTCTTACAAAGTTGGAGTACTGTAAAATTTTTACTTTAATTTTTAAAAATTAGTGTAAAGCAAATAATTTTTTAAAATTTTTATATCTTATATGTAATTGCCCCTAAATTACATCATGTATGCAGAGGTGGATGTTGTGGTGCTGTGAGAATCGACTCACATATCGTGTTCCAATTGAATTGAGAATTGGAACAAATTTGAATCGAATCAAGCTCAAATCAAATTGGATGAATTCGATCAATCTCAGTTGTTCTTATTTAGCTTATAGATAGGGTTAGAATGATCGAATTTGAGTCATGCTTGAGTCGAGCCAAGCATGGCTCAAATCTCGACTCAAGCTCGGATTGTTCATTAATTTATATATCAAATCAATCTTAAATTAAGAATTATTTAAAAAAATCATGCTAATTATTTTGCCTAAAATATACTCTAATTATTACACCTTACGTATAATAAAAATCAATTTGTCGAGATTTTATGTCACATTTTGTTAGTGCACTAATCAATATTTTTCATATCTATACAATATTTTTTTTATTCTATGTGTATTTTAAAAATAGTTTAAAAAAAAATAAAAATATTTTTTTTTCTTTCCTTAAAACATGTCCTAAAAGATGAATATTAATAGATTTCAAGTCGGTTGGTCTTATTACAGTTTATTTTTTCAGTTTTAAAAATATATGTTGTTAACTATTATATAACATCAATTGCATATTTGTACACTAGAATAATTAAAATTATGAATTTATAGTTTGTGTACGAGTTGTTACAATTTTATTTCAAATGATCTGGCTCTGAATTATGAGAATATCTAATCGAATTCAAGTCGAGTGCAACCATTGTGTTTCGAGCAAAATTTACATTTTTTATTCAAAAAATTACATCCCTACCCCTAAGAGAAAATATAATTAAAAAAACAAACAAACTAGAACACTAAAAATAATTATAAGTTTCTAGATGTCCAATTTCGTCCTCCTTTTTCCTAATTTTATCTGACCGTTTCTCCGCCCGCATTTGCCCTAACGGACCCGGCTCCTCTCCTCTCTATAAATACCTCCTCGACAGATCTCTCCAGAAGCCATCGACGGCGAAACTCCGACGAGCTTCACAGATCTGCTAATAAGGCTTATTTAAGCTTTTCCCCTCTCGACTTCCAACTCCGATGGCAAGGGCACACGGTCTCCTCCGTTTCGCGATGGAAGTCGCGCCTCCGCAGCTGATCCGCGTCTCCAAGTACAAGAAAACGCCGGCGAGAATGCTGGAGACGATCTTCGAGGAGGAAATGGACGCCGGCGAGGCCTCCACCTCCGGCGACATGAAATCGGCTTCCGGCAGTCGGTCCCGGAGCAATGTCGTGGCCATTGGGGGGAAGAGATTATTGGGGAGCTTATCGTCTTGATCGACCATGGCCACGAGGGATCGTGGGAGCTTATCGTCACACGCCTCCTGAAGACTCCGGCCGCCGCCCGACGACGACTATCCCTTGTTCTCAAGTCTCACCTCAACGGCTTCCGCACGCTCCACGCAGCTCGGCACACGTGCGGTGGCAGTGGCATTGGACGATTTTTTTTTTTATAATATTGTTGAACAATTGATCACTGGGGAGAATGTATATAGAATAGAAAATATAATACGGCTGTCTATATAATTTAAATTGTTTAAATAGTTTAATTGCATCTATTTTTTCAATAAATTTATAAATTTTCATTCTCATCAATTTCTATTCTTTAATTTGATTTGATGTTATAGAAAATACAAAGCTTTATATTCATTGATAATTAAAATTTTATAAAATATTTATGGGAGATTTACATACAGGACATTGAATTCATCACAAATTACGCATTTCACCATCATTTAATAAATAATACGCATATCACACTCTGTTTATGGATTTTACATTTCTATTGTAACAATAGCCAACATAAGCAGAGTGTGATATGCATAATATTTACTAAATGATGGTGAAATACATAATTTATGATGAATTCAATGTCCTGTATGTAAATCCCCCTATTATATATTTAACTTCTTTATGTTCTCGTATAAACCATTAAAAATATAAATATTATAATCATATCTCCCATTAATTATCTTAATATGTTTGTGCAAACTGAAATACTAAACAAAATTCAAGAGATTCACATAAAACTGTTATTATCAGAACAAAAATTTTCTTCTACTCGAAATAACAAACTTTTACAAAAAAATGAATAAAAGGCTCGCATCAGCGCAACGAACATTGAAAAACCCGCAAACTCTAGGAGAACATATCAATCTTTTGAACTGTTAATAAATCTATCGACAAGCGATAGTCAACTTGACAAACTGAAACATCTTCGTAGCTGGCGATAAAAAAAGAAAGCGAGTGCATCACCCGAGAGGAAGATTGGAACATCTCAAAACGCAGATCCACCTCCCTTTGTCTTCCCAAGCATGAGGTCTTTGGCCTCATTGATTTTAGATGCAAGATAATGGCTGCCTCCTGCATCCGGATGGTTAGCAACCATCACCTTTCTGTGTGCTTCTCTAACCTTGTCTGGGGGAGTACTTTCCCTGTCAATTAAACACAAAAAAAATGAGTTCTTACAGTTATAGAAGCTTCGACAAAAATATTATAGAAATGCTACTTTAACGGCGCGATGTTTATATGGATGAAGCTGATGATCTTTATTTTAGTTTATGTATTATATGAGGAGTCTATTATGGATTTGAACTAATCAAATCTTATTCATTTATTTATTTTGATTACCCTCAAGTAAATATGGCTTGCCTTTATTATAGGATAGGATCAGCTCTTTATATACAGATCATGTATTTGAACATTTAAATAAACTTTGATGAACAAAAATTTACAAAAATTTGCATTTTGTGTGCAATTTAACTCTAAAATGAGTTAAGAGGAGAGATTTTGTAAGAGATCAAATATCTTGAAAGGAAAAACTGGAGAAACCTTAAGTTAGAATACTTAAAATTCTACTACATCAATTTTAATATCAAATCATTTGTTTTGCATCATTTTTGGCATTAGGGCACTTGTTCCACATCATGTTAAAATCCCATAATTTCTACAACTCATCTTCTTGCAACTCAAAGTTGATAAAATTAAACGTTTTTCACACTCATCTTCTATCAAAACTTGACTCTATTTTCACAATCAATAGTTTTGTCCAACTGCTAATCCTCTCGCATTGGGGGTGAGAGTTTGGCATGAAGATCGATAATCATTTAATGTTCAAAACAATAATTAACTAGAATAGTGCTCGAGTTGAGTTCATTGAGCTGAGCATGAGCCATATTTCTAGCTCAAAATCAAGTTTCAACCATGGTCAAGATCAAATTGGCTTGAATCAACTTGACTCGAAAATAAATTTTCACTAAAAATAATATAACTTGTTTATATAATATAGCTAAGAATTACTTGTATAAATACAATGACGGACTTAATGACTAGAGTATGTGTTGCAAGTTTATGAATAAGATTGACTAATGTTTAAAAACCAATGAAGTCTACTTAATTTTTTTCAAAAATAATTCTCAATTTATTTAGGGATTCAAACTAGCTCAAATAAGATTTAAGCCAACTCAAAATCAAATGCTAGTCAAGTCGAGCCAGCACGAACTCGAAATCATTCTGAACTCGAGTCAATCTATAAACCAATGAGCTGAACTTGAGTTGTGCTTGGCTCAGCTCAAACTCGAATCGTTCTCACCCCTACTCTGACAGTATTGCACATTGTGGCCCACATTTTACTTTTATGTGAAGAAATCAAACAATTAGTTTATGAAGAAATTAAACTAGGCAGGCTTGATCGTGGACAAGAATGTATAAAAGAAAACTGAAACTATGAAATTATGCTGCATTGCAAAAGAGAAACAGCCATCCGAATTTACGAGTACTAGACGATATGAACAGCTAACTGGATGGTGTAGAGTGACCATATGTTTGCACCTTCACACCAAAGCAGAGATAAATGAAGAGATGTAGAGTTATAATAGCCTATTTCAATAAAATTGTGCAGATTACACTTCTGCTAAAAGAATAAAAATGAGTACGTTGAGCTAGAATTAACACTACAAATTGTATTGCACAGGATTAACTAGTGAAAAAAGGTTTCACAAAGCAAACCATATAGTTAGGCTAACGTTGTTGACGATGATGCTGAAACATGAAAATGGACTTCTCTGATAAGTTTTTGTAGCATTTGAAGGTGATAAAGTTACCTGATTCCAAGAATAAGAGCTGCTTCTCTTCTAGTCATGGTAGGCTGGAAACCACCTTCATAGAACTTGCGCATCTTTGGGACAACAGGCCGTGTTTTGTATGCATTCCATGCCTGAACTCCATACCTACCAGCAAGCGCTGCAGCAGCAACTGCAAGGCCTGCTAAAAAAGGCATCACCTGAAAAAGAAACGGCTTCAGAATAGTAATAACAATCACCACCACTAAGCCTTTACTCCCATTAGGTGGGGTCGGTTACACGAATTTTTTATTTTCATTGCACTCTATCAGTTAATAAATCCTCATTTAACCCAACTTTCCTTATTGGAGCTTCAATCGGTCTATGATTTATATGTTCAAACCATCTAAGTGGATTTTCTCTGAGTTTATCTTTAAATGATGCTACTTTAACTTTTTCATAAATATACTTATTTCTCATAAATATGAAATGTTGATTATCTGAATACTTGAAAAAAGACATATGCTCAACCATAAGTGAAATTCACTCAAACATAAGTCTTTCATGTAGGCGTAAGATCAATTGAGAGATATATTGCTCAACAGACAGAATAAGCTTCACCAAAATCATACCTTAACCAACGGCCAACAGGCTAGGTATCACAAATTTCCGGATCATCATTGCAATAGAACAATGATGTGTCATATTTGAAATGCAAAAAATAATGCAGCGAAATTTCTGGTCTTTGATGTAACTAGAATACCTCCATATTGACGTAAACATAATTAAGCAAAGGTGTTGCACACAAACCATAAAAATATCCTCTAATTATAGTTATCCATGATATTGGACATCACGGAATCTCAATACATTTTCATGAGGAATCAAGCTATCATGCCATCCATGACCAAACACTTGATAAAACGTTTCTCAGGACCTGAAGAAACCTCAATCAAATATTGAACAGGATAAAGAAACAGAAAGCCATCATTTATGCCGTAGTTTCAAGGACGAAAAATTTTGACTAGTTGAAGAAAGCACAAGTTTTTTGACAACAATACTTCAAAAACGAAAAGGAGATTTTTGACTATAGATAGTTGGAAATAGTAAACTATGGAAACACTCTTCGCCTATAGGACTTTGTACAAGCTTGAAGATAGATGCAATATAGAATTTTACATGAGAAGACTTTAGACAATTGGCTAAAAAATATGACTTACTTTAACCATAACCAAAATCTTAAATTTATTTAAAAAAAACTTTAAAAATTATTTTATATCTCATCCTACACAAATTCCAACATTAAACAATCACTTTATTTTACATCCAACACAATTTTTAATATAATTAACTCACTTTATTTCACATCATACACATCTTTCTAAAACTTTCCACAAAATTTTTCTAAATCATCTTTTTTTTCCTCCAACCAAACAGAGTCGTCTTACAATTGTGACATACAAAGCAAGGCAATTAACGAGATTTTAGGATATGCTTGAAGGTTCCTACTCAGTGATTCACTAGAGGAATACAAAAAGTCGTCACCTAGAACTATTGGTCCTAGGTGGGTAGCTGACTGAGAAGAGAAATAATCTTCCCCAATCCTTCTTCTCTCGAAGACTTCAGGAGGCTAAATTTATCTTGGATTGTTGATGATCACCTCTGGAGTTTACCGTCCTGCTAGAGATGGATCTCAGGATGCTCTTCAAATGAATCTCTATCTTCATTGTAGCAACATCACACTTTCTTTGCTCTTCTTGCCTCCTTTTATAGGTGGAAAACAAAATAAGGGTTTCTAGTACTGTTTGACAAGAGTATCCTACATTTCATTATCTAAATGCAACTAGTCTAGCATAAAGGACTAACAAGAGGTTGAAGTGAATAATATTTCATAACTGTTTGACATTTAACTAGACCTTCTAGAACAATGACCACTCACGCATAACAATATGGTAAGAGGCTAATGCGCACACTCATTTATATCCATCCAAGATTTCTAGGACCTTCTAAAACATAAATTCAATTCTTCAAGTGGTGGGGACAGATCAGCATCGAATTGGATGGCTAGGATGACGTCATGTGCTGAATCAAAATTCAAATTCAAATTAATTAAAGCTATTACAGATTTCCATATTAGCTTTATTTTGATTTGATTTGATTTGATTTATATAAACGCACACGCACCCGCCCGCGCGCCTGCCTGTGCTCGCGCCCGCTCACCGTTCGAGCTTTGTCCGCGCGCCCACACTCGATCAGATCAGTTAATCATCTTAGTGACTCCTCTCTGATTCAACTCGCTGGTAAATTCTTTCCCTAAACTCAACTAAACTGGTTATTTAATTTCAACATAAATTATTCGCTTGACTTAAATTATTTATTTGGCTCTAATTGTGTGATTCGATATTTCTGTGTGTGTCAATTACTGTTGGATTTAATGGTGAGACGTCTGTCTTAAATTCCTGAACCTCGGATCTGATTTATTGAATTTAAATTGACGCCCTAATCTAAATTGATAAATTCTTATTTATCCTACGATCCATTTTAATTTTAATTTTAACATATCTTAATTTACAGGATTTAAAATCTTATTTATCATATAATTTATCTAGAAAATATTTTAATCTTAATTAAAAAATTTGCCAATTGATTTTGCTGAATATAATATAAAAAATCATTGACATCCTTTTTCCGTCCCGCATCATCAAGGGAGTTACATCTTGATTCTTGAATAATGGACGAAGGAGTGGAACCTCAAGTTCAAAGATGCCTCCTCAAGGATTACTTCCTTCAAGACTTTCCTTGTGAGAGGACCACCAATCCTCATTCGTGAGATTTATTGAGGATTCCATCATTGGATTCAATCCCCATTTGAAGATTCTTCATTGAGGATTCGAACTCCAAGTTTACCAAACTTGTTGTGAACACCTTTCTTGTTCAATTGTCCTCCCTTGGTGACAGATGACCTTGAAAAAATCTTTTTAAGAAGCTTTTTCGACTCAACTTCATTTTTCCTCCTGGTCCTTATAAGGAGGGATGCCTAAAAAATTTACTAATCAAATAACGAATTCATGCCAACAAAAATATTTATGAATTGAACTTTGTGTGATTATAACATAAAAGGGAACTCAATACAACAACACAATCTTAATCTTGTCCCCTTCAAAATTAAATCCTACCAGCATCATAACTAAACTAAGAGTATAAATATCAAAAATATTCATGAATTGAACTTTTTGTGATTATAGCATAAAAGGACATTCAATCTAACACCACCACCACCACTACTACCACCAACAACAATAATGACAATCTTTATCTTGTCCCTTCAAAATTAAATCCTACCAACATCATAACTAAAACTATAGATGTCAAAAGCATAGAGAACGCGATCACTTACATATGGCTTATTATCCTTAGTAGCCACTTGAACCTCATTTCCATTTAAACATTTAAGCAGAGAGACAAACTTTCCCTCCTAGATGCTCGTAATCTCTATTTAGCATTAGGCCAGACCAAATTGATACACCGCATAACAAATTAATATATCTTAACTAAGATAAACACTTTACCTTTCAAAAAATTATCTACATAACACTAAACTTAACTTTTTCCATCAAAAACAGAAATAGAAGTTTTCATCGAGCTTACCATTCTTGCAGTAGATATTTCGAGCTGGCGATAGTGATAACGAACGTCTGCCAGAACCTATGGTTCAACTCCAACTACAAGCTTCCAGTACTGTGTATTAAATGTAGCCATGGTGGTGGCCGTTGTGGCACTTCTCTGATGATGTTCTCCGATAAGTATATCGCAAAAGGCAGGCCTTTCGAGTAAATTCCTTCTCACTGATAAGCTAAAGAATCTGGTGAGCTCTCGATTACCTGTAAGCATTATCCAAAAGAAACTATAAATTTTTGCCAGGTTTACTTGAATTTAAATTAAAATCAATTTTATTAATTACATAAATAATATATTAAATTATAATATTCTACATTTTACATGAATTTTAACATTAAAATCAATTTTTATTTTGTATCTTATAGAAATTAAAATAAATTTATTTAACATCTCATATAACATAAAATTTAATTTATATCTATTGGCAACTGTATGTAAATCTCACATGAATAAGCATAAAAAAATAAAAAGACAGGAGTAAATTTTAAAATACTAGTAGTGTATTAAAACCTGCATCCAAATTGAATTAGAAAGAGTCAAGGTAAGCAACTAATCAAAGTTGTGGAGCTAATAACATTCAAAGCAAGATGCACAAGACAATTAATGAGAAAACTAAAAATTATAATATCTATAAACTAATAGATGCAAATAGGTTGTAATCAATCAATAAAAAGTAAAAAATTAAGAGGGCATTTTGTTCAATGTTATCTTAGTGTTGTCATATTATCTAGATAAAACAATTATTTGATTTAATATGTATAGACAACTTTTCAAAAAACTGTAAAATTATCATTTAAAAGAAGACATCTAGATGTCATATACATAACATAACACCAGGATAATACTGAACCAAACATCTCCTAAGAAATACACAAAACAATACTATAAGTAATACTATACCCATTCAAAATAATTGACAAGTGCAAGTATTAATTATAGTTGAACAAAATACAACAGAATCTACAAATCAACATAAACACCATCAGTTCCAAGAACTCCAGCAAACAATTACATGAGGGAGACTCCAATTTGTACTTCTAATCCAAGTCTAAACATTGAAATCAAGCTTATAAAAAATAGAGGATAATTGTTAAATAATCAGAAGAACTGAAGCATTGTTCTTCGATAGTGGCAAGCACAAGTACTGCTCAATACATTAGGTCCTTTAATTTTTTCTTAGTTTTGATATTAAATCATAATTGTGTATAAATTATAATTTGATCCACACATAAATCTTGATCTTTATGTTAGGTTCTAAGAAATTATAATTTGATATCTTGACTTCTCCATTTTTGTTTTAGATCCTATATCCTTACAATGATAATTCTAATTTGGCCATCGATTTCTCTTAATAATAATATTAGATTCTAAAAAATTATAATTTGGCATCCCAATTTACCTCAGTTTTTCTTTAGTCTTGGTTTTAACTCTTAAATTATAATAATAACGATAACTATAATTTGATTCCTTAATTTCTCTTAATTTTGGTACTAAATCTAAATTATTTACAGCAAAATTATAATTTGGTCCCCACTTTCCAAATTTATCTTAATTTTTATCTTAGGTTTTAAAAAATTATAATTGAATATCCTGGCTTCTCTATCATGATTTTAAGTCTTAAATTCATAGAATTTAGCCCCAAATTTCCCATAGTCATAATATTAGGTCCAAAAAATTTATAATCTGACACTCTAATTTTTCTTAATCTTGATATTAGCAATTTAAACTTTAATAATAATAATTATAATATTATTTCTGGATTTATCTTACCTTTGAGTCCTCAATTTCTCTTAATCTAATTGGCTTATTGTCCTAATTTTTTATAACAAACTTTTCATTTGGTAAGTCTGGGTGTTAAGTCCTAATAAATAATAACATAGCCCTTAACTTCTCTTAGGCTTAATTTTAAGTCCAAAGAAATTATAATTTGCTCTCTTAATTTGTTTTAGTCTTGCATTTAGGTCCTATAAAATTATAATTTGATTCTTCAAGTTCTTTTAGTTTTCATTATACGTCCTATTTCCTTAAAATAAAAATTGTATCAGAATGGTTCTCTTAAAAACAATTCGTGTCTAATCAATTGTTTATCGGACATAAATTCAAACCCATGACCTTGAATGTTCCCTTAATGCAAGAGCATCTGATTTTTTATTCAGGACCATAGCATGTAGGTTGAACTTAGATAACTAACAATAAAGAAAAAGCATTTACATCTACAATAACAATAGAGCAAATGCCCATGATTAGCATTCTTGATTAAGCTAGTGCAGTTAAACCCCATTTAATCACTGATATGAACTAATACCATATATCAACACGAAGCATAGTATTTATAGCATGGATTAGCACTTGTGGAGATAACTTCTTTTCAAATTCAATAACATAATACTTTTAAGATGAAGCTTCACATAAGAAACTTGTATATACGTTAAAACTGTTTTGAGGACACAAAATTAAGATTATCCAAGAACTTACTAAAAATTGTGAATAAAAAAAATCTAATATCAAGGTGCTTACAGATATATCACAATACTAGCAAGAGTACAGAACGTATAATCATTGATATATAAAAAAGTTCCAAATAAATAGAAAAGTTATTATTAACATGATACATGTTAGTAGTATGTCAAAAAAGATTAGAATATAAACTTATTGCTATCAAAAACTGACGCAAGAGCAACTCTTAATGTGGAAATGAGAAAAATGATGAAACTTTAACATACTCTTATGAGATTTTTCACAATCAAGATCTCTTGCCCTGAGCTTGCGCTAACCAGGTCGAATGCAGGACTAACAGATTAGTATATATAATAGTTTCTGTATGGATGAACTTCTTATAGAATAATAATGATAAATGAGAACCTTGTTGTCGAGAGAAACCTATAAACACCTCAAGGAAATGGTTGTTCTCTTGCTATGCCTTGCTCCCTCTGAAGTTGTTAATTAAGATCTAGGGCTTATGAAGCTTATTGTTCTGGGACTTCACAGGTAAAGAAATTCTGGAGAACAAAAAGTAACCTTAAAAAATTATTGCGTGAATATGATTCTGACAGCATGAAGAATGGTGTGACCTCATTCAGATCAGCATATTTATTTCAGAAATCATTCAGAAATTACAAAGTTTATTAGTACAATGAAAAAGAATGAATAAATTTATAGATATTAAAACCCTATTATTTTTTATACACATATATACATGTATATATATGAATAAGGAGTTTGCAGGAAATTAAAAGAATACCAACTCTGCTTGAATAAATTTGATTTAACTTGAAATCAGTTCATGTGAAGTGCCAAGAAAAGCAGGCATCAGCTTATCTTTTTGAAGATTAACCTGCATCCTCTAATCAAATGTCAAATCTGTGAATATGATAATTTTGAGAGCAAAGAAACTTTTAGGAAGTTGCATAAATTTGAAAATCTTCAGAGCACCAAAACAATAAGTAGGGTCAAAGCCCCCAAGTTTTTCTTCTATGCAAAAGCTTTTCCATCTGAATTTTCCAGAAAACCTGTAATGAAAGTGGATATCAATGAATAAATGATCAATGCTATATATACAGAATGAACATTGTTCACTTATCCTGCAACAATAAAAGCCAGAGCTATCTGTGGATAAATTAGCCAGAAAATAGTAACCTCAAACATCCAAAAACGAAACCACAAGGAAAAACTTTAAATCTCTTTCAGAAATTCAAACATCATACCGCACGTTCTTCTGTTTAAAATTTTAAATTTAGTTAGAATTGTAATCTACCCAGAGCTGCTGTTGTAAGGATTACTTGGATTTTTTAAGTGATTGGAATTTGAATTGCTTCATTCAGATCATGAGATTGAGAACATGGAGAAGGAAAGAAGTGCTGGAAATAGACAGGAGAGAACCTATTGAAATGAAATAGAAGAAGCTCCTTGGTTCCTGAAGCCCTTCTCCATCTACACCTTTGTGTGAAGCATGATATGCCCTGGTAAGATTTTAGCATGCAAAAATATCAGAAATAGTGGTGATAGGTAGCGTACTCTGATGATGCTGATGAAGGCAGAAGGGGTGGAAGAGGAGGCCAGAGTTGGAGATGGTCTCATGACGGGTAGCGCCTCCTAGTTGTGCGCATGCATGAACTGGTGGCTAGGCGATGAAGGGTGATAAAAAGTAAAAGAAGACCACAAGTTTTATAATAAAGAGAGAGCGAGATAGAGAGAGAGAGTGAGGGATTGCCATTTGTCTATTTTTCCACTCATTCACATCATCGACGTGCATTCGTTAAGACCAGTGCCAGGAGAAAAGTGAGTAGAGGGAGGAAGAGATAGACGAAGAGAGCTAATCTATCTCATGTTTGTTCTGAGCATCGTCGCAAGCATCGGCGAGGAGAGTAGAGGAGGCAAAGATTATGCTAGGTTTTGAAGAGAGAGATAGCTGGAGAGAGAGAGAGAGGAGATCAGAATAATAGAGAGAGGAAATAGAATGAGCAGCAAGTTATAGGTGTCGCAGAACATGATAGCTGAGTTGGACAGTTGGGAGTCGTCTAATACAGAGATGGATGATATAAATGCATCTTAAAAGAAGACAAAAGTTTTTTTATCAGCTCAAAGTTTAGCCTTTATATATAGTATAGATATATGTAAAGATGTAGTCTCAATCTATAAAGGAATCTTTTAAAGCAAAATCATAAGGTTAATATATAATGAAAACTTCACAAGTAAATATATTTGAGCTAGAGTAATCCCAAGATGTGTGACCTTTTTGTTGAACCCCATTAATTTTGATAATCACAATTACTTTAGGTTTAGTACTAATCCTCTTCTAAGTATATTTTTACAGGCTAATCGTCCGTTAGAAGATGGATATTCTCAAGTCCAAGTGAAGCGGAACTCACCATTTGTTTTTCCTTTATACTTCATAGGACTTAATGTAAACGTGTTAGTTTGCCAAGAGTTTTTACTCGTTTTTCCTAGATGTTTTATCCTTCTTTTCACTTGCATTTATAGGCCTAGAATGTTATCTTACTCCATCTTTTTAATGGCCTAAATATCTTTCAAACATCTCATCTTTTAAGCCAAAACTGTGCAACCGGTCAATTTCACCAAATCAACCGGTTGGTTCTGCTGGGCCTGGACAAAACCGCCCAGTCCGCCCAGAATTGCATTTTGACCGTTATTACATCATTTTTGGCTGTGCTAAAAGGCATCATTTGATATTCTTAAAGCCTTGTGATGTGTCATTTCTCTCTCTTTATGAAAAGTCCACAAAGCTCTTATTTTCCTCATATTTTGTCTTTTTCCAAAAGGAGAAATATTGAGTTGATGTTTTCCAACACATATCTTTGTGCTCAGAATTCTTATACTCAAGCTGAGATATGGTGGTCCTTTTTTTGCATATTTTAAGGGCATAATAATCCTACTTGGCATCTCCTCTTTTGTACTCATCCTAAGTAAGCATGTTTTAGTATTTTTATAATATTTCTCACTCCAACATTATTGTTTTTGCTGCCACTTTTTCTGGAACATGTTTCCAGAAAATCTGGAACTTTATCTCATGGTTCTTGAGCCTGAAAAAGTCCAAAATGCCCTCCTCTTGTCTTCCTCTCATTGGACTTTGGATAGGACATGGACACTTGGCATCCTCTTATTGATTAGTTTGAATCAAGGGCATTTTTCCCTTGGCTGAACCAATTTTTTTCCTGCTGTCCCAACGGAAACAAACACAACATTCACTTGCAAAAATTTTTTCTAAGTGTTCTAAGCTCTCCTCTCAAGCTCTAAGTATTCCCTAACTTCTTCCCTAGCAAAAATCTGCATACATTCTTGAGGAAGTGATCATTTGGAGAAGCTTTTGGCTAGCAAACAAGCAAAAACCTGAAGCTGCAATTTTCATTCTACTGGAAAAATAATTTCAGGTTACTGTTTCTGTTTCCTGCACTTGGATTTTCTGAAATCGGCAAGTTTGCGTTTTGAAAAAGATTATTTGAGCTATTCTTGAAGTTTTCTTGCTCTTACTTGAAGACACTCTTACTTAAGCATTTCATAGTTTCTTGAAAACGATTTTCTCTCTTCAAGATCTAGCTTCTTTCGATTTCTTCTAAACGAGTTGTTGGTAACTCGTTTTCGGTTTTCACGAGTTTTCTCTCTTGGCAAATCTTTATGCGTATAGAGCTCCTTGTGTATTTTTATTTTTGCTCTCAAGTTGTAATGTTGGCTAGCTAGACTAGCATCACTTCATTCTCTTATTCACTCCTTTTGTGGAGGTGTTGAGTTTTTCCCATTAAGTGGGAAAGTAGGAGGGTTAGAATTTTTCTCGTGTAAAAAATTATTGTAGGTTTGGTCGGCTTTGGTTCTTAGAAAAAGCCGATGTGTTTGTAAGATTTGGTCGGCTTTGGTTCCTAGAAAAAGCCGGTGAGATTGTAATCGGGTTTGTTCGGCTTTGGTTCCCGATAAAAAGCCGGTTTGTTAGTGGATTGAAATCCCACTTGAGGAGCGTGGGGAGGACTAGGCGGGAAGCCGAACTACTATAAATCGCTTGTGTATTTTGCTCTCCTCTCTTTTACGATAAAATTTAACTATTACATAAAATTATTAAATCTGATTTTAACTTAAAAATAAGCTCAAATTACTTTAATAAAATTGTTTTATACAATATCTAAATCATATCTCTCACGTTTTTCTGTTCTGAATTGTTTTTGTAGTGAGATAGCTATTTTGGTCTATTTACTCAAATCAACCGGTTTTCTTCTTTGCTTTCTGCACTATTCCTGTTCATCCGGTCTATTTGGCAAAATCGATCAATCTGCTTTTTGTTATCCGGTCTATTTGTTAAAATCGACTGATCTGCCTTTTCGCACTCTGTTTTATTTATTTTTGCTGTAACCTTAACTCGCTTCTTATCTATTTTGAAATATTTGTTTGTGTACGCCTTTTTACCTGCTGTTGTTTTCATTAGTTCAATTTATTTGAAATTATTTTTAATCCTCAATTCACCCCCCCCCTCTTGGGAAGGCCTAAGGGCCAACACTTTTGAGATTTAAAATCAAAGCAAATAATACCTCAATATCTATGTCACAGGACATTATTACAATATAGAATTAAAGTCAACCCAGAGCTAACATAGACCTTTGAGTCATGATGGGATGGGGGATCAATGGAGCCAAGGTTCACATTCCTCTAATAATGGAGCAAACATCAAAATAGACACTAAGTCTCTTTGGAGAGGGAGGGGGTACCAAAAGGGTACTAGGCAAATTCAACACAAGCAAAAACAACAAAATAGTTCTATATAGATAAGTTAAGTAAAATTTATATATATATATATATATATATATATATATATATCAAGTACATATGTCATTTGGGGTAAGATCATTTAGCAGAGTGTCTC
>KZ451916.1:1874035-1884471 GCA_002786265.1 Apostasia shenzhenica
TATATATATATATATATATATATATATATATATATATCAAGTACATATGTCATTTGGGGTAAGATCATTGGATGGAGGAATTATAAAATGAGTGATATTCTGAGAAGTACTCCAATCACGCAATTCAGTAAAGCCAAAAAACACACAATAGCTCTGCATTTGGGTCACGAAACATTACAAAGGGAGTTTGATTTGATGATCTCGATTCAAGCTAAATTTGTAATTCAAACTCGATACGTCGCGTTGATTTGACTTTCAATAAATCTCACTTAAAACCTTATAGCATAAATATGTTTGTTCACCCATTCATTTTATGTAAGAATCGTTCATCTTGATAGGCCTTTTAGTATATCACCAAACCCTTGCAAAGTTCTATGCTCCTTCATCTACTGTTTATTAATTTGTTATGTCATGTTGATCCGACGCAATGCTGCAAGAATAAAGATTGAGAGCGATTCTCTCTCTCTCTTCTTGCATTTTTAAATGAAAGTGATCTTTGCATTTCTATCTAGGAGGAAAAAGTCTGTCTCTTCTTGAATGTTCAAATGGAAATAAGGTTCAACTAGCTACTAGGGAAAATAAGCCATATGGAAGGATATTTAATCACGAAGCTTGAACAAGCAGCATATCTGAAATGGGCTTAACTCATTCAAAACAT
The DNA here is from genome assembly GCA_002786265.1 of Apostasia shenzhenica. NCBI lineage: Eukaryota > Viridiplantae > Streptophyta > Magnoliopsida > Asparagales > Orchidaceae > Apostasia > Apostasia shenzhenica. The sequence goes on from KZ451916.1 coordinate 1,874,694, forward strand.
TCTCGTATCATCTTTCACTTCACAATATACTTGGTTTCGTTCTTCAAGACTTAAAAATCTAACAAAGCCAAAACAAATACTACTTTTCACATGCATGAACATCAAAAATTTAGATGGGGGAAATTGATGTTCAATTATATTTCAGATGAACTGAGAATATTACAATGAATACAATGAGTAACAAAATTAATCTTTGATAATATAAAATATAGAGGCACAACACGCTGAGAACCCAGTTTCATACCAAAAACAAACAACTCAACTCCAAAATATGAGTGTTCAACACTTTCACACTGGAGACATGTTTCATACTTTCATTGTCATGCAAGAGAAAAAAGCATTTGACCAAAAACTAACCACCTGAACTTATCTAATGAAGCCAATTCCAAATTTGCACATCATTTCCTAGGAAAAAAAATGAAGTAAGTTCAAAGGTGTCTTGCTTCTCATGAATAAAATTCTTCTATCCCGATTACAACGTACCTCGCAAATCCATGCTTAACCTGAACCGAAAGGGATTTTTCCCAAAAGTCCAATTCTCCTTAAATCGCAAGTCTAAATCAATAGGCTTTTCTGAGTTCAATTTCGCATGCAACTCCGTGCAGACCCACACAAGTCCCCAGTAACACATATCAACGAAGATGCATCTCGGAAGAAAAAACAAAATCCAGGGCAACGGGATTTTTGCTTGAATATATGAAATATAACAACCTGATAAGCCACCCCGCAACCAGCATAATGAACCAGCGTCTCCCTAGTTCCCTCGATGATGCAAGAGTAAATAAAAATGGATGATGATCATGATCATGATGCTGATGAACATATAAAATTGACATCAAAGAGAAGACTGGCAGCCCCCACCAAATCCATCACCGCACCACAAACACAGAACCGGTGAGTTAGCCACTTTTTCCCGACTCACACGGCCAATACACGGCCCACTTCCGATCCAGTCAAATCCAATAAGCAAAATCGCGGCGCAGCCACCTCCGTCGGCAGCGTAACGTGAATTCAGTTCCAAGAATCCGGAATTCTCGCTACGGCAGTTAAGAGGAGGAAACCCTAAGGGAATAGGAAGAAGATTGCGAAGCTTCTGCTCGTGAAGGGAGGCCTTCAGCCACCTAACCGGCGCGTTGGGGACGACGGAAGCTCGGGAAGCACCTCATCTATGCACAAACAACGCGCCGCGGCGGACGTGTGCCGAATAATTTAAATTTGGTTCATGCTACCGCCTGAGTCCGCGCCACGGGTTTTCGTCGTGTATTTTGAATGCTCTTTCGTTTACGGTGTTTTTTTTTTTTTTGATTTTTACGTATAAAACATAAAATTTATACGAAATTATATATTTTATCATCAATTTATAAATATTATCATTATCATATTATATTCATTTAAATTTTATGTATTTCATATATTTCATATATTTCATATACTTTATAATATTATATGTAAATTAAAATGCATAAATTCATCAATATTTAAATTCTAATATATATATTTATATTTTAATGTAAACACATCAATTTTCTTACTTCAATTAAAATTTATAGTCACGTGGATTTAAATTCGGCACCCTAATTGGAAATTTTAAATAGAATAAATAAATTAAAATACATAAATTCATAAATATTTAAATTATTTTTTATATAAATTAATTTATTTATAGTATTTAATTAATATATTAATAATATAATTAAGATCAATGCCAATTTAAAAATGTGAAGTTCATTGTCAAAAAATATAGTGTGAAATATGTGAAATGCGTAAAATTTAAATGAATATGATGTGATAGTGGTAATATTTATGAATTAACGATAAAATACGTAATTTCGTGTAAATTTCATATCCTTTATGTAAAAATCACTTCTTTTTTTTGGACTTCGAGTAGCGTTGGGTAATGGGGCGTGAGACGGCACGTGCTTATAACTAACTGTTGTGGCGTCAGGGAAGTTAACCCAGTTCGAGAACCGTCAACCTTGATATTAGTCACGTAAAAAAAAACTTTGATATTAGTCATGTTAAAAAAAAAATTAATATCAAAAAAATAATAATAATTTGAGTAAATTGACGTTGGTTCCTGTCACTTAGGAGCTTAAAATAAATTCTTAAAATTTAAATTACTTCACATTATTTTAATTTAAGAATAACTACCTACATATTACACCATTTAATTTTATTTATACTTTACCCATTCATTTTTAATTAATTATGCTATGCACATTTAAAATATTATAAAATCTTACATACACACACTTGAGTTAAAACTTAATCAAAATCTATTTGAAAAAAAAATCTGTTAGTAAACTATTAAAATTATATTTTTACTCTTAATAGTATATATTTTTCTCTTCCTTGATATCACACTAAAGCGCTTATTTGTCCTAAAATCAATTCACGTCGTGGATGTCTCATTCCTTTGCCGCCACCTAAATATTAAGGTTTTAGGATTTTCATTCAAAATATATTAAAATATCCTTAAAATAATATGATGAACGGCTCAGATTTTTTGTAATCTAATTATAGTTAGGTTATTGAAAAATTATAATTACTCATTATAATAAAAATAAGTTAAAATATGTGTATGTAAGATTTTATAATGTTTTGAGTGTGTATAGCGGTAATTAACTAAGAATGTATGGGTAAGGCATAAATAAAACTAAATGGTGTGGCATGTAGATAATTATCCCTTTAATTTAATTTCTTTGATAATTATATAATTATTAAAAGATAAAATACTTCTCTCATCTCCCATCTACAGCAATGCTGTACATGGTGCAATACTCGAACTTGAGCGTGAGGGTTATTTGGACAGCCGCCACACTGCAGCAGCTACGCGTGGCCAATGCGTGCACCCAGGAGATGCGTGGTCACAGCAGCCCAACGGCGTTAGCCCAAGGCTTCCCAAGAGAGAGGGTAAATTGGAATTAATTAAAATTAATTGACTAAATAAATATAATAAAAATAACCAAAAAATTTAGCGAATGGTCAATATTAGAAATTAGATAATAGCACGAAAAATGAGCAATAAAAATAGAAAGTACAAAACAAATGATCAATTTCAGAAATAGAACAACAACGAATATGCAATAAAAATAAAAATTATAGAACAGATAATCAATTTCAGTAATAAAACAACTATACAACAAATGAATAATAAAAATAGCTAAACATGTGATTTATGTATTTATATTAATTTTATATGCAAATATTAATTTTGAAGAGAATTTAAATCAAATTTGGAGTAGAATATATCAATTTTGCTACGATCAACCAACAAAACACAAGGAGATTTATAGTGATTCGGTTCCCCGTCTAGTCTAATCCCCACACTTTTCAAGTGAAAATTCATACTAAATCACACCAGCTTTTTATGAGAACTAAAATCAAATAAACACAATATCAACCCTGTTGCTTTTTACAAAAACCAAAGCCAAGCAGAACTCCTAAAAATATAAATGGTCAATTCGTTTCAAATTGCTTTTTACACCACAATCTCCTTCTTTAAGTTCTCCTTCAAAAGCTTTGCAAGTATAGCTTTAGGAGAGTGAAAACCATTGAGAGCATGAAAATAGAGGAATTTTTGTTGGAGAAAACTGAGAGCAGAAGCACACAAAAAATTTTAAGTATAGATTCTATCCATTAGAGGAGGGGGGAGCTTTCGTTTGAAAGCTTCTAACACTAGTCAACACAAGGAGACAAAGACAAGTGGAGAAAAATAAAAAATAAAATTAAATGATCATGTCTCAAATTTTTAAATGCCATCACATATATTACATCAGGTAATAAAAAAAATTTCAAACTAAAACGATCAGCAATACAAAGCATAAATTCATGGAGTAAACAGGCACAAAATACAAAGGAATAGATTGAATTTGGATTAATGTGACCCATGAAATATTTTAGATAATATTCAAATATTATCTAATAGTTAATTATGAGCTGTCACAAATAAAAAAAGTAGATGTAAAATATCAAGTAGCCAAATAAGCTTTCTATCATAGGCAAACAAAATAAAAGAGGGACTGAAATATAATATTTTCTTTAACCAATAGGAGGATAAGCTCAGCCCAACGGTAGGAAAAATGAGAAGGTATAAGAAATTTGAGTTAAGCTAAATTATTATTTAACTTAGCTTATAATAAATAAAAAATTTTGAGTTAAGCTTCAAACTCTAATCAATTAAATGAGTGAGCTATACTCTCAATTCAAATTACTTAAAATGAATAGATTATTTAAGTTTTAGCTTAGCAACCAAATAAAATAAATACGAAAGAAAACAAGATTTTCTTAACTAGAAAACCGAAATAAAAAATACGAGTAGAGACAATGACAAATATACAGATGCTTATATCAGTGTCTTAAATAAAGAAATAAAATAATAATTGTAGCTCTTGATCTCTTAGATTTGAATTTTTTTATTTTTGATGAAGAAATTAATCCGTAAGCACAGTTAAGATAAAAGTTAGCACAATAATACTAAAGTAATTGATATCATCAAAATCAATAGAGTTCAACAAATGGCTGCCTGAACGCCTCTTATGCTGACTTGTGCCATGCGCGGCACTGCCAAGGTTGGAGAGGGGAGGAGTATTTTATTTTTTTAATAATTATAGAAATCAAATTAAAATTAGAGTTAAAGATTAAGAACCTATATAAAATAATTTAAATTTTAAGTACCTATTTAAAATTTAAATTTACTTCACTCATGACTAATATAACTTACATACATAAATGTTAATAATGAGTATTAATATTGAACTATTATTACTTAATGTGATTAGAAATATTGTATTAATGTTAATGTAAATTAAATACAAGTGATCTTTTGGTATAAATATATATTTTTTTGATATAGTATTGAATATTTTAGTTAAATTATAATTAAAGTGGAATGCTTCAATTGCATTCACGTTATAGGGATGAGGGAAGAAGTATTAATATTTCGTTTTATATTAATTTTATTGATTTCTATTAAAAAATGTTAAATTTATTGATATAAATAAACAATTTTTTGACATAGTATGATTATTTTAGTTATCTCAAATTTAAATCAAAATACTTTAAATATGTTACAGAGAACTGATATTAATACTTTTATCTCAATTTTTTTATATTAATACTTTTACTTGTTCTCAAGTTTGAATTACTTTACTATCATAATTTTTAAATAAAATAAAAATAAATTAAAAAAATCAATGAAAAAATATTTTATTTTGTATTTAATTTTCATAATAAATTATAATTGCTTTTTCCATAATTAATTAAGAATATAAAGAATCTTTTCTATTCACTTATTAAAAATTAAATTATTTATTGCATTTTCTCTCTAAATTTGAGTACAATTTACCTAAAATTTTAATATTAAAATAAAATTGAATTTACACTATACATAAATAAAAAATAAAAAATTAATTTTATTTTATATCGCACATCCATTCCATACCTGGCTCAGTGAAACCACCCATAATTGCAACCAATTTGAAAAATCGGAACTTAAGATTATCTATATTGATTTCCTTATTGTCAAGTTAATAATTCGATTTCAAGTAGGTCTCATCTCAAAATTGAATTAAAAATTTTCAATTTAATTTTTAATTTGATTCAAAATACGAATAAAAAAAATTCATTCTGACTTTAATTTAAGCTAAACTTTAGTTATTTATATATTTATTAATCAAATTTTTAATATTATATATTAATTATAAATTTATATTAAAAATATAAGTATCGCACAATTTCTGGGTTTTGTCGTAAAATTATAATATATATGTAACAAATATTATAATTTATATATTTGTTATAATAATACGTAATATTAAAATTTAAATATTAAATATATAAAATAATTATATTTTAGCTGATGCAGCGCGAGGATCGGTTTAAGTCGAATCCTAATGCTACCAATATTAAGTTAGCGCCTAGATTTATATGTATATATTCAAATGACTAAATGCAAATAAAAAGGAGATTAAAACTACGTTTTTTCAAATTATATTAAATATAATTATTTGCATATTCACATACGCGTCATGAAACAACTTTGATGATTAAATTTCAATCCGAGCAAATTCAGGAAACTATAGCAAATAAGATAATTAAATGATCGAATTTCAGAATGAATTTAACTCGTATGCATATTATTTTGAATCACTTTGCATATGATAGTTAATCGAGTCATTTAACATATAAATCTCTACCAAGCACGAGTCATATGAATTCAACTCAGATTAAATAGCTCATAACAGCAAAGAAGAATTAAAGACATATCATCAACAACATCATGAAAGGAAAAAAAAAGGAAACAACTAAACAGGGAAAATAGGGAAAAACAAAGTAGGAAAACAGGGAAAACAACGAGATTTAGGAACTAAGAAATACTATAAGCAAACCAAGGAGAATCAGAACTCAAAGTCGAAGCCTCAGCCCCCCTGCCGTAGCCTCAGACGAAGCCGAACTGTCCCCGAGATGAAACTGCAGCCACCTGCTCGGTTTGATCAGTGGAAGAACGCCGACCACAGCCGCATGCTGCCGTGCCGACGACGAAATCCGCGACCACCTGTCCGGATCTCTAAGTCGTTCCTGAAACGAAGCCGCAGCCACCTGCTCGACTCCGATCTGTGGAGAAAACGCTGAACGCAGCCACCTGCCGCAGTGCCGGCGAGAAATCCTTGGCCACCTACCCGGATCTCTTCAAAACTCAGCTCTGAGTAGAATGCTCACAGATAATCAAAAACGCCTCCTTTCATCGTCTCCGTCGACCGTTTTGTAGGAGTAGAAAGCTTGGGCGGAACGCATACCGGACTCGCAGAGGGATAGCGCGGAAGTGGAAGATGTGGCCATCGTGCGCGAGAGCCTCAGAGAGGCCGGCGACGTGCGCGGAAGGCCGGCGTCGTGCGCGGAAGGCCGGCGTCGTGCGCGGAAGGCCGGCGTCGTGCGCGAAAGGGCCAGCGTCGTGCGCGGAAGAGCCGGCTGCGAGCGAACCGCAGTGAATGGGTGGCTGCCTTTGCTGAAGCCTTTAGGGATTTAAGGGAAAATTACAAAGTAATTTGCTGTTTTTCCCTTTTACATGTAGGTCCTCCTTTTGCAAATTAAGCCTAATTAACTTAATAAAGATTCAAATTGGGCTCAAATCGAACTCAATTTGATTCCAATTGAATCTTTCTGACTCAAACTGACTTGAACTGAAAATAAAATACATACAGGACTCATAAGTGGGCATTCCCACCGATATAACCCAATATTTGACTCAACAAATAACTCGAATAAAATGTGCAGATAATAAGATAACTATATACAAGACTAGAATAGATATAATTTAGGCCCGAGACCGTAAATTATATCTATGGTGTCGATGTGTCTGACCGAGCGCTGCATCATTAGTGATGGACATATAAATGCTTTTGAAGATATATTCAACATGTATATCGGCAAGTAATTTCTCAGTTTGTGGTCCTCACTGGAAATCTAGATCATTATTGCCAGTATCAATTTCAGTCAAATTATCTTCATCATAAACCATAATTCGTCCGTTACTCTGAAATTTGTAATTATGTCGTTCCTGATAAACTGTTAATAACATTGATAAATTTTGCTTCTGTTTATAATCTTAAGAATAATCAAAAAATTCTTTCATGAGTGGCTGTCCTCGAGTTCATTATCTAGTTAGGCGCCATATCTGATAAGGTGGATAAACTAAATATTGATCTGGTTCAATAAATATCAAAATTATTTCGAACTCTAATATCCGATCAAAGGGTTCAGTAGTTGATATAATTGTCTTGATAATCTGTGAAAATCCGCTCCATTCTTCGTAGTTATGTGTGTCAATGATAAGTTTTCGGATTATGCTCAGTTGGGCGTTCCATATGTGGTGTGAATGATTAATGATTATAAAGAGTTCATCGGGTAGACTGATTAATGCTTCTTTTAACAAATATGGTAAAGCACGATCTTGATAATAAGGATTATATTATTATATAAAAAATAAAAAAACATGAAAATAATAGTTGAAAATTTTGATGGCTTTTACAGCTAGATGAATATAATTTTATACTATTTCTTTTAATCCTGGATTCACTAATATTTTAGCAGATTTTCTCTCTCAGGAAAATATTCAGACAAACTTTTTATAATTGCAGGCATCATGAATACTCCCTGAAAGAGTAAATTGCTAACTCATTCCAATATTCCTCCACAGAGAACATATAATATTTCTTCCCCCAAAATATATAAACGAGATATATCCTATCCTTCAAAGAAGGAACCATTACAATAGACTTTCTTGACAAATATAATCAGCAAATTATATCTTTGCAATATGGAAGTAAGTGAAAGACTAAGTATTTAAAAGAATTAAGTGGAACAAATTTAACAAATAATTTTAAAATAATTATAGAAATGTTTAATGAAGCATATGATAATATATCTATTCCAAATACTAAAGAAAATTATGATGATAATAACGAAAAATATTATCATTAGATAAATGTATTATTAAATAAAAAATAATTAACTCAAATTCATAATAAAATTGAATATATAAATGTACTAGAAGATTTCGAAAATTTTGAAAACTATTATAACTTATTCTTAATTAATAGATATTTTTGCAGCTATTCATTAGATTACATTGAATTTAAGTGGAGTACAAGCATTTAGAGTATGATTCATTGCATAATAAGTTATTTTAACCGAATACACGCAATTGTTTGAGTATTCAATTAGTTTTTATTGTATTTAAAGAGAATAAATGCAATTTGACAATAATCTTATCTATATGAAAGTTTTTTAACAAAATACGCTGATTACACACCTAATGTTTGCTATATTGAAGTATTTCAATCGAAAATTGATATTTGGCGATCTATTCGGGATATTTGATTGCGTTTTAATGTAATACCTATAATTACACATCTATTTGTTAGTATATCGATCACGTTTAAGAGAATATGCTCTTTTAGAGTCTCATTTATGACATATCAATACATTTGAGTTGAATAGTGATGTTTTTGCAGCTATTCATTGCATTACATTGAATTTAAGTGGAGTAAAAGCATTTACAGTACGATTCATTGCATAACAAGTTATTTTAACTGAATACAAGCAATTGTGTGAGTATTCAACTAGTTTTTATTGTATTTGAAGAGAATAAATGCAATTTAACTTTAATCTTATCTATATGAAGGTTTTTAATATAATACTCTGATTACACACCTAATGTGTGCTATATTAAAGTATTTCAGTCGAAAAATGATATGTGGCAATTTATTTGGGACATTTGATTGAGTTTTAATGTAATACCTATAATTACACATCTACAGTATATCGATCAATTTTAAGCGAATAGACTCTTTTAGGGTCTAATTTATGACATATCAATGAATTTAAGTAGAATAGTGACGTTTTGCAGCTATTCATTGAATTATGTTGAATTTAAGTGGAGTAAAAGCATTTACAGTACGATTTATTGCATAACAAGTTATTTTAACTAAATAAAAAAAATTGTTTGAGTATTCAACTAGTTTTTATTATATTTGAAGAGAATGTATGCAATTGGATTTTAATCTTGTCTATATGAAGGTTTAAAAAAAAATCTTGTCTATATGAATGTTTTTTAACATAATACTCTAATTACACACATAATATTTGCTATATTGATGTATTTCAGTCTTAAAATGATATGTGGTAATTTATTAGGGACAATTGATAGCGTTTTAATGTAATACCTATAATTACACATCTATTTGTCAGTTTATTGATCAATGTTAAGAGAATAGGC